>QLTV01003780.1:2077696-2094660 GCA_003457575.1 Thermophis baileyi
TTAGATAGTTGATAGATAGATAGATAGATAGAAGATCATGGATGATAGATGATAGATGATGGATGATAGATGATAGATGATAGATGATAGGGGTGGGTGGATTGATGATGGATGATGGATGATGGACGATGGATGGATAGATAGAATTTTCAATACATGTAAAACTCAGATATTCTTTTAGGCAACTATTTTTTCTACCTTGCAACTAACTAGTACTTTATTACAAAAATACTAAACAACCCTTAAAAAAATGGAAGGAACCAGAGACCAAATTAGGAGCTGAACACTTCAGATTCTGTTATCACATAATTGATTAAGTTTGAAGCCAGTAGGCAAAAATAATGATTCTCAAATACCTAGAAAAGGACAAGAATTATCTGACTGCAAATAGAGGCTACAATAACAGTCAGCAATTGAAATAGATGGAACATTTTCCCAATATTATGAAGGGAGTTCATGATAAACTCCTATCATATGAATATTTTTAATTAACTGTCATTAGTTTTCATATCACTGCTATAATAGCCAGATACGAAAGGGAATCAGTCCTCTGAACTATTCATTATTATTTGGAAGAAGAAATTTGCATGAAAAGCTCACTTCAGAAATTCTCGGTTATATAGAGATTCAGGTTGCTGAATGCTTGACCCTTCTGTATCTAAGCTTAGATGCACGTTCACAATTTTGAAACTTTGTGTGCACTCTTAGAAAATGACTGCTGAGAAAGCTCCTATTAACAAAATGACTGTCATGGGGTCATATTCAGATAAGTCCTTGGTGCCAGCAGAGGGAGACAGGAGAGTGACAAGGAAGATTCCATGAGCAGATTATGCCGTCAAATACTTCATTGGGCACCTAAGATCTAGAAGAACATGTGGTACCAAAAAATGTTCAAAGTGCTTTGAATTAAATATGTTTCACTTATATTCCCCCTGAATAATGAATAATCCTCCATTCATATCTTGCACTATGCCTGGATCCCGTTTCTATTGGGGCCTGAATAGCAAAGTCAATAGGAGATCCTGTAGAAATGGTTGAACAGCGTTTCTCAATCTAAGCCACTTTAAGATGTGTGGACTTCTAGGGAATTCTGGGAGCTGGTCTACACATCTTAAAGTGGCTGAGATTGAGAAACACTGCCTTACAAACAAATAAAAACGCTTTGCTTCTAGATGCCTTTTTTCCTTGTGAAGAACCTTCTGAGGTGAAAGAAAAACCCAAACATAAAAATTCTCATCAGAGACCAGGAAGAAGAATGGAATAGGGCAACTTGTCGCAGCCAACTTGCTGCAGCCAATTCGCCATTACCAGCTCACTACGGCTAACTTGCCACAGCCAACTTGCTGTGGGACAATTTGCCACATCCAACTCGCCACAGGACAACTCACCGTGGGATAATTTAACAGTTCAATTTAATTATTTAAAATAAATTAAAAAATATTTTAATTTTTGTCATTCCCATTTTATTTTGTCCCTCCTTTTGCATCCTT
This sequence comes from Thermophis baileyi, assembly GCA_003457575.1. Lineage (NCBI taxonomy): Eukaryota > Metazoa > Chordata > Lepidosauria > Squamata > Dipsadidae > Thermophis > Thermophis baileyi. The sequence continues at coordinate 2,079,187 of QLTV01003780.1, forward strand.
TTTTAAATGATTCTATTCCACCATTTCTTTGATATGAGTGTAACTCTTCTCCCACAGCAAATTGTCCCGCAATGACTTGGCCATGGCGAGTTGTCCTGCAGCGAGTTGGCCGTGGCAAATTGTCATAGACCCGAAGAAAAACAGCTGACAAATGCTTCTCTTGGCCTCTTCTGAAACTTTGCTGAATCTGTTTGTCTGGCTGCCATCTTTTTAGCATCTGTTTATCTCCCATGGATAATGGCCTTTCCAAGTAGGCAGTTGAAAGCTATTGCCTAGATTGTTGCCAATCCTGTGGAGAAGGGAAAGTTTACACAGGAACTCAACTAATGAATTAATTCACCAAGAATGCCCTGCTAAGCTTATCTAGAGAAATTCAAGAATGGGGTGGACAATGGCCTTGTTCCCAGGACTCGGTGGCTTTTCTAAACTGTTCCCAAGGAAATAACTCTCGGATTAGAGAGTTTTTACAAACTCGCTGTCTTTAGTGTACTAAAATGATTAGGACTAAAGAGAACATAAGTTGTCAAGCTAATTCACTAATTTATTAGGAATGTTATAAGAATAAATAGGGAGGAGTGTTGGGGAACAATATATTATCATAAGCCTCCTATACGAAAAGTGAATATAAATGCAATTGGTAAAGTCAAAATCATAGTAGCAATAATAATAAAAAAAAAGCAAACAAAACTGAAAAGAATTATCTGGATAATTTTGGTATGATTTTTTATCGTGAATACTGTTCTATAAGAGCCAATCCTACATACCTGTTAACATTTTTTGTAAACGTGGTGTAATTAGCTTCTAAGAAACAAGTCCAGAAGCTGCCGGATACTTTTAAAAGATATTTCTCTGGCATCAGATAGCAACTTGTTAGTGATTCTGATTTTGCTCTAATATAAAACAATCTCATAATTATAGTAGTAGCAGTAGAAGTATAATATCATAGCAGTATGAAACCTCAAGAATAAGTTTTAACGGAAATCAGTTTTAAAGCTCATGTTTGCCATGGGTATCACTGCAAAAGGCAAAGAGTCAGGAAAAAAGAAGTTATCTATTAAAATGGAGAAGGGCTGCTTTATATTTCAAGTACAAAAGCAAATGGAGACGAAATAATACATTATTAAATAGGGTTTCTGTTTGAGATCATATTAAACTTGAGCTCCAGGAATTTCACATCATGTTGGCTGAATACTGCTGGATGTTAATTGGTTTTGTCCTATATTTCAACATCTTTAACCATACGAGATAGACTGGTATTTCTAAATGTTTTCTGGTTTATAGTCTAGGTAGTCTAGGTAGCGGCCCGCTGGTGATGTCACAATGACGTCACCGAACCAGATCGGTCAGTGCCAGTCCGTGGGGGCCGCCATCTTTTTTTTTGAATTTTTTTGAATTTTTTTTTCTCCTTCTGAGCATGCGCAGAAGCCGACTTCCGGCACTGTGCATGCGGTCGCCATCTTTTTTTCAGCTTTTTTTGGGGGGGGATTTTTTTTTTGCCCACGAGGCGCGCCCATGCGGCGCGGGAGGGAGCAAACCGGCAGCGAGGTAAGTTGGAACCCACTCCTGCTTATTACGTCTTTAAAATGAGGACCTAGATTTTAGGGGGCAAAATGCTGACATTGTAAACCACCCAGAGAGTGCTGTAAAACACCGTGGAGCAGTATATAAATGCTAAATGCTATTGCTATTTTTTAAAATAAATCACACACAGACCAGCAGTGAGCAGTCATTCATAGACTTGTCAGGGAATCTGTCAGAATACTTTAATTTCCCCTTTAAATCTTTGAAAACTGTCCAAGCAATACTGGTATCTTTTGCGAGAAATATTTCCAAGTTATTTTCTGACCTTTGCACTTTTAGAATGCTTAGGAACTGACACTTCTGAGAACTCTGTAATATACAATTAATCCCGCCATCAGATAGAGATGCAGCTACTCAAAAGTAGATGATTTAGGGGTACCACGAAGCAAAACCCAGGTGGTTAGTTGGTGATAATTAACTATAAAACCAGGCCAAGGGGCTGTATCAGGAAAAGTGGGGAAAAAATGATCCTGCAATTTAGCTGGAGGGCATATTAGTAATTTTCTTTTGGCTCCATTAAGATGATTAGCTGATTGAGAGCAATAAATCTAGTTTTGGGTTATCTGGATGTATTGCAGTCTGATGCAAGTAGATTTGAGTCACATAGAAAAGACTTATAGGCTCCTCAGTGTTAAAATACTAAAACAGTGTTTCTCTATCTCAACAAGTTTTAAGATGCATGAATTTCAACTTCCAGAATTCCCTAGCCAGCATAGTGGGACATTTGTATCTGGAGATTTTAGCTAAGTGATCTGATAGTGATCAAGGATTCCAAGTCCTTGTGAGATTTGGCCTTTGAGGCTTCCAGTGGGCTTGCTTCATTTTAATTTATGGATCTGGTATCTCTTAGCTCACTCCTCCAATACAAAATGGCATAAGCCATTTTAAAAAGTGCAAAGCCCCAAGATATAGGCAATAAGTGGCTAAGTTGGAAAAAGCAGTATTATCTCTAGAGTTTGGAATGTCCAAGGAACACTAATTTCATGGATTTTATAAAAAGGATTTCAATAAGAGTTTAGTTGTATTAGAGAAATAAGGAACTGAAGACAATTCAATGCTAAACTAATATCAAAGCTGATATGGTTGTTTGGGAAATGATGGAGCTGTCAACATTCATAACTTCAATAATTCTCTATTTATGAAGCTTGTTGGTCAATTTCATAGGGCTTAATTCACAAATAATTCTCATTCCACTGAGTTATTTTTAGGCTGAAATTTCAGGATCTGTATTCATTAGTGTTGTTCAGTCTGTCATGTATACCAACATAATAGCTTCTCTAACCTTCTAGAATAAGTCTTCTGATGCTCAAATGTCCTGCTTAGAAGGGCCTTTTAAAATAAGGCACTAACTTGTTCTTGCCAAAGGGCTTTAGTTCAAACTCAGGGTGAAGAGAAATGAGGAGCAGGTTCCTTTATTAAAACAGACCTGACATATACAATTTAGCTCTGCCTAGGCAGCATGAACAGTAAAATTTAATTTCACATTAGAATTATCTTTTCTCAGACACAAATAATCTCTACATTTTATCTTAATACTTTTGGACTTTTAGTAAATTAGGAAAAATGTTTCTTTCAGATAATTTCTTTTTTCCTCAACAGAAATACAAACAACAGCAAGTGTAATCATAATGTATAATTTGTAATATCCTAAAAAATATTTACAATGTGTGTTAATTTGTCCCTTAAGACTAGTTCAATGATATCCATACAGATATGCATCCACCATAGTTTGTGATTTAGCTCCTTTATCTCAATACAATTTCCTACCATTAAGATGGAATACTTGCAGAACAGAAAAACAATAAAGTCAAGTTTGAAATATTAAATTCAAATGTGGCTCTACATTATTGCTGGTGCTTCTCCTTGTATAAGCTACTTCACTTAAATAGCCAAAAAGGGGCAGCAAATCATAGAAGGAAGATTAATATGAACAAAATTGGGTTTGCAGAAGTAAAAAATAAAAGCCCTTTGTTTTTATTTGAACAATCCTAATGGAACAAAAATTGCAGCAACAATTGCAGTGGTTATCTAGACAATAGCAGTTAGGAAATGGAAAATCAGAATAGGAATATCAGTGGTTGGATAGACCCCTTAAAAGGAAGAGTTATACTGTTGAAGGCAATTTTTGCTTGACTTTTACTAGTTAACACATGCCTGAACATAAAGTGACTGTTCACCATTGTGTACAGTTAGTATTGTTGTATAAATTATAATATATAATATAAATAGTCAAAGTGGTTTTGAACAAAGGAATAAAATCTCAAAATAAATAAATCACGGAGAATACAGAACTTAATTGCACAAATGATCAAAACTAAAAGATCAAAACTGAATGATCAAGTCACAGTTTGACTAAAGCTTTATAAATGTAATAACAACATAGACCTGCTAGTTAGCTGAGGGAAATGGATTCACTGTGATTTTCAACTCACCATAAACTGAGCCTGCTAGTTTTCTGACCATCCATTTTATGTGGTCCATTTCTTGTAAATAGAAGTGTTTGTTTTTCTCTCTCTTTCCTACACACAGTAGAAGGGTTGAGCAGATATATCTGAATTTGGAATCCAACGTGTTTTCTTTTGCTTCAACATCTAATAGCGTACAGTTTAAGAAAAGGTGATAATTTGACACCATCAATAAATATGAACAGATGTGAGAACAGCATATAACTTTCCTTTTGTATTTTTTGGCCGGTTTGGGTACAAGTTTGGTTTTTAGAATTCTATAATTGTTGTGAAACCATATCTTATTTTCTCTGCTAAATGGCCCCTTAGATAATAATTTTTATGACATACTAAAAATGGGCTGTCATTGTTGTCCAACTGCTTATGTTGTTCCCTTTGCATTTTGATCAATGGCTCATATATGTCACAATAAACCAATTGAAAACAATGAAACTGTCTTCTGAGTAGACCAAAACTATTTGGTCTTTTCCCTGTTCTTTTATCTGTTTGGTCATATTAAAAATGGCAGGGGTTTTGTGGAGAGATACATTATGTGATACTAACAAGAGCCGTGGTGGTGCAGTGGTTAGAATGCAGTATTGCAGGCTAATTCTGTCTGCCAGCAGTTCAATTCTGACCGGCTCAAGGTTGACTCAGCCTTCCATCCTTCCAAGGTCGGTAAAATGAGGACTCAGATTGCTGGGGTCAATATGTTGATTCTGTAAACTGCTTTAATCACTATGAAGTGGTATATAAGTCTAAGTGCTATTCCTATTTGGCTGTGAAGAACCATTTGCATTGAACTGAGTTCTGTAGAACCACACAGCTTGTTTATGTATAAGAATTCTGATTTGACATCCCCATTCTGACTCCGCATGTGTTAGATTGTAAGACACCTCAGCTCAATCGCCAAAGTGTTTTCTGTACCAGCTACAGATAATCAGAGATATAGACCATTCAGCTGGAAGGCACCTGGCTGGGATAAGTTGTTTTTTATGCACATATTGTCTGCATCCAGATTGTGCAGCCCTAAGGAGGTGAAAATGAATAGGAACACACATGAAAAGAACATTGCTGCGATACACAGAGTGAAGAGGCAAAATAGATGTGAAGTTAATCAATGCAACTGCTCTAAAGCAATTTAATTGAGTTTCTGTGCAAGTATGTGTCAGTTGCTTGTGATGCAAATGAGTGTTTTTAAAACGTATGAATTTACAGGTAGAACTAATTAATTTAAAGCAGGCAAATGCTATTATGAATCGAGATGAGGAGGGGAAAACAGGAAATTTGTTCTGAAAACAGCTGCTTTCAGTGACATAGAAGCTGAAAAGACTCTTGACCAAAATCTCTGTGAAATACTTCTTTTATGAGACTACTGTGGTTGTTGGTTAAGGGGGAAAATTTAGTCTAGGTTTGTGTATAAATAAACTCAGATTTCTGCAGAAATAAATGTTAATTGATCTACTGTAGGAGCACTGCTTGTTGCTTTTTTCAAGTTACAAAGCCAAAAACTGAATGAATATTCTTGTTCATGCCTGTAGAATTCAGACTGAAACCTGATTCAACTATATACTTACTGGGACAACACCAATATCATCAAAATACTCACCTACAAAATAATATAAGACTGTTCTTTGAAATGGATTCACACAATCTACTATTTTAAAATGGAGAATTCGGTAGTAATGTGAAGTATGGAAACTCATGACTACTTCCTTAATGTAGAGGAAAAAAGGGACATTCCAGGCCAATGGAGAGAAATAATCTAGAACTAAGGGAAATTTCCTAACAGTGAGAACAATTAACCAGTGGAATGGCTTGCCTATAGAAGTTGTGGGTGCTCCATCACTGGAGGCTTTTTAAGAAGAGACTGAACAGCCACTTGTCTGGAATGGTATAGGACACTGTTGGCAAACCTGCCGAAATGGGTGCGCACATGCGCGCGCGGCAAAAACTGGAAAAGCAGATGATCTTCTGGTGTCTGGTGCGCACATGCACACCGGCCACCTGGTCTTCTGGTTTCTGGTGTGCATGCACGCACGAAGACCAGCTGTCTGGTGCGCATGCGCCAGCTCTTGCCTTTTGGGGGTCCTCGTGCCTCCCTGCCCGTCCCCCTGGTCCCCGTCAGGGTGGCGAGACATCCCCACCAACGACCCAGTTCCGCAGCCCCAGACAGGGAGAGAAAGTTTGGCGGGGAATGCCGCCTCTCTCCACTGGAAAGCTGGAGCCCCTTCGTGGACTTGGAGAGAAGGGGTGTCAACGTTCCCGGGGCTTGGCTTGGGGGCTAGCAGGTGGGAGAGCCAGCGCATCCCCTCTCTTATTCCTTGGCGGCGCCTTCCCACTTCCCGGATGGCCTGGCGCACCTCTTACCCCTCGGCGGCATCTCCATGCTGCGCTGTCCTCCAGCCCTCCTGAGGCTCACCTCCCCGATGGCGGCTCCTCCTGCTGCTCCAGCATCCACAGCGGCAGGAGCAGCGGGCGGGATGGCTGGCCGCCTAGCCAGCAAATGCTGCCCTGCTACCCCAGGTGCCCGAGCCGGCCAGGCGCTCTGGACCGCAGATGTGCATCAGGTGCCATGGGCTGGAGGGCTGGGGCCACGCAAGAAGCCCGCTTGGGCAGGGAGGGAGGGAAGCCCTGGCCCGCCCATCCTGGCTGGCAGCTCTGCTCCCCTTGCTCTTCCGGATTCCGGCGTGCCGGCCACCTGGTCTTCACTTGCATGCATGCACGAAGACCAGCTGGCCAGTGCGCATGCATGCTCCGGAAACTGGAAGATCATCTTCCTGGCATGCACACCGGGCGGCTGCTCTTTCGGTTTCCAGAAGAGCAACGGGCGACGGCTCGCGTGCCCAGAGAGATGACTCTGCGCGCCACTTCCGGCACGCGTGCCATAGGTTCGCCATCACAGGTATAGGGTCTTCTGCTTGTGCAGGCGGTTGGACTAGAAGACCTCCAAGGTCCCTTCCAACTCTATTATTTCTATTAGATAGAAAGAACAGTCTGGGTAGTATCTATCTATCATCTATCTATAATCTATCTATCTATCATCTATCTATCTATCTATCTATCTATCTATATATCTATCTATATATATATAAATACAATAATAAAAATGTCTGTCTTCNCTATCTATCATCTATCTATCTATCATCTATCTATCTATCTATCTATCTATCTATCTATCTATCTATCGTCTATCTAATCTATCAACTATCTATAAACAAAGCAAGCTAGGGAACATATTAATTAAATGATTTATATAAGAAAAATATGTTTTCCTTCAAAATTAATTTATGTCATTGACTACTCGGCTAATTGTTAAAGATAAAGATTCCTTAGATCCTATTTTTGTACTACTTGGTAATATGGTGACATAAAGCAGTGGTTTTACATGGTGGCCATACACGTCTTTTCGGAAGCTGTATTCATTAGTAGCTCATGTTGAATACAGAACTTCCCCAGTTTCAGGAAAAAGAGGGAGAGAGAAAGATGATTTTTTTTTCAATGTCATACTGCAGTATTTTTTGAAAAGCTACTGCAGAAAATAGCACTCTGACTATAAAATCCCTTCCTACAAAAGGGATTTTGAACAGTGCATTTTAATGCCTAGATGGTATTGCAATAAACGAGGCATATCAAACTCTGTCTGATTCTTCAGGTTTCAGTCCAGAAAAAAAGCAAAAAGGAATAGCTTATGTCTGGGGGGGTGGAAATAATGGCAACGAAGTCTTTACAAGGATAAACTCCTGCACTTAAAAACAAGATTGCGGAGATAACATTGATATGGTTGTAACATTTCCCTACCTTTTGCTGTTGTTAAGTGATTACAGGTGAACTATTGATTCTTCTGCATGTCTTTGATCTCTGTTCTCTTCCCTGAATCTTCCTTCCTATGTTTTACGTGAGGGATCAATATATGACACTTTCCCTAGTTGATGCTATCCGTGTTCTTCTCTGTAACTCCATCATTTGAACTACCTTAACTCAGCTGAGTACTTACAGAACATGACTAGGAAAGCAAGGAGAAATTCCAGTCCTAAAAAGTTCTGATACCTGCACGGCTCAGGCAAATATTGAGAATGGGTAAATATGATGGTCCATGAAAGACTTTGGTCTGTCTGCTAATTATCTCCTACTAAACCTCTGGACTGTGAGAGAACAACTCTGTCTAACTGTCTAGTGCAAACTCTTCCAAACTCTCTTGCTGGTTACAGATCATTTAGCACAATTAGACCTTGTCTACTGTATATTCCCCATACTTCGATATCTCACCGCCTTTTCTGTTGGATCCTATTCCTTTTGAGAAAATTGTGTTCTGTCTATGGGATTGGTCTAATGTTACACGTTCTTGGCTGTTTGTATTTTTCCAAGTGAAAAATAAAATGAGCTTTAGATTTTGGGTGGGTGAGTGGGTGGGTTGGGTGTTTTACTGTCAAAATCTCAGCACTAGGCACGATAGTATGTTGATAATGAAATCAAGAACAGGGGAAATAATAAGAAAGGCAACATTAAAGGATGCAAACCTATATTCACGAACTCCCAGCCATGATTAGAAGATCTGCACTATTAAATTTGTCCTGCACATTTTCTAAGTAGCAGTATAATAGACTCAGATTCTTCAGTTACAATTGGAGCAAGCACAGCTGCTGATTCACTACTGGTAAATATCACTTTTTTTCAATGCCATCTTACTCCAACCTTTTGCTATTGAAGCATCTTACCTTAACCCTAACAATAATCCTGGGGAAATAACAGACAAGAGGGGGAGGGGGAGCCCATGGTTCCTTAACAGAGAAAGAAACTTTGGAAAGACCCACCCTAATTTTTCAGGCTATAATAAGAGAAAATGAGAGGTTTGTTCTTGCAGACTTGTAAGGTAGCCATCCAATTGAGGTAGAATTAGCTGATCTATGTCTCCTGTTTGGCTTACCTGGTAGGGCTGACACAGCCCTTGGTGCTCCGTGTAACTACAACACTGAATTGCAAATCAGTCCTGGGGCTTATATTGCTTCTTTAATGTTGTTGTATATATTTGTTGATGCATTTAGTGTGATAAAGTAAATTAAATACTGAATTTCACAGCATCCTTTGTAATCAATTCTTAGTGGTTCAGCATATTACCAGAAGCTAGCCACCACGAAACTTTATTTAGAAAAGAAACCCAGTAAAACTGTTATGCAACCCCAAAATAGACCCCAAACTTTGGAATGTGAACAAAGGAAAACTCTCAATACTTCCCCACAATAGGAAAAAATCCAGTCTTATTCCTGTCTATGAATGTCAGGATTCAGAAATGTATAGGGTGAAGAAGATTAGTACAGGTAGTCCTCAACTTACTTACAACCACAATTGAGCCCCAAATTTCTGTTGTTAAGTGAGACATTTGTTAAGTGAGTTTTTCCCTATTTTATGACGTTTCTTGCCACAGTTGTTAAGCCAATCACACAACAACAGACATAAATATGAACCAGTTGCCAAGCATCCGAATTTTGATCAGATGATCTTGAGGCTGCTGCAAAGGTCACAACTGTGAAAAATGGTCATAAGTCATATTTTCAGTGTCATCGTAACTTTCTATGGTCACTAAATGAACTGTTGTAAATTGAGGACTACCTCTATCTGGATGGCAGACCTCAAGGAATCCAAGGTCTGTAGTCTAGTTAGCAAAATAACAATATTGTACAAGAAGGCATTGCACTGGCAAACCACATCCAAATTGTTGTGAAGAAAGCTACATTAAGGTGTCACCATGGGAGGATCTTGATTTTAACAGTGGTGGAATCCAACTTATGAGTGCTTAAATACAATAAATATCAAGAGACACTTTGAGCTAAATTGAAAGTTTTAAATTTTGTAAAAGATTCTTTTAAAGACTGCAAGAGGGGTAAGGCAATTTGGTGACAAGTTAAAAAAAAAGTCACTCCAGATATAGAAAGGAAATGGACACCTTTTTGTTTCCTTCCTACATACAAAACGCCATGACCAAATCCTGTATTGAAATGAGGTCAAAGGTTAGCAATGTAGAATTTGGAGGCCCCATAAAACACACCGTTTCCCTGAGACAGATTCTATTTATAGGCTTCCCCCTTTTTAAAAAAAAATGGCAAAAATGTCACGAGAATATCAGTTTTATGAGATTTTTAGATAAGAATGCTGACGTCACAAAATGCATTCTTACACATTTATTTAGGGATGTCTTCAGTGCAAATCATGTAACAGTATCCCTGGCTAATCCTTGATCTGAAGTCTTTAGTGTGCAGAATGAGTGCTCTGTACCCTCTGAGGAACTTTAATGATCTTAAAAGTTTATCTTCCCTGTCAGGGTTTTGAGGAAACAAAGCAGCAAAGATGTGTCTTTAATGTAATGGGCCTCTTCCCAAATACAGAAATTAAACTGCCAGAAATCAAGGCAAGCAGTATTTGTCTAGAAAATATCACAAAACTGCAGAAAGACCACTGAAGACCACTAAGGACCAAAACTCACAGATGCTACATCGTAACTTACTTCAAAAACTTAGTCTTTGTTTTCTCCAACAAAGCCAAATATAAGACCTGAAGGGATATATTTTTTTTTGTTATGGCATATAGTGAACTAACTGTAAAAACAGCAGCAGCAACAACAACAACAGGAAAAAACAACGTGAAACTATTGATAGAATTTTCTATTAATTGGTGATGATTCTGATTACATTGGGTACCATTACTAATGTATGATTATTGATCAAATAAACAAACTGATAAAATATTATCCTAATACTGTATGCAGTATTAATCTATTGTTAGGGAAGTTCTTGTTGAACTACACAAATTTTAAATCCATTTTATGGTTTTTTTTTGTTCCTTGAATTAATTTAACCTTCCAAATGTGTCTTGCAAAAGTTGCCAATAAGAAAAATAAATAATGGAAATAGTAATAATTTCTGAATACAGACTATTAAGTCTTGGCTCATAACACACCAGATTTCATTGGGGTTGAAAGAATAAAGTGTGGGTAATTGATATAGCAAAGGAGATCGTAGACTAGGACATCGATCCCCAAACTTTGTGGCTTGGCTGCCCAGCTGGGGGGCAGAGGGGAACTGGGCTGTGCGAGCAGCGGGCTGGCATGCAGGTGTGCGTGTGCAGCTCAAATTGTGTGAGCGTCGGGCTGGCATGGACAGGCATGCACCCACAGCTTGACTTGCACAAGTTGAGCTGCGCACGCATGTGCACGCATACCGGCCCGCCGCTCACATGGCCTGGTTTCAAATAGGCCATGGCCCAGTAGAGGGCTACAACCTGGAGGTAGAGGACCCCTGGACTAGAACACAAAGAATTGGACAAGATCATACAGTATCAAGAGCTGAAAATCAAAATTGAAAGATTACAGTTTAAATCTTTAGCAACGGTGGTCACAGTGGTTATTGGCATACTAGGTGCCCTACCAAAACATCATGGATGGCACTTAGAAAATCTGCACATTGATACAATTTCCAGTTTGCAGTTGGCCTTTCTTTTTGGATCTGCATATATTTTGTGCCGATATATTACAACATCCCAGGTTCTTGGGGAGAACTTGATGCTATCACCAGCTAAAGAACTGGCAGCTGTGACTTCACGTTGTTGTGAATAGATTATAATAACAACAACCACCTGTCCAGGATTAACCCTTCCCCATAGTTTCCTACCTCATTAACCAAAAATTTCCAGACACAAAATCCATTAGAACAATGAAGAAAAGATGAATATTTATAGTAGTCTTAAAGCACAAACATCATCCTTTTTATTGGAACTAATAATACATGCTTGGTATCTTTTTATTGGAAATAGTATATTGTTTATTCATGTAAAAATCTTTAATAGCAAGCTAGGATTTGGTTTAACAAAGTTACAGTCTAACCTAAGAAGTGCTGGAAATTTCATGACTGTTATAATTTATTATGAATGCTATCTGCAGAGTTCTTTCCATCTTAATAGCAATAGCACTTAGACTTATGTACCGCTTCATAGTGCTTTACAGCCCTGTCTAAGCGGTTCACAGAGTCAGCATATTGCCCCCAACAATCTGGGTCCTCATTTTACCCACCTCGGAAGGATGGAAGGCTGAGTCAACCTTGAGCCGGTGAGATTTGAACCGCTGAACTGCTGAACAGTCAGCTGAAGTAGCCTGCAGTACTGCACTCTAACCACTGCGCCACCTCGGCTCTAACCACTGCGCCACCTCTTAAGGCAGCTGTGGCTTAAGCCATTATCAATTTAGTGGTGTCATGGTTAATTATTTTACTCTATGTAAGTATTTGGTTTCCAAGTGTTATTTGGAAGTGCTGTTAACCTGCTGTGATGCTAAGTATAGATGAACAGTTCAAATCTTTTATATAATTGGACTTTCACTACGGCTTCTGAAAATAAAGAGTATATTTTACCAACAGCTGTGTCTGCTTGGCTAGGGAGGAAAATCATTCATTGTTTTGGCTTTTTGTTTTCAGCTACTCCACCCTGTAGGATTACAGCCTATTATAATTCTCACCAGAAATGTAAGACTCTTGCTGTGCTGTCTCTGAATCAGTGTTTACAGACATGGAGATCTCTTTGGCTTTTTCATTTTAATAAGTATTTGTTCATCATCTGTAGCAAATGTTAGCACCTGGCTTTTAATTTATTACTATTTTAAAAAAAGAAGGAAGCCAAAGGCTTCTTCAAAAAACACATGCTACAAGATTGGAAGAAATAATAATCAATAATATTCAATAGCAAATTACAATACAGAATACAGAATAACAGATTTGTAAGGGACCTTGTAAGTCATCTAGTCCAACCCCTTGCTCAAGCAGGAGACTCTATACCAGGGGTGTCAAACTCACGGCCCACGGGCCGGATGTGTCATGTGCTGCCCCCCCCGGTTTAGCAAAGGGGGGGGGAAAGTCACGTGACCCCACCGTGACAACGCGAGTTTGACACCCCTGCTCTATACCATATCTGACAAGTGGCTGTCCAATCTCTTCTTGAAAGCTTCCAGTGATGAAAAACCGACAACTTCTGAAGGCAAGCTGTTCCATTGGTTGATTGTTCTCACTGTCAGAAAATTTCTCATTTCTAGGTTGAATCTCTCCTTGATCAGTTTCCATCCATTATTCCTCATCTGACCTTTGGGTGCTTTGAAAAATAGGTTGACCCCATTATTATAATAAAGATAATAATCTCATGTTTTGTCACTACTTTAAATCTATTTTTTCTTTCTTTTTGTCCCTTGATTTCATGTAGCCCTCCAAATATTTTTTGTAAAATCCGATGGATTCTTGTTGGATATTTTTTTTAAGTGTAAGATTTGCATTACGTTGTATTTCATAACCCTGACTTCTCCAAATTGAAAAGGAGTTTCCTAATTATGTCTCCCAATCACAGAATCTCTCCTGGTGGTTAGGCATTCTCAGAGAAAGTTGGAAATGGCAGGAAAATAAGGAAAAATCAAATAGAAGCTGTTTTCTCTTTGAATTCATAATAGAGTAGGTAAACATTTCTATCATACTGTAAGTTGAAGTAGATGTAACATGGAGCAGGTATATCTACTTCAACTGTGATTAGATTTTCACTTTTTAAAAATGACAATTAACCTGGAGCTGAGGTATAAAAGCTACACATTGGCTAATTGTCTTTTGAATTGTTTTCTGTTTTCTAGGGAAAGCATACGGACGAAACATAGGTCTGGTGCCTGCTTTGATCCTAATATTTTTTTATTGCTGAAATTCAGTTTAGCTCATTCTGTGAAGTGTTTATTTTTATTCTTTACCTTTTCAGCTCTTTAGGTCAACAGAGCATGTCCCCAGTACCTTCATTCTTGTTCTTTTCAATGTTGACCCCATAGCTTTAAAAACAGTTCTGCTCATATTTGCTTGAAGAAGTGTAGAATTTACTGTGTGATGAAAATCGTACTGTATGAAATAAAGTCCTGTTCAAACATTTTTGGGTCAGCTGTGATTATATAGGTTCAACGAAGGCATGGGTACTGAGGGATCTTTAAGATGGGATTAGTGAAGTGTCTAGACCAATGTTTATGTGTTTTCTGCAAGGATTGATATTTTTTTCCTTAGTGTATAACACCCAAACAGACTTCTGTTGTATTGGTGATTCTTAAATCAAAATAGAAGCTTTTTGTTCATTCGTTTTTAATTATTTATTCTGCTGATTACTATAGTCGCACAGAGGTTTACAATGACTACGTAGAATAGAAATAATAAATAACTTCTACATTATAACTGAGTTACAACTCTCATCACTTAAAAGGGTTTTAATGATGCCAGAATAACACTTGAAAAATGTTTCTAGGACCACAATGAGTGTGGAAGAGAAGCCTCATAGAAAAAGATGTTTTCTCAATGATCCAGAGCCAAGGGTCTCGAATAGAATAGAATAGAATAGAATAGAATAGAATAGAATAGAATAGAATAGAATAGAATAGAATAGAATAGAAGATTAATAGTAGTGCAGACTTAGTAAACAGTTTGACAGTGTTGAGGGAATTATTTGTTCAGCAGAGTGATGGCGTTCAGGAAAAAACTGTTCTTGGCGCAGAAAGAACATTCTTTGTTGTGCTTTTTTGATGACGTTTTTGATGTTAGGTGTACATTTTAGATCTTGCGATATGGTAGAACCTAGAAATTTGAAATTTGAAGGTCTCTACTGTTGATACTGTGTTGTTTAGTATTGTAAGAGGTGGAAGTATGGGAGGGTTTCTCCTAAAGTCTGCCACCATTTCTACGGTTTTGAGTTCCAGATTGTTCCGGTTGCACCACAAGGTTAGTTGTTCAACCTCCTGTCTGTATGCGGATTCATCATTGTCTCGAATGAGACCCATCACTGTTGTGTCATCTGCGAACTTCAATAGTTTAACAAATGGATCGTTAGAGATGCAGTCATTGATATATATAGAGAGAAGAGAAGTGGAGAGAGCACACAGCCTTGGGGGGGCCCTGTGCTAATTGTACAGGTATCTGATGTGATTCTGCTTAGCTTCACCTGCTGCTTCCTGTCTGTTAGAAAGCTTATGATCCACTTACAAGTGTGTTCAGGTACCGCTAGCTGGTTTAGCTTAGTTAGAAGAGCATCTGGAATGATGGTATTGAATGCTGAACTAAAGTCTACAAAGAGGACCCTTGCGTAGGTCTTTGGAGATTCAAGATGTTGTAGGATGTAGTGCAGAGCCATATTAACAGCATCATCTGTTGATCTGTTTGCTCGGTATGAAAATTGAAGGTGTTAGAAAGCTTATGATCCACTTACAAGTGTGTTCAGGTACCGCTAGCTGGTTTAGCTTAGTTAGAAGAGCATCTGGAATGATGGTATTGAATGCTGAACTAAAGTCTACAAAGAGGACCCTTGCGTAGGTCTTTGGAGATTCAAGATGTTGTAGGATGTAGTGCAGAGCCATATTAACAGCATCATCTGTTGATCTGTTTGCTCGGTATGAAAATTGAAG
>QLTV01003780.1:2110272-2129047 GCA_003457575.1 Thermophis baileyi
ACATAAAAATAAAAATAAAAACCCCATTCTCATAAAAAGAATTGAAGATGGGGGAAGTGTTAAGAAGAGAGTGGGACTAAGTTTCAATGGCCTAGTGAAGAGGACAGAACAAACCAAACACACCCACTAACATACAAAAGCAAAACTGAAACCTTTTTCTTGTTACAATAGCAGCACCTCCTAAAGGAAGAAATGCATACTGTTCTTGCAGTGGAGGGTTCAGTTTGTTACCTAGGACTTGCTTGTCCTCACTCAGTGCACAGAAATTAGAATAATCCTTCGAAAAACTGAAGGTTTGCCCGGAGCGAAACAAGCTTCTCTACCCTTTCACATGTCAGTTTACAATAGCAGCACCTTCTAAAGGAAGAAATGCATACGGTTCTTGCAGTGGAGGGTTCAGTTTGTTACCTAGGACTTGCTTGTCCTCACTCAGTGCACAGAAATTAGAATAATCTGATACCATACATTTTTTTTAGAAATGATTTGGAAAATATTTGAACACCCTGTCTTAAAATATTTTATTCATCATGTTAAAATAAAATATTCCACAATGGTTTTTTTTCTTTTTTCAATTTTTCCAATTTTTTGGAAAAAAACAAAAAAGCCTTCAGGAAAAAAACGGGAAAAAAATGTTTTTTTTCCAAATTTTTCCGGTTTTTTTCTGGGCCTTCACATCTCTAGAACAACCATGAACCAGTTAACTTGTAAATAAAGGAATAAGCCTAGAATTTAACTGCAGACCATAAATCCATATGGCACTAGCAATACCCCTTAGACTTATATACCACTTCACAGTGCTTTACAACCCTCTCTAAGTGGTTTACAGAGTCAGCATATTGCCCCCAACAATCTGGGTCCTCATTTTACCGACCTCGGAAGGATGGAAGGCTGAGTCAACCTTGAGCCTGGTGAGATTCGAACTGCCGAACTGCTGGCAGCCAGCAATCAGCAGAAGTATCCTGCAGTACTGCATTCTAATCACTGCGCCACCACAGCTCAAAGGCTTTGACCTCCCCCTCATTGTTATGGGAAAATTGTTCGTTTATAAGGCTTAATTCTTGTCTGTAATAAAGATTTCAATCTAGCCAAGTTGTGTCTGAGAATCTTCTGTCAGTTTAAGTCAATTGATGAATATGAGATTGTGCTGGAGAAATAAAATATACTGCTGGCTATGAAACTGACAGACTGAGGAATATGAAGCTCTTCAAAACTTGCTAAATTACAGTTCCCAGCAGCCCCAGCTACCAATAGCTTGCCATTAATCTCATTCTTCAAATTATGTGGCAGACAGGACTTAAAATGGATCTTCTTTCTTTACCTAAGCAGAGGCTTATGGTTGTTTTTGCTGTCTCATGGTCACTAACCGTCAGGTGCAAGTAACCAGGAACAAGAGTTGAGTTCAAAGCACTGAAAGTTTATTACATGCTATATCCACAAGAATCTGATCTACTAATGCTCAAGGCAAATTGGCACTGTTCAGGGGTGAAATTCAAAATTTTCCCCTACCGGTTCTGTCGGCGTGGCTTGGTGGGCGTGGCAGGGGAAGGATACTGCAAAATCCCCATTCCCTCCCCACTCTGGGGCCAGCCAGAGGTGGTATTTGCCGGTTCTCTGAACTACTCAAAATTTCCACTACCGGTTCTCCAGAACCTGTCAGAATGTGCTGAATTTCACCCCTGGCACTGTTTGTATAGTTGCCCATCTCACCAAAGGGAAGGAGAAGAATTGGCACTTTATTGCAACAAAAAAGGACTTAGTAGTGGCTCTAACCTGTGTTTGGTCAAGTTTGTCCTTTGTTGGAGTGGAAGGTAGCATTAGAGAATCCCATAGCAATCAGGGCATGTAGGAAAGCTTTGGAAGCCAGAAGTAATTGTCTGAATTACAGCTCCAGTAGGTCATAATTACTGTATAAGCTACATTTTGGTATTTGTTCTCTCTTCTGTAGACCCCAAATATTAGCTGTATGTTGGCAACTTCAAAATTGACAACTTGCTAGTGAATTCTTGAATACTACAAAAGGGTTTTTTTCTAGGCTTCTGACCTTTGCGTTCTTGTTAACGATATCATATCGTTTCTGGAAGAACCAATTGTAATTTTTTAAATCTTTTTTCTTTTTAGTTACATAGATCAGGTCCATGTATCAGTTTTAGCAGCCATATGTTTAATACCAAATTATGCATTTCTTTGTATAGTTTGTAAGTTTATATACAGTATGAATGTGTGTTTGTGTGTGTGTTTGTGTGTGTATGTGTGTTATTGTTCGTGAACTAAGGGAGAAGTAGTTAGAAAAAAGTTACAAAAGAGTTAATGTAACAAATCAGAAAAATATTGAATAGACATTTTTGGAGAGAATCTGCAATACTTCAATGGGATTTTCAAAACCTTGTCCAAATAATTTTTATATCTACTATGAATTATTAATTTTATATAAGAAGTCACTAAACTCAGGCACTTGCATCAAAGTCATACCTAATCCTGTTGACTAAAATATCCATTCCAAAATTGATTAATATGGTGAATTAGTTTATGTTTATATTGGGATCATTTGTGTAACATCAGTTTTTATACACACTTGTTCATTGTGAATTTCTACTATTTCATCTGTTTTTAAATCTTTTTTTTTTCATGCCAGAAAAGGAATACTACTTACATGTGTATGATTATTTTGTCATTACTTCCATTTTCTTTATCCTACTAAAAAGTTAATTTTGTTATATACGTGGGTAGTTAGAATTGAAATCTGATTCTTCAACAAGACTAATCTAGTATCCAATCCCTTATCCCTGAATTAATAAATTTCCCTATAGGCAATGTTGACAATGTTAATACCTTTTCTGGTAGCAATGCGGGGGGGGGGGAATCATCTTCAGTTATGTTTTCCTAATTTACAAATCTGGTATTCTTTATCCAAATACTAACCAACTCCAACTCTATTTAATTTTTTAACTTTAACTTGTTGCTCGCATCCAGTTAGAATAAAGCTATGATTTTGAAGAAGGTCATTGAGTTATAGCTATAAGAAAAGAAGATGACATCTTTTACCACACTAGTGGTAGAGGTTTTTAACCTCTTTAGAGCAATTAATGGGTAAAATTAAAATAGCTTTAGCCTCAGATCGGTAAAGCTGACTTCAGTAGCACACATCAATTTTTAAAAAGTTGGTTTTAAAAGTTTAAAAAGTTAATCTGGCCTACAATATGAAAATGAATTATCCTTTTTACTTGTGTTTTACAAACAGCTCTCTATTACATAGGTACTTTATAATCACTTTGCCATTTTTAAATCTAGAGTGGCAGCTTGCAAAAATAAACCTATTACTTGTATGGGCAAACATAATTTTTCTGTTGTGCAATTTTATTTTTTAATTCAGGGCATATCCTGTCAACTTGTCACATACAAATATGGAGGCTGCTCACCCATTCTTCATACCGTTTTAATGTACTTACAAATTACTATATTCAGGTTTCATATCATTCTCTAAGATAGATTGCATATCAACTCTCAGCCTTTTCAAAGTATTCAGAGGCAAATTTACACAGCAGTATTTTAAATCTGATTTTTATTACAAAGAAGAAATGCTCTGAAGTTTGCAATAAAAATACCTCTTTTTATTTTTACATTATTCTAAAGAGACATTTTATTTGATTTCTACTGAATATCTGACACATAATCAAAATTAATACCAAAACAAAACAAAGTGAGATAATGAAAGAGAAGCATGAAGGAACATACATTTTATAAATTAAAATCATATATCACCTTGAAGTGACCTGAGAAACTTGAGAATGATCTTTCTTACACAATATGTTAAGTCAGGAGTGCTTAAATCTGGCCCGCGGGGCCAGCCTGGAAATAGCAAAGGACCAGCCCACAGTCCCTCTGGCAGCCAAAATGGGGTGTGGGAGGGCTGCGCGCAGCCTCCCGTGCTCCATTTTGGCTGACAAAGTGCTGCTGGAGGCCATCCAGGCCAAAAACAGGGTGTGGGGGGAACACGTGGCCCTCCTGCGCCCTGTTTTGGCCAGCAGGGTGCTGCAGGAGGAGTCTGTCCCATCTCCCCACCCCCCACCCCGTCAGCCCACGGAGGAGAACTACAATACTAATCCGACCCTCGAAAAAATCCAGTTTGACACCCCGTGTTAAGTTATGGCTTGGTTAGTCCTAGAAGGATCTGCAAATCCAGACCTTCATTTAAACCAGTGTTTCTCAACTTCAGCATTTTTAAGATGTCTGAATTTCAACTCCCAGAATTCCCCATCTAGTATTGAAGTCCAGACATCTTAAAGTTGTTCACGTTGATAAACACTTAGTTAAACTTTGCCTAAATATACGAAACATAATTTATATCCATGATTTGTTATAAGCTTCCTTACCCTAGTCATGGGTTCATTTGATTTCTGAACCCATGGGCAGGAGGGGTTGGATTTATTGAACGTTTCTCCTAAAAGCAGGGGTGTCAAACTCACGATGACACATTGTCGTCATGTGATGTATCACAACTTTTTTCCCCTTCGCTAACCCGGGGGTGTTTGTGGCCAGCACGTGACGCATCCGGCCTGAGAGCCGCAAGTTTGACACCCCTGCCTAAAAGTGTTGAAACATCCGCTTTCTTTGAATGCCTCCCCTGGTGACTTCAAGAGAACCTGATCAGTTATTTACCAAACTGTTGTAGGTGTATTCACACAATTAAAGAGGGTAACTGGGGAAAGCCCCTAGGCTGACTCATTGAGCCTTTTTGAGGATGTGGCTATTTTAATGCTTCTTCTGAATGATCAGACGGCTCTCATAATCATTAGACATGACAGACTACAGTGCAAGCCGATTTAATCTGTCTTTAATAAGGAGTTTGTAGATGAAATGTAAGGGCATATGGTTGTACAAAAAAAACCAGACGGCTTATTTCAGGCAGAAAGCTCTTTAGAAAGAATTCCCTGAGGATTTTTTTGTGAATGACATGATAAAACAGATGTCAGCCCAGAAGGCACCATAGAACAGTGACCCTTTGAGATGCGTTTTATGATTGGGAGAGAGAAGGAAGTAATATTTTTGAGACACTTTTACTGACCAAGGAAGGATGAGTGATTGTGAGTTATCGCTTCTGCAATATCTTTCTTCCACTTAGTATTTTGGAGATAAATAGTATCTTCAAAGGCATTGATAAATGCACATGAATCATACTGTAGCAAGTAGCATTTACTTTCTAAGCATTTTAGTCTTTTATATCTAATATGGATACCCTAGTGATTCACATTTATACATTTGTAAATTATAAATGTATAAAGGCCCATTCTCATTTAGGAATTCTCAAGCACGCTCAGCTGAAGGTACTGTGGCAAATTCACTGCCTATTTCTGTCTGACCAGCAAGGAAAAAAATATTCCTGATTATACATATAGTATAATCATATAGTACAATTGCAATGAAGAAAAAAAATTCCATAAAAACTTTAAATATGTATTCAGAGATCCATTGATCTGGTGATGGAGGACAGCAAGCAAGAGATAATATTCACTATCCACTTCTCTTATCACACTCATGTCTATAAAAGCATTTAGTGTTATTCCTGTTTAAACGTCTCCTTTCATGTACTTGTTACTATATTAGCATTTCTGTTGTGTAAAGTCTAGTTTCATAGTAAAGCCTTACCGAGAAACTGCTAATACTCACCCCTCTATTTTTATGTATATTTCTGTCTGGCAAAGTACAAATAGAATACGCATTTTAAACTCGGAAGCTTTTCCTTATGGATACCCATAGATGTAGTTATGGAGATGCTATAAAGAGTTTGGAGTAATGGTTCTAGTAATGGCAATTAAATATAGAGCTGTTTCTGTAGGAGAAGAGCCATCATGAAATGGAAATTCAGTGGCACTTTTCCTGGGGAGAATTAATGAAAGTAAGATGGTCTTCTACCCATTTCTTGTTTCCTTTGCAGATGCTTGTCCACCAGCCAGCATATGTTCTTCCCTGGAATCTAAGACATATTTATAATTAAAATCTAAATGTTCTAAAATGACTTCAAGGACAACAGTTTTAGAATTAGCCAGGGCACACATATGCTTTATTACTATGCATATTTATTTAAAGTTTAGCTGATCAAATCACAATTTTTTACGGTTAGATTATCATTTTTGTATGGAAAAATGTGTGTAATACATAAAGCTATAGATTTTCTAGTTCTGCCTTGCAAATGTTCTTCCTCACATTGTATTAAGACACCTGCTTTGGAAAAAATGTAATTTGTAATCTTACATTTAGTTTTTGATTCCGTTCCGTTGATAAACTCAAACAATGTGTGCCAGTGTGCTCACTGTAAAAAATGACAACAAAACTTATCTTAATCTTAAACATTATCCCAAATTATCTGGGGATAATCTTCCATTGTTGATGACCTCAGAGCTATGAAAATGTTAGGATTACATTTCCATTTATGATGTGTATGTATGTATATAGATACTATATAAATAATATATAAATAATATATAGATAATCTGTCCCAAACTAAGGGTGATTTATTGAAGAATGCATGGGAGGTTTTTTTTAAAGAAAAGAGTAATATGAAGCATATGGATTCATTTAGAGAATTAGTAAAAAAGAAATAGATGAAACAACATGACAAATTCCATTGGCAGACGTCTAAGTGATTATTTAAGCCCGCTTTAAACTCATGACAGCACACTTCCTCAATTCATTCTGTATTCCTTTGGTCATCTTGCATGTCACTCAGAGCACTTGCTATGCAGCACCATGCATCTGGTGATGAATTCATTCAGAGCACTGAAAATCCCGGCTTGAAAAGATAAATGGCAATCAAAACAGCTAATGCAAACGGTTTACAAATTACACATGAAATCACTGGAATGTTTAACTTCTTTTAAAATCTCTCTCATGCTGTGTGTCTACTCATAGTTTTGAAAAAACCCTTCCTCTGTCTGCCCTTCCCCCATTTCTGATGCATGAGCTGTTTCTTTTTTGTAAGGAGTGAAAAATAGAGAATAGAGCTGGAAGGGACCTTGGAGATCTTCTAGTCCGGGTGTCGGCAACCCGCGGCTCCAGAGCCGCATGTGGCTCTTTCACCCCTCTCCTGCGGCTCCCTGCTGACCCAGTCACACGACCTGCTCTCTGCCCTGAGACACTGGCCCAACCCAGTCGCATGACCTGCTCTCTGTGTGACCTGCTCTCTGCGGAGAGGTGTGAGCCTCTCTGTAGAGCCGCGTGGCTGAAGCACCCCTAGCGTTTTCTCCGCACTGCCCGTGACTGGCTGCTTTTTGCAATATTGCGTCCTTCGCAGGCAGCTCAGCATCAGCCATGGTCCCCTTCGTGTCGGCTCAGGAGGGGAACGGGGAGGAGCATCCACCACCGCCGGATGCAGGGAAGGAATGGCTCTCCTGCGCAGCGCGGCCGGCTACTCACCTGAGCGCGCAGTGGCAGCAGCGGGAGGAGGAGTCACCACCGCTGCTGTGATCCCGGCCCAGGAGGGTATCCCGCATATGAGAGAGAGAGAGAGAGAGAGAGAGAGAGAGAGAGAGAGAGAGAGAGCTGGGGTGGGTGGGGAGAGGGGGGGTGGGGGGGGGGGGGGGGGTGGGGGGGGGGGGGAGGGGGGGGGGGGGGGGGGGGGGGGGTGGGGGAGGGGGGGGGGGGGGAGGGAGATATGAGAAAATGATGGAGGGAGAGAATGAGAGAGAGGAAGGAAAAAGAGAAACAACTGAGAGAGAGAGAAGGGGGAGAGAGGGAGAGAGAAATGAGAGAGTTGGAGGGAGAGAAAGAAACAAAGAAAGAGAGGGAGAGGAAAAAGAGAGAAAAACAAATGAGAGGGAGAGAAAGAGAAATGAGAGAGAAAAGGGAAGAAAAAGAGAGAGAGAAAAATGAGAAAATGATGGAGGGAGAGAAAGAGAGGAAAAAGAGAGAAACAATTGAGAGGGGGGGGAGAGAGTAATGAAAGAGAACAGGAGGGAAAGAATGAGAGAGGGAAACGAGGAAAGCAGAAAGAAAAAGAAAGAGAAAAGGGGAGGAAGGATTGAAAGAAGATGGAAAGAAAGAACGAAAGAAAGAAAGAAAGAAAGAGAGAGAGAGAGAGAAAAAGAAAGAAAGAAAGAAAGAGAAAAGAGAGAGGGAGAGGGAGAGGAAAAAAGAGAGAAAAACAGAAATGGGAGGGAGGAGAGACAGAGACAGAGACCCATTTCCCACAGAAAACACCGGGAGCCACAAAACCTGGGTAGGCGTGGCTGGGGTGGGTCATGTGACTGGGTGGGAGTGACGTTGAGTTGACCACTTCCACCCAGGTTTTGTGGCTTCTGGTGTTCTCTTTTCTGTGGGAAATGGGTCCAAATGGCTCTTTGAGTGTTTAAAGTTGCAGACCCCCGTTCTAGTCCAACCCCCCAGGAGGAGATCCTATACCATTTCAGACAAGTGGCTGTCCAGTCTCTTCTTAAAAACCTCCAATGATGAAGCACCCACTACTTCTGAAGTCAAGCTGTTCCACTGGTTAATTGTTGCCACTGTTAATTTCTCCTTAATTCCAGGTTGCTTCTCTCCTTGATTAATTTCCATCCCCAAATCCTGTAACCGTTTTTCATATGTTTGAGTCTCCAGGCCCTTAATCATCTTAGTTGCTCCTCTCTGCACTTTTTCCAAAGTCTCAACATCTTTTTTGCAATGTGGTGACCAAAATTGGATGCAGTATTCCAGATGTGGTCTTATTAAGATTTTATAAAGCGGTACTAATGATAATGAAAATGATGATAAAAGCAATATTCCTAGGAATAGAAAAGACCTAGCTTAATTTCCATTATTATATTAAACATACTGATACGTCTGGTAGATGAAAGCATGTAGAACAGACTCCACAATTTGGTAGAAGAATTGTTCCAATTTGTTTAACTAGCAGTTGTATCAAGAGAAAAATTTAAACGGGCATTCTTTTCTTCTTTTCTGATTTAATGAATTGTTCGTTCCTGATTTTATGGTTGGAAACTGTGGTTGGAAACTGATATGCATTAACCTGCCAATAATCCTCATGAGTCTCAGTGAAATTATTCTCTCTATAGGTGTGCATGCAATCGGATAGTAATAATATAATCTAATTCTGTCTATACTTATTCAGAATGAAAGTGTGTTAAATTAAATTGAACTTTCTTTGTAATATGCATGCTGCCTAAGGTTGCAATCCTATTTTCATTCATAAAAGAAGAAATAAATTCCATTAAATACACTGACTCTTACAATATGTTATATTTCACCAATTACATATCAGGCAACCAACCTAGTAGTTTTTCCTTATAAATAAGTATCTCAGACTTGGAGGATTTGGTTTCTCCCCCCCCCCCCCTTCTCTCTGTAAGAAAAAAGAAGCAGCTGGAAGGGGGATTTTAAACCTCCGATCAACATCTGAATTAAAGTATCATGAGGCTACTTTAGAGGAAAATAAAAACAAGAATCCACTGGAAATTATGCTGGAAAGTACGAAGCATAATTTAATTCTAAACTTCTTGGGTTTGCTTTGCATACATCTACGTTTTTCAGTATTTTTCTAGTGTACTTGAATTATCTATTTGTTCGTATTATATCTCACCTGTTGTTCAAGAGTTCAAGGTGATACTTTGCTCCAACTCAACAACGATGTGAGTTAGGATGTAAATGAGACAGAATGACAGGCCCAAAGTAATCTGCCTCGGTTTCCCCAGTGCCTGAGCAAATAGCACTCCAGTCTTACAATTCATTTCTATCATGAGGATCTTTTGAATACAGTTTCATCTCTGAACAATCCTGTTTACATGCAATGCCCCCGTTACTTTCTTAAAACAGCATTTTTGTTGTATTTAAGCAAATGATACTATTCCTAGTTTAATCATCAGTTTCTAGAACTTCTTCTTCTTCTTGTGCCATATCCAACATCGGACATTGGTGATCATGTTGGCGATCCTATTTTCATCAACAGTCGCACGAAAAAGTGCTGCTGAGTTTTGTCCAAACCAGTCCCTTAAATTGTGAAGCCATGATGTTCTTCTTCTGCTGGATTTCATTTGCCTTCAATCTTTCCTTGGAGGATTAAGTGAAGTATGCCGTATTTTTCCGAGTGTCGCATCACATGTCAAAAATATTCTAACTTTTGCTTTTTTATGGTTTTGATGATTTCCCTTGGCTTTCCCAGGCAGCTTATCACCTCCTCATTTCTGATCCCAATCTTGACAATTCTAAGATGTGTAGGCTTCAACTCCCAGAATTCCCCAGCAAGCATGCTGGCTGAGGAATTCTGGAAGTTGAAATCCACACGTCATAACATTGCTAAGTTTGGGAAACACTGTTCGAAGGCGAAGTGACTGGTGAAAATAATCTGGAACTTTTCCTTTTGACTGCTTCCTTTTTAAACTCCTCCTTTCATTTATCTTGTTTCCTGTTATCTTGTACATGTTTGACAAATAAAATAAATAAAATAAAATAAATAAAAAATATATAAAGGTATCCCACTGGAACATACATTGTTTCCCATCAATTGTGATTTAGACAATCTTGTAGGTCCTTTGTTCAATGAAAAAAAGAAAATTCTAGAGCCAAATCCAAGAAGGTGCAAGTCCACATTGGTGTAGTGCATTAAAAAAAAAAACCTAAGCCAGCATTATTTGAACACCTGAAGACATAACAAATTGCCTAAGGGATTAATGAGAAGTGATTGGTTTGGGCATTCGTTAAGAAAATTATAATCCTATTTTTTTTTAACACATGACTTCTCCAGAAAATTGTCTCCAATTTTAGAATGAATTATTTATATCAAGTTACAATGAGGAATTAACACAGACCATAATATTAATTGCCCAATATGTTTTGTTTCACTTTTCTTGGTTTGAAAACAGAAAAAGCAAATAATAATTTTCAGGTTTTCTCATTGGTTTTGCAATTTACAAAGTTTTTTTTAAATAAAAATATGCTAATCAAAATTCCACTTGTTATTTTTCCCCCCCAGCTCTCGTAAATGTGAAACTTTGGGCTATTGATCGGCAATGTTTCCAAACAATAATGATGAGGACTGGCCTTATCAAGCATACAGAGTATATGGAATTTTTAAAAAGGTATGGCACTGGTTTATGTATTTGTCTTTTGGAAGCATGCTGCATTTATTGCCATGCTTGGGGAATATATATATATTCCCCAAGCATGTTGGAGGGGGAGCTTGTGAATGAGTGCTCATTTCTATTCAACATTTTTAATTTGCTCTTTTAATTACATTAATGGCATAAGAAAGAGCTTGAAAATAGGGGGCAATGATTGAAGGTCTCAGATTCATTATTGCTTGCCTTTTATCATAGTAGCTATTCCTCTTAAGGTTGGTAGCAGAAAAGTAAGTAACAGAATAAATACAGCAATCATAGAAAGAGCAATTTTTACAGATCAATTAGGGATTTCTCTTTTAAGACAAGATTTATTCAAGATATAGAATAATTGTGTTTCTTAAAAAGGTAATACGGCCTAATGCTTTTTAAAATAATATTTAATAATAATATATTTTAAAAGTATGCATTTGTATCTCTCAGATAGAGGTATTACTGTTTGCTTTGGGGATGTACAAAATGGAACGTGAATGAGTTAGAAAAGAAAAGAGATTTAGTGATGCGTATTTTAATTTTATTAAATTTGAATTAAAGCCCCTTGAAAAGGATTCAAATAGTTTTGATTTCCCTAATGCAGTATCAAAGTGCCAGAAAGATGAGATATATAATTATACAAGAATCAAATATATTAACACAAATCTCCTTCAATTAAAAGTTATTAAATGCTGGAAATATAAGCTTCTTCATTCAGAAAAGAAAAAGAGCATTACTACAAAGGTTTAAGTAGCCAACAGGTCACTGGTGTTGTCTGGGTAACAAAATTCACATTATTTTTCTAGTATTTTTATTACTGCATTCATTGGAGAGAAAAAAGCAACGTTTTGAATGAAGATTTAATTTGCAAAAACCATTCCCAAATTAAGTTAAATATATTTTGCCCAATTTTGGAATTAGGAAAATGAGAAGACATTAATAATAAATATTCAGTTTAATTAGTGATTGGATAGGCATATCTTGTGCATGAAAGATTGATGAGTCATACTCTTGTGGGGAGTTTCAGGGCAATATGTTCCACTGAAATCAGTGTGCTGCACTCCATTTTTGTCTTAAATCTAATTGATTGTAATGTATTTGGGACTGCTCTTTAATAGCATTGGAAAAAGCAGAGATATTACAGAGCACTGATATCGCAATGTTTTTGTCATGGTCTGGGGACAAGATGAATGCAGTGTCGTAGGCAATTACACAAAACCCAAGTTTCCAGGATATGGTTCTGTGATGGTTAAGTACAAGTAGAACCTAACCTTGAATAATATAATCTAGTTAAGATCGCATAAAAGTCCTGCTTAGCCTTTAAAAAGGGCTCAAATATGTTGAGTAAATGGCTAGAAAACTATTATATTAAGGATTTTTGTAGCCTTCAAATTGAACCTTTATTATGATCATAAATCAGAATAAGGAGGGTAGGGTACAAAGAATTAAAAAGTATGAAAGATATACATTTTTAAAGACTACATATAAAAACTTTAAAAAAATAAAAGAAAATAAAAAAGGAATTTAAAAAGAATCTAAAAGGAGGAGTACAGCAATAGGTGCAGGGGTGGGTTCTGGATGTTCTTACTGCCGATTCACTCAGGGACGGGCTGTGCGGGCGGGTCGTGGGTGCGCATGTGCGCGCATGCGCAGTACAAAAAAAGGCTTATGCGCATGTGCATAAGCAAAAAACAAGATGGCACCGCCTATGGCACCGCCTACGGCGCCGCCGAGAGAACCGGCTTGGGGGCGTGGCAGGCCTGGGTCGCTGCCAGTTACAGCAACCCAGGCCGCCACATTATTAACGTTTCTATAGAACCGGTCCGAACCGGTAGGAACCCACCTCTGAATAGGTGGATATGGGGGAGCATGGCAAATTAAATCTATCACAATAAAAATTACTCTACTATTACGAGCAAATTGCTTATTAAAGCTGGTTTATGGCACAAGCCATCTTCTGACAGATTTTAAGTGCTGTTGTGTAGAACCTGGAAACATTGTATATTATAGTAGGATTGGTGTCAGCAAGTAGCAGGGAGGTGAACGAATGTCTCTAGTACAGACACAGAAGAAATGCATATTCTGTTGTTTCTGCAGGTCCAAGGTTTTGAGATAGGGTCTTTCTGGGTAGGAGAATCTTCCTGAATTGGTCTTCAAGTACAGCTGAGGAAATGGTGTGATATTGTGCCACAGTAAAGGCCCTTTGGTGGTTAGGTACTTTGGGGTTACTTAAGCATGCCATAGGGGACGCAGAATTTCTGTTGGGTTCAGTGTCAGTGGAGGTTGAAGACTTAGCTAGGTCCAATTGACACTCTGTCTGCTACATGTTGTTTAATGAGTGCTTTGGCTTGATCATATCCAGAGTGGAAGACCTGGAGGACAAGATTTTAGTTGCCCAAGGAGGAGATTTTATTTGCCACTGCCTCTTTTCATTTGGATTGAAAATCATCACTCATAATTAATGGGACAAAGTCAAAGGGGAGAACAGGATAGTCTGAGCCAGTAGTTGAGTACACACTCTAGTGTTTACTTTCACAAGATCTATGTCTAGCCTTGGGGAGCATTTGAGACATATTTTTGGGCTTGAAGGGCCCAAAACGTGGAGTGAACAAGTGTTAATGGTGCAAAATTGGAGAAAAGGCCCATCTGGCCACCATAGAGAAATTGTGATATTGGCTTAACTTCCAATAATTTGAGTGCTTCAGAAATGTAGTGACCATCTCTTGTCTTGAGAAATTCATGGGTGGAAAATGAGTTCCTTGGCAGAATGTAAGAGTACATTCTGTGGTGGTGCAGTGGTTATTATGGCGCAGCATTGCAGACTAACTCTGCTCACATTGCCAGGAATTCAATTCCTTCGATCCTGACCGGCTCAAGGTTGACTCAGCCTTCCATCCTTCTAAGGTCAGTAAACTGAGGACCCAGATTGTTTGGGGCAATACGCTGACTCTGTAATATGGGAGCTAATAGGAGTTCTTGAGACTATTGGTAGATCATCTGCATAGAGTAAAACAGAGGTGATCCTGCAAGCTAGTTTTGGGGAGTGAAAATTTTTGTTGAGGAGATGGCCCATCATGTAATAAGAGGGAAGCCAATATACAACCTTGCTGTACACCTTTCTCAGTTCCAACATCATTGGTGAGATGACTTTGGGGGTTGCATGATCTCCCTTCATGAATCATACCTATTAGATGAAATACACATCTAGGTCTCTAGTTTCTGTCTCATTGGGGATATATAAACATTTATTATCAACTGGGCACTGTGATTGTATTAACACAGCAATGGCATATGCTTGACTGGAGAGAGGTGCTTTGATATGGTATGGAGTGGAGTGGAGACTAGGACCCCCAGATCTCCTTTTACTCTTCCATAGTCCTGGCTCTGTCCTGCTCATGAATCAATGAAATCCATTTAATAGCATGTTATCAACAGTCCATGTTTTCTGGACCAGTATGATGTCATAGCAGGAGAGGAAGTCAGTATACAGGGATCACCCAACCGCATTCCAGGTTGGAAGGACAACTTTATGGTGGTCAACTGGATGTCAAATACTGAGCACCTGGGATTGGGTGAGTGAGTTTTGCAAGACCAATAGCTTCATATTAGTTGATGGTTGAAGAGGTTGTAGTTGTGATTTCCTCTGTGTGTGTGGGAGGGAGGTGTGGCACCATCAATTTCCTGCTCTCCCTTTTCTTGCAACTGTTTCTTCCAACTGGAATATAAATAATGGAAACTGTTCGCTTAGGTAGATGATAGATAGATAGATAGATAGATAGATAGATAGATAGATAGATAGATAGATAGATAGATAGATAGATAGATAGATAGATAGATAGATAGATGATGGATGATATAGATAGATAGATAGATAGATAGATAGATAGATAGATAGATAGATAGATAGATAGATAGATAGATAGATAGATAGATAGAGATAGAGATAGAGATAGAGATAGAGATAGAGATAGATAATACCGTCAATACTTAGATTACAACTATAGTAGTTACTGTCTCCTTAGTTCTCATTTTGCCTTGGCCTTGGTCAATGGTGGAAAAATGGAAAGAGGTAGAATGATTGAATATTAAGTTATTATCTTGTCTCCCTATTGTGCAAGCAACAGTTGATAATTAACTTTAGTTGAGCTAGTTTTCTATCTCTCTCTATAAGAGAAATGATGATGTCTGTGGAATCTCATCTCATTATTTAGCAAAGCTCTCAAGAGGATGCTATTTTAAAGTTGTATTGTGAAATGTGTATCAGATAAAGACAAAAAAACCCTCTTCTATTTGTATTTTGTACAAGATAAGTTAATCAATCCATCTCTTTTAGTTAAACTTCTCTTTATCAAAGGATCTATGACATGTCAAGGGATGGATGAATCAATCAATCTGTTTCCATCTTTTTCCAGTTCCAAATGAATTCATTCATAAGACACTTCTGGCCTCTTTTGCATCAATCTCTGAATTAACAAATGCATTAATGTCTTCAATGGATACCCAGTTGTGTTTATTCACTGAGAGAACAGCATGAAACAAAGGGAAAGGAGACCATCCCATGCCTGCCAAATCTATTTTGGCGTAAGTGGTAACAAAACAGTAACAACCGTCTATGGGAAGCACTTGGGCTGAGAGAAAAAGAGATTGGGCTGAGGTTGACCTGAACCTGGGTCTCCTCATTCCTAGCCCAACATCTTAACCATTATAGTAGTCTGAATCTTGGATTATGTCAGATCTTCAAGTCAGGAGCAGACATTGCAAGGACAATCTCAGAGTATTTTATTGTTGTAGGACAAGGGTGTTAAACTCAAGGCCCGCGGGCCAGATCCAGCCCGCGATGTGGTTAGATCTGGCCCGCGGGGCTACCCTGGAAACAACAAAGGACTGTCCCCCAGTGCCTTGGCCCCGCGTGGCTGGGTGCGGATCTAAAACTTGGTGGCAGCCATCCGGGCCATAACATGGTCAGCCTTAGATCTGCGGAGCCACCCTGGAGCCAGTGAGGGGCTGCCCCCGCCCCATCCCCTGGGTGTGTGCTGGAGACAATGGATTCCCACCCCACCCCACCCAGACCACCACAAGCACCCCCAACATGAGCGACCACAAACTGGCCACACCCACCCCAGCCACGCCCACTATGTTGGCTGCAACCATCCAGCCACGCCCACCTGCTGAGGTCAACCACAACCCTGATGCGGCTCTCAATGAAATCGAGTTTGACACTCCTGTTATAGGATATGCTAACAGAATCTTGAAAACCTGCTGGAGTTTCCCTCTGACCCCTTTATACCAAGCAGAATCAAAACAGGATTATGATGAGTCTCTTTCCAAAGTTTTCCTAGAAGTTAATTGTTTACTTTTTCTTAACAGCTTTTGCAAAACTTTATCAGCATTCTATATACAGTAACTGTATCTAGATCTAGTTATATCTACAAATTCCTTTATTGCTGCCCCTCCCGCATCCATCCCATTACTGTGTCGGTTGTTTGATATTACTTCAGAACAAGGAAAGAAATTCAATTTTATGGAGAAATATTGAACATTATGAATGTATTCAAAGGATAACTCTTTGAGTGGATTCTATGCTGCAATATCGAAATTTAATTCTAACCAGGGTTGAGTTGACTACGGTTGAATTCCAACCCTCAACCTCTTCCTTCCATTCATCTGCCATCTTTTCTTTTCTGTATTTTGTTGCCATTGTGATTTATTATTAAACAGGCAACAGATTTCATTGTCAATTTATTTCATACGTCTGTTTATAGCATGGCTCATAAACCAAGTTTAATTATTATTATATAATTAATAATAATTTTTTTCTTAGAAGAGGAAATAATATATTAATTAATCTCCCAAACTGTGGTCACTATGTTCTTTTGTAGTGTTATCTGCGAACTAACTATATGGTTAAGGATGTAGAGCAATGTATGATGTATATCCTGACATTCACTGTTCATAATCTTGGCTTTGGCATCAATAAGCATCATATCCTGGCCTAACAATCTTTAATATTTCTTAAGATGTGCTTTAAGGTTATATGAATCTTCTGTCTGTGGTTTTGGATCTAAAGTACTTTCTATCTCATAAATACATTTTCACTTAAGCATAGATACACATTCTATTTGTGTGTCGCAGTACTAGAAGCTTCTTGAGTAGAGTAAAAACAAAGCAACCCAGGCACAAAGTTGAAATGATAAGAGTTAGTTCATCATGTACACAGGCAAACTGCAAAAGTCAGATTTTTGAGTAACAATGTAAGAATTCCTGTCCATCGATAATGACCTTTATTGAAAAAATGTCCAATTTGAAGTGAAAACAAGTTTTATTAGAGCAATGTGGCCATTTCCTGATTCATTCTCTTTTCATTATTTTTCAAGTGCATTTGAAGATTATTTTGGAAGCAGGTTTTATCTCTAAAGAATTAAAGCAATAGTTGTGGTTCATTAAAAATGGAGTGAATGTGTCAAAGTGTCAGTGCACTGTCAATTTTTTAGTGCTCATTTGAATGCTTTATTTTCTTGGTCAGGTGGAATATAAGGGTGTATATAGTCACATACAAAGAGATAGTGTGGATATGTGTTATTTATTTAATATGCAAATTTTTCCAGGTTAACACTAAATGAGCATTAATAAAATAAGTCAAATCATTTATGGCATCTTCTCATACTCAGGAAATACTTAATGAGGAATTTTTCTTAACAATTTTCTCTGAAGTATCTCTTATAGTGCTAATGTGCCCCAAGCAAATATGGAACTCAGCAAAAATTCCTTTTCTGTCACATTTAAAAAGTGAATAACTTAATTCACTCATTTAAATATTGGAAGGGTTTTTTTTCTTAAGAAGCCCATAGCAATTTATATACTTTAGGCCTACTTACAGGTAGTAAAGTGATTTTAAATTGTATATTCTCTATATTCAATATTTTGATTAGCAGTGGTTCTGCTGAATCTGTTCTTCTATCAAAAGGTTTTGGGACCTTTAGGCATCTAATGCAAATAAGGTTTACTGCTGCATAGCAATACGATTATACCAAAAGCTTAACATAATGCAATGTAAAAAACTGTTAGATGCACATTTAAGCAAAGAGTTTTCACCATTTAAAGAGTAGAAAACAACTAAATAATGAACTATCTTTAGTGGTTAGCAAAATAATGTGGTTAAAAACTGCATCTAAAGCAGGGGTGTCAAACTCATGTCATCATGGTGACGTCACGTGATGTATCAGGACTTTTTTCCCCTTCGCTAAACTGGGCATGGACGTGGCCAGCACATGACGCATACGGCCCGCAGGCCGGGAGTTTGACAGCCTTGATCTAAAGTATTATGGATGATGGGAAAAAAATTAAAGTATTAAAATAATTCCATCTGTTCTACAACCAGTATCAATGTCAGTATACTTCTGTTATCCTTTAGTTCAGCGGTTCTCAACCTGTGGGTCGCGACCCCTTTGGGGGTCGAACGACCATTTCACAGGGGTCGCCGCGCGCGTTAGCCTGCCATCTTGGTGCCACCGTCACTGCAGGGGTGAAATGCTCCCGGTTCGGCGGTGCCTGCGGGTCGCCAGACAGCTGATAGCGTCGGAAGCGGGAGACTTCGCCCGAACACCGCCATTTGGGTTCTTTTACCCTCTGCGCATGCGCAGAACGCTTTGCGCATGCGCAGAGGGTAAAAGAACCCAAATGGCGGCGTCCGGGTGAAGTCT
>QLTV01003780.1:2135824-2148932 GCA_003457575.1 Thermophis baileyi
TTATCTGCCACAATGTCCTACCTGTCAATGACTACTTCACCTTCCACCACACCAATCCACGAGCACACAATAGATACAAACTTCATGTAAACCGCTCCAAACTCGACTGCAGAAAACATGACGTCAGCAACAGAGTGATTAATGCCTAGAATTCACTACCTGACTCTGTGGTTTCTTCCCCAAACCCAAAAAACTTTAACCTTAGACTGTCTACTGTCGACCTCACCCCATTCCTAAGAGGTCTGTAAGGGGCGTGCATAAGCGCACCAGCGTGCCTACCGTCCCTGTCCTACTGTCCTATTGTCTTCATCTATCTGTATTCACTTTGATTATGTTTATGATTATACCTATACCTGCTATCTTGTACATGTTTGACAAATAAATAGTAAATAGTAAATGTAGCAGCAGTGGCGGGAGGCTCCGCCCACCCACCCAGACGTCATCACAGACGTTCTGCGCATGCGCAGAAGGTTCTGCGCAGAAGCGTCGTGCGTGCGCACTCCTGTTCCCGAACCAGTAGCAAAGGTAAGTGAAACCCACCACTGGATATAAGCAACATGGTTATAGTCATAAGTGGGAAGAGATAGGTACAGTACTATGAAGGATGAGAAGAGTAATAGTAATACAGTCTTAGTAAATAACTTGACAGTGTTGTGGGAATTAGTTGTTTAGCAGAGTGATGGCATTCGGGGGAAAACTGTCCTTGTGTCTAGTTGTTCTGGTGTGCAGTGCTCTATAGCGTCGTTTTGAGGGTAGGAGTTGAAACAGTTTGTGTCCAGGATGTAAGGGGTCTGTAGATATTTTCACAGCCCTACATCAGATCTTGGTCAATATTTGAAAGGCTTTGTCCTGGTGAAAAGTGCTGTTACCCTCACATATACGCTTGTATACACCAGGTTATTATATAGATATATATTTATTTAATAATTACATTTATATATTGCCATTATCTAAAAAAACCTGACTTTTCGTGGTGGACAGTAAGTACTATTGTAATAGATTATAGTATGTAGAAGATAGGAGGCAGCCAGGAAGTGTACCTGAACCTCTTGATTACTCTTGTTTCAGATCAAATCTCAAATGAAACAATAATTCCATTAGCATAATCCAGTTAGCATATTATGAAAAACCAAATTTTGTGGGGAGGAAAATGATATATTAGGATCAAGGAAAGAAGGTGTAGTGTTTTTTTTAAAAAAACACTCAAAATTACTGAAAACAAAAGCCCATTAAGTCTGCATACTAGGGCATTTCCTAGTTCTTTCTTCATGCAAGCAACAAAATGCATATTATTATTGAACATGGGCAACTGATTACATAATAAATAAAGCTATGATTGTTAGATCCTGGTTAATTTTAACAAGCGGCAGTTAGAACAAACTAAATACATAAGAGCCAGTTTGGTCTAGTGATTAAAGCATTAGGTTAGAAAATGGCAGACCATGAGTTCAAGTGCTGCCTTAGCCATGAAAGCCAGCTGTGTGACTTTGGGCCATTTACTCTCTCTCAGCTAAGCTCACCTCACAGGGTTGTTGTTGTGAGGACAATAGTATATATGTTGGCTATGTTTTCTGTCTTTAGTTATTTGTAAAATAACAGAATAACAGAATTGGAAGGAACCTTGAGGTCTTCTAGTCCAACAACTTGCTCAGGCAGGAAACCCTATACCATTTCAGACAAATGGTTGTCCAATCTCTTCTTAAAAACCTATAGTTTTGGAGCACTTCTGTAGGCAAGCCGTTCCACTGATTAATTGTTTTGTCAGGAAGTTTGTCCTTAGTTCTAGCTTAGTTCTCTCCTTGATTAGTTTCCACCTATTGCTTCTTGTCCTGCCTTCAGGTGCTTTGGAAAATAGCTTGACCCCCTCTTCTTTGTGACAGCCCCTTAGATATTGGAACACGGCTATCATGTCACCCCTAGTCCTTCTTTTCATTCAACTAGACAATACCCAATTCCTGCAACCGGTCTTCATATATTTTAGCTCCAGTCCCGTAATCATCTTTGTTGCTCTTCTCTGCACTTTTTCCAGAGTCTCAACAGTCCAGGGTGGTTGGTAGAAATGAGAGAGGTGGAGGGGGGGGGAAAGCCCTTCATAATTAAAATGATTTTCAACACTGAAAGAGGAATCCTACATCCTAATCCAAGCCTTTACATGAAATGCTGCCACTGTGAACAAACAGCGCCAGTTTTGCCACTGCCTATTAGGAAAACTGTTCAACTGGGTGTGGCTTGGTGGGCGTGGAATGGCTTGGTGGGCGTGGCAGGGGAAGGATACTGTAAAATCTCCATTCGCTCCGCACTCCTGGGGGAAAGGATATTGCAAAATCTCCATTCCCACCCCACTCTAGGGCCAGCCAGAGGTGGTATTTGCCAGTTCTCGGAACTACTCAAAATTTCTGCTACTGGTTCCCCAAAACCTGTCAGAACCTGCTGGATTTCACCCCTGGTCTCCACAACTTTTTTTAATGCTGTGGCAACCAAAACTGGATGCAATATTCCAAGTGTGGTTTTACCAAAGACATTTTAAAGTGGCATTAACTCTTCACACGATTCTGTTAATGCAGCCTAGGACTGTGTTGGCTTTTTTTTGGCAGCTGCTACACACTGCTGGCTCATATTTAAGTGATTGTCCACTAGGATTCCAAGATTCTTCTCAAAGTTACTATTAAAATAATAAAGGTGGGATTCAAATAAATAAAGAAAATAAATAAATAAATGATATTGAAATTGGGATTATTTCAGATGGGAAAGCTTTTGATCTCCTTGTGTTCATGAAAAAAGATGGGAAAAAGAAGGATCCATTTTTTTCAAGCTTGTATAGCCCTATCCTTATGACAAAATATAGCTTGTTATTATTTATGAAACTGGGTCAGTAGGTGGAGAATTGGGATGCTAGAGAACACTATATCTACCATATATCCTTCCTCCCATACAGCAACAGTTAAAAAACACATTTCATCTCCGTTCCCCAGTGAACGATGCTGCAGGGCTAAAAGGGCTTAGTTTAAAAACCTCTTTTGCCTGTAAGAACAAAAGAAACTCTAATTCTTTCGTTTCAATTCTGTATTCCTCTATTGGTCTTTTTCAAACTTAGGAAGCTTGAAGTTTTATTTTGTTTAGGTTGTTTTCCACCTCCATGACTTTGAAAAAGCTGATGAAAAATACCCAGGAATAAATGATGATTTATGAAACCGAAACATCTTTAAAGACAGAATTCTCATAATGCCAGTAGTGCTTTCTGTGATCTTTTGCAGAAGCAACCTACTTTGGAAGGAAGAGTAATTAGGTAGTGTAGGTGACCATAAAATGAGCAGATGAAAGAGTACAAAGCTTCCCTGACAATAAATTGACCCAATTAGAGGCAGCAATTTTCTGAAAATCATATTGGTCGGCTCTGTCTTCAGATGTCAGAATAGCCATCCCAAACTATAAACATGAAAGATGGATTCAATGTTCTTGATTCCAAGTTTTACTCTTAGGTTTTCTACTTCTTTTTACGAAAACTATTTAATGACATTTTATTTGATGTTGGTATCTGAATTATTTACTGAGGTTTTCAAACTAATATCTTCTATGTTTCTTTAATGTCGAAGTACATATACACTATTTAGTCTTTCAATTTTAGACATGAAAATATGTACGTCAATCTACTGTATATATCTACATCTAATTTAAGTATCACACTGAGGGTGGTGATTTAGTACTAGGCTCTGTGGGGTTGATGGATTATTGTAGGTTGAGATGGTGTTTGGAGGTTTGTTTCAGTTGCAGCTGGAGATTTTCTTTGTGATGGGACTTGGACTGAGTTGGCATACAGTTGGGTGTCTTCCAGGAGTCAGGCCTCTTGCTCAAAGAGTAGGTGGCAGCTATGTCTGGGGAGGTGTTGCAAAAATCAGTTTTGTGCATGAATTGCACCTGTTCCTGGACCACGAGATTCTCTCAAAGTTGCTCATGCCTTATGAAACAAACAAAATGTTAAAAAGTTATGTAGTTTTTGTAGTTATGTAGGTACTTATGTAGTTACTTACAAAGCACATCTAAATTGTATTAAAGTAACCAAAATAGCTTTACAATCCCTAAGGCACGTCACAACTTTTGAGCACCCCTAATGTTTGGAAATTGAAACTTGAAAAATTTGATATGCCATAATGCCTTAGTCAATTCTTCATTGGACTATTGCAATGTACTCTACAAAGGGCTGGTTTTGAAGAACACTCCGAAACTTCGTCTGGTTAAGAGTGCAGTGGTATGTGCTGTTTTGAGCACACCAAATTATGCTGGTTATTGTATATGCAGCATTTACTCCCAGTATGCTTCTAGGTGCAATTCAAGATTTAAGTTCTCACCCTTAAAACACTGTATGGCTCAGGGCTGGGTTACTTGTGGATCCCTTCTGCCCGAGGACTCCAACAGGGGAGAGGGAACAAGCCCTAGGTCCCCTCTCTCAGAGTCGTTTGGTAAAACTTAGGAGACGCCTGTATTGTGGCCTTTCTTCCTTATGGAAAAGGTTCCCCCTGAAATCCCAGTGGCCCTGATCCTCTTAACCTTCCAAAAACCCATGAATACCTGACTCTTCTCCCAGGCGCTCTACAGAGTCCAATATAGATGGAGTTGTATTGGCAGTGCATGGCAGATGATGCTTGAGCTGATATACTGTGCTTCTATTTTTCTGCATATTTGTTGTGATTAGCTATGAGACATGTTTAGGATGGGTAACTGTATGAACTACGTGGCTTGAGGTGAAATCTTTGTACTATTGAGCAGGGGTGAAATCCAGCAGGTTCTGACAGGTTCTGGAGAACCGGTAGTGGAAATTTTGAGTAGTTCGGAGAACCGGCAAATACCACCTCTGGCTGGCCCCAAAGTGGGGTGGGAATGGAGATTTTGCAATATCCTTCCCCCAGGAGTGGGGAGGGAATGGAGATTTTGCAGTATCCTTCCCTTGGAGTGGGGTGGGAATGGAGATTTTGCAGTATCCTTCCCCTGGAGTGGGGTGGGAATGGGGATTTTGCAATATCCTTCCCCCAGGAGTGGGGAGGGAATGGAGATTTTGCAGTATCCTTCCCCTGCCATGCCCACCAAGCCATGCCCACCAAGCCACACCACGCCCACCAAGCCATGCCCACAGAACCGGTAGTATAAAAAATTGGATTTCACCACTGCTATTGAGTCATTTTATTGCTTTTTGTCTTCTTTCCATATAATTCAAATCAAGACCATAGTTTGTCAGGTAATATAAAACGTTGGCAGAGGATAGACAAGCCTGGTCTGAGTTGCTCTCTGTGCCTGGTTTATAGAATGATAGAACAAAAAGATCTGATAATGCATATGGGATTGTTCTTGTTTATGTTGATGATATTCTTTATATTGGTCCAAATAAGCAGATGAGTGAGAACTTTGTTAAAGGTTTACAGAGTCATTTCAGAATAAGAGTCCTGCTGACAAATTAAAATGAACGTAGTGACAAAATCTGGTTTAGCAATGCACATATTCATGCTTCATGCTAGGACCAACCATTTGGTTTCAGTTTTTTTTTTCCTCCAGGCTTCACTTCTCCATTTATTCAACAGCCTGTGTATTTTTCTTAGTAAAAGCTATATGAAGATTCCTTAATTTGACACATTTTCTTCACACCATTTTTTTAAACTGCATCTCGGCAAAACTGAGAAAGATGAACATGTTGAGGGTTGATTGAATTCCTGTTTTCATGTAAGTTCAGGAAATGTTAATTGAGCAAGTGCCCATTGAAATTTGAGCTACACCAATTTCTCCCATCCCTATTTATTCATTGTACCTTTACATTATTCATTAAACAAAACTATCTGGCTTATTTCAGTGTCTCTTTCAAACCTCTTTCCATGATTCAAATAGAGCTTGCTGTTTTCTAATGGTAATCTGTAAATTGGGATTTTAGCAACAGAATACATGATGAAGATTTATTTTTAACCTGTTGTTTATTAGCACCAGCATATTCCAACACCTTTGCATGGTTATACTGAATGCTGAATCAGGCTCATTCCAAAAGATTTTCATTTTAAAAACAAGCAACGAGCTTCTTTGCCTAAGCCAATCCTCTTAATTTTTAAATCAAGACATAATTTATATTATTAGAGTGAATAACATGACTATGAGAATGAATAAGTAAGCTTCTTTCGTATGGTTTACTTCAGAAAAACATTACTCTTTTAAGGTGTTATAGAATTATCTCAGTAAAAATTTAAGAACTAAAAGTATCTGGCTTCTTTTAATGGAATTGTTTGGAATGTGAACTGACAGTGGGAGAGATTGATAAGATTGAGGAGTTACTTTTTTAAGACATGGTTGTTTAATTGAGACTACAGCAGATGAAGTTCATTAATGAGGCATCTCCTGGTAACTATTGATTTGAAATATTGCACGAGCAAGCCACATACTGTTTTCTAATGACCATTTGTTATTCTACCATACCGTAGCAATCTTGTACATGTTTGCTGATGTTTTCCCCTTTTTCCCGCCTACTCCCCATTCTCATTTCTACTGTTCTGTTGATTTGCCTAACACTGGGCAATTTTTACAAAATGTATGAAAGATGTAACTTCGGTTTCTAATGCAAGACATTTTTGTAAGTAGAGACTATTAACTCAGGAAGTTCAGATTGCCCAGGAGCTGTTGATACAGTTTTACAGAGGAATTATTGAGTCTGTCAGTCAGGGGTGAAATTCAAAATTTTTTCCCTACCCGTTCTGTGGGCGTGGCTTGGTGGGCATGGCAGGGGAAGGATACCGCAAAATCCCCATTCCCAACCCACTCCTGGGGGAAGGATATTGCAAAATCTCCATTCCCACCCCACTCTGGGGCCAGCCAGAGGTGGTATTTGCCAGTTCTCCGAACTACTCAAAATTTCTGTTACCGGTTCTCCAGAACCTGTCAGAACCTGCTGAATTTCACCCCTGCTGTCAGTAGTACTTTTATAACTATCTGGTTTGGTGCAGCAACCAAACAGGACAGGTAAAGACTCCAACAGATAGTTAAGACTGCAGAAAGAACAATTGCAAGCAGCCTGCCTTCCATAGAAGACCTGTATATTTTGCAGTTCAGAAGGAGGTCTGAGAAGATATCTACTGACCCCTCACATCCTGGACATAAACTGTTACAACTTCTCCTCTAGGGATGGCGCTATATGGCATTGCAAGCCAAGACAACTAGACACAGGGACAGTTTTTTTCCCTTATGCCATCACTCTGCTAAACACCTAATTCTCACAGTGCTGCTTAATGTCTATGTGCATTTACGCATGTAGTATTGTTGTAGTATTATTTATCCTTCCTATTATCTTCTTTACTCCCCCCTCTTATTGGTATGATGATGATGATGATGATGATGATGATGATGATGATGATGATGATGATCTTTATTCTGTTGCTTGGCATGTACACCGAGAGTTTCTGCACCAGAGATAAATTCCTTGTGTGTCTAATCATACTTGGCCAAATAAAGTATTCAAGCAGCTTCTAAGGTATTTTGGATGTTGACATTTCTTATTTCCTAGTACCAGTAGTGACTAGTAGGGTCTTCCCCCCCCTTTTTTGCAGCATTTCACCAACATAGATCTTGCAGGCAGTGTTCCAAAGACCAGGACTATATGAGCATTTATCCCATTGTACAAGAACACACACACATACACAAATCCTGTAAAATATTGGTCTGCAAGTGTAATCAGTAATCTCTCAAACTGCTTGAAAATGAAATCATTCTGGCAAAGGAACACTTTTTTTCTGATAGGAATGAGAAGGGCTTTGTAGATATCACTTTTGCTTCAAGTTAATAAATTAGCCATAACCAAAGTAAAGATCTTTTGTGGAGGGGAGGGGAGGCTAGAAATCTTCTAACAGATGGCAAATTCATAGGGACCAATTCAAACAGGAGAGTCAAATAAATACCTAGGGTTTGTAGTTCAGGCTAACGGTAGGAAGTATACTAAATACTAAATAGTCTGTTGACTGTGCCAGAAAAAGCATAGGAGTTTTTTTTTAATATACTTAGTGGTTTTTTTGTATGTTCTAAGTCTCCTAAAGATATTTGAGACCATGTTGCTCTTCTAATTACTTTACCGAATGCAATTGTATTAGGAACATAGACAGCTTAATTGGTGCAGTCCAATTTTTATGATCTATATTGGTGTCTCCAAATAGCCCACTAATAGGGCACAACAACTGAATTAGATTTTGTCACCATCGCGATCAGGATAATAACCGTATTATTTATGGGTAGAATGTAAATTCACATCAGCTGGCCTAGCATCATTCCTGAAGGAAGATAAATTCAAATCACTTTAGTAAAGGACACCGGAATAAAAGCTCAGTTTCCTGCCTCCCCCCATTTCTTGACTGAGTTTATTTTTGCATAGGACTTTGACATTCATAGAAGTTCAATAAAACAACAGATCACAAATCTGGTTAAACATTCGAAGCCAGATTTCTAACTACCTACCCATAGGAAATATTTCTTCTTGCCAGCTACCTTAAATTAAACTGTACTATGAAAGCCCTACCAAACATTTATTTTGTACTGAATAAATGCCACAATCAAAAATCAAATATTTTACAAGAATTTCTGCCCATGGGGGAAATAGAGGGGGAGAATGGCATTGGAAATGATGAGTTACAATATTTTATGCTGCTCCTTTTGTAGAGATGCCTGTGAAAGGTTGATTACATTTTTAAAAAAAACTATTCCTCGCAAGGATTTATTTTCTGTTCCATTAAAAAGTGAACATGTTTATCCAAAATAAATTTTGTGCTCTGATAAGCACAATCCCCGAATGGATTGATTATATGTGATGTCTTTTAACTTTCTGATTCCTATGAGCTTTAATCAGGACATGGCTGATGCCTGGTTAATAGGGAATCCCAATAGTCAAATTTCAAAAATTAATTGTAGAATACAGCCATTAATCTTGGGGGGGAAACATGATACTGAAAATTGCCATTTTACTAGTTTCAAACTTTTTCATTTCACTGAACAATCCTTGAAACAGGATTGTTGATGTAATTGGTAGAGTTTTAAGGGCATCTGCATTATTCCATTTATTCATAATGGATAAATATCCAAATAAATAATCACATTGCTTTTTCTTCCTTCTAGTTTCCCAATGCTATTTTTGTCCTTTTTCAAAAAAAAATTACTAGCAGAAAGTGACATTTGGGTTACTTACATAATTATATATAGCTTTTCTCCCAGTTAGCTACAATTAATTCTTGGAAAATAGTAAAGTGAAGATGACCCAACTAGTTAATGGTCTATAGAAAGTTTGTTACTGCATTGATTTAATATTCAGTTTAAAATAGCCTGAAGGTAGATAAATGTGGGTCACATTTTTATATACATTCATTTTACATAAAATCATATTGATAGAAAGCCAAACAGGTGTTCTTTAATGTCACAATTACTTTTGTAGCAACTAGAAGCGATCACAACTGTAATTAATAGCAACCCAATTTGGCTAATTCTGGTTTTGTAAGCAGAGATCATATTAAAATTAATTTTTGAATGGCATTCTAAATATAATGAAGGATGAATATTTAGGAGAATTGCCTTAAAATTACTCAGAAGATCAAACTATCCAACATAATCATCCTTGGAATACAAAAATATTTTTGATAATCTAATTTTTAGCAGTCTGACATCTCCGATTACAAAAGCCGTGTTGTAAAAAAAATGAGGCCATGTTTGAGAAAATTAGAAATGAGGAGGTGAAACCTGTAGTTATAATAAATGAAAAGATGTTAATCTACAACTTATTTATAATACTCATGAGAGTTCATTTAAGAAATATGAGGAAAAAAAGTACCTACTTCTAGCATGACATTTTTAGCAACCCCAATCTGTGTCCTTTTTTTAAAGACCTTCTGCACAAAATGATAAATTGAAGGCTGAATCTTATCATTTATGAATTTTTTTAAATAGATACAGTATTTTGACCTTTATGTTTTGCACAGAACATGATTTGTAATTGATTTGAGATTTGGCATTTGTCAAAAACTATAATAAGATTAATGACATTCAATAGGATGAGAAATTAAATTATTGAAAATATTGATTGAAACAAAGAACTGTGAATGTAATTGATAGAATACACATTTTCAGGAAAACAAGCAATGTCCCGAATATATTTATTTAAAATTATATGTTTGTAACTGCAATTTCATGTCTTGCTGACCGTGGCAAATCATAGTCGAATTAGGGAAGAGCCCCTCCACCCCCCCTTCTATTCTAGAAAAAGGGCTCAATTCTTCCCTGTGGAAATGTGTTGTAAATTAACAACTGTCAACCCTGAGTGCTTTCACAGAATTGTTTGCATCTCTTCTGAGAAGTCCTTCAGCAAGAGAACAAAGTGGACTGAAAAGATAAACTATGCTGTTACCCAATTATTGCACTCAGAAGTGCTACAACAAATTAAATGAAAAATGATGAGCAATGAGACGGGTGGGATTTACAAATTACTAGACCCTGAAAACTGTACTGTCAAATTACGCAAAGT
The DNA here is from genome assembly GCA_003457575.1 of Thermophis baileyi. NCBI lineage: Eukaryota > Metazoa > Chordata > Lepidosauria > Squamata > Dipsadidae > Thermophis > Thermophis baileyi. The sequence goes on from QLTV01003780.1 coordinate 2,146,344, forward strand.
TCTAATGAAGCAAGGTAACAAAAGTGCATACTCCAAGACACAGAGCATAAAACCATGGTTTCATGAGGAGTACATATATGCAAACATAGATCTTCCCTATAAATTATATGTAGCGGTGGGGGGGGGAGAAGGAAATAAGAGGAGGAGGTTTTGGCGGGAGGAGGAGGAGACAGAGGGAGTGCGAGAGGAGTAATAATAATTATAATCAGTACAGAAATAAAACTGACTTCATAAACTCTCAGATTCTGCTGCAAATCCTCCCTGCATATCAACATTTAATCATAGATTTTAAAACAGAAAGCAGCTAGAAAAAGTTGGTGTCCATTTACTGAAGCAGTAAAGTCAAAAGATTCACACACATTCTGGCATAATGTATCACAAAATCATAGCACAGGGCTGGAATCCCATATTCCAGCATCCACTTACTACTTCCGGTCACTATGTGCTTCAAAAGTGGCACAGATGCCAGCACTCCACTGGCATCCATAATAATTCTTGAAAGGTTAGCCCACTGTCCATCTGTATCCATTAGAGGAATAAGGCAATTAATTGAGCATTTGAAGTCTAATCAAGGCCCTGGTAGTGACTTTATTCCTGCTGACATTTTTAAAAATAACATTGGCTCCAATTTTCACAGCACTTTTCACATTTATTGACAACACTACCGACATCCCAGAAGATGGGACAAAACCATCATAATTCCAAATCCATATAAAAAGGAGAAAACAAAAACCTGACAACTATTCAATAATCAGCGTTTTGTATATAATCAGTAAGCTCTATGCTAAATAACTATTGAGAAGTTCTAGGATTGGATTGAAGAAAACAGCATCCTAGCTGAAAACAGGCTGGATTTAGGCCAGGGCGATCTACTATAAACCAAGGAGTAATATTACAACACCCAGTGAAGAAATATTCCTATGGATCTAAAGACTCTCTTTATGCAGGCAAAAAGATGTTAGCTTAGCACCAAGGCAACATAAGTGCTGGATACTGTCTTCTACCATCAAGCCATCTGTTGATTGCCAGTCCCTAAAAAACAGACACTACGGACCCTTTGCTAGATTCACTTCCTTCAGCAGTCATTGATGTTCTTAGAAGAAATATCCAGGTCCAGTTCCAAGCCGAGAGAAAGGCACTGGAGACAAAATGGAGGCTGGAGGCTGATTGGAAAGAGGGTCCATTTATTGATGAAGCAGAACCATCAAGCACGTGTGATTCTGGGTAGCGGACCACATGGAGTTGAGAGTGAGGGGTTTTTATACCTTCTCTTGAGCTTTGCACTTGAACTTCCTGTTCCTGTGCAAGAACATGTATTCTATTTGCTGTTGTCAGATTCCCATGGTGCCATGTACAAATCCTAGGAGTTCGTCTGAGCTAAGGTTGGTTGAGGTTTGGCTGATGCAATGAAGGGGTTTGTTGGGCAATTCCTATTGTGGCTGAGGGCTAACCCTACCTTTGTTCAGACCTTGCTGCAGGGAGTAATGGATTGCCAAATCTGCATTTCTAAAAGCTGGTGTCAGCTTAGTATCTGCTTGGGGGCAAGGAGCTGGGGCTCTGAGTTTCTGTCTCCCGTAAGATTTTTATTTCTCTTTTAGGGGAAATATTTTATCCTTCCTTTTTTAAATATTTCTCAAAAAATTTCATTCTTCTAGGAGAGGGGTGGGTGCTAACTTTCTACAAAACAGTTTATACCTTTCAACCATCAGAATCCATAAAACAGATGTGCATCATTATCAATGATGTTACCTGGTCATCTAAGAAAATCTCTTCAAGAAAACAACCAAGCGCAGAGAACATCCAGGACTCTACAGTTCAACCCTAAGCTACAAATGGAGATTATATACTCCTTGAGATCCAAACCACCCTATACTAACACCTGGGAAAAAGCCACCATTTGCAGATTTCTGGGAAATTAAAACAGTCTGCTGGATCCTATATGAAGGATCTTCCACAGGGTAAGGGTCAGGGGTGAAATCCTCCCGGTTCGGCCCGGTTCGGGCGAGTAGGTAGCGGTTGCGGTGGCTGGTTCGGAGAACTGGTAGCGATGGCAGCACGAGGCTCCGCCCACCCGCCCCGACATAATCACTTCCTGGTTTTTTAAAAAACTTTTTAAAGCCTTTTTTCCCTGCCGGTTCCCCTGAAAGAAAGAAAGAGAGGGGGGGAAGGGAAGGGAAGGGAAGGGAAGGGAGAAAGAAAGAGAAAGAAAGAGGCAAGTGTTAGAAGTAAAAAATCAGGACTCACTTTCCAGCCGGGAGATCGCTTGGCAAAGAAGAAAAACAAAGGCTGTCGCTTTAAATCAGGAGTCTCCAAACTTAGCCGCATGGCTGGCGGAGGAAGTCGGGGAGTTGAAGTCCACAAGTCTTAATGTTGCAAACTTTGGAGACTCCTGCTTTAAATTGAAAAGCCTTCGGAAGCTGCTCGAAGGAGGTTTTTAATTGCAGAAGTGAAGTGACATTCAGCAGTGGATAAAAGGAAGGATTCTTATATGGTTCTATGTTTTTGTAGTTTTGGGGTTTGTGCAATATGTGCTTTGTGTTTCTAAAAGGGTTTGGGTGATCCCCATTGTGGCTAAATGACTTTCATCCT
>QLTV01003780.1:2149010-2161798 GCA_003457575.1 Thermophis baileyi
TTCCCAAGAAAAAAAGGAGGGAGGGAAGGAGGACCACAAACCTGGCTGGCACTAGACACAGCTTCAGAGGATGCTTTGAAACAGCACAGCAAAGGCTGGAAGGAACCTCAGAGGTCATCTAGTCCAACCCCCTGCTTCCTGGCAAAATGGACTGCTAAATTGGCCGCACCCACCCAGTCACATGACAACCTGACCATGCCCACCCAGTCACATGACCACATGGCCACGCCACCTGAATCCACACCCACCTGACCTCCAAGCCATGCCCACAAAATAAGCCACGCCCACAGAACCGGTAGGGAAAAATTTCACATTTCACCCCTGGTAAGGGTTGAACTGGAAAATACAGATTTCCTAGATCCCACTGGATGGCAATATTTAAGAGACAGCACCTGGAACACGCTCACTGTGTCTATCCGTAAGTGACATACCTGTCTTTTCCGGGTTGATTTATTTTTAAACAAATAATGTTTTCCTTTTTAAAGGGATACCATAACACACCTATTCACTTGAGACCTCTATTTTAAAATACGGTTTTACAGAAATTAAATATACATCTGAATATTGAAAAAAGCACACATTGGGCGGTTATATGTTGGGGGGATGGATAAGTTTTTCTAGTACAAGATACAAGCACCTGAAAAACGTGTAATTAAATACAAAATATTAAAATATCTCTTTAAAATTTTTCTAAGTGGCAAACAATTTTGACATACAACGTGTGCCCATTTCAGAAAGCTACTGCAGCTTTAGAATCTTTTTTTTTTTTTTTTATGTATAATTATAAACTCATGTACATGAGAAATCTCTGTGATAGAATATGAAACATTACATTTCCTAATTGAATATAAAAATCCACTGCGTACATTCAGGAAGCCAGAAGTGTTTTATTTCATAACCAATCCTCAGTGGTGGGTTTCAAATTTTTTTATTATCGGTTCTGTGGGCGTGGCTTGATGGGCGTGGTGTGGCTTGATGGGCGTGGGTGTGGCAGGGGAAGGATACTGTAAAATCTCCATTCCCACCCCACTCCAGGGGAAGGTTACTGCAAAATTCCCATTTCCTCCCGATCAGCTGGGACTTGGGAGGCAGAGAATAGATCGGGATGGGGCCAGTCAGAGGTGGTATTTACCGGTTCTCCGAACTACTCAAAATTTCCGCTACAGGTTCTCCGAACTACTCAAAATTTCCGCTACCGGTTCTCCAGAACTGGTCAGAACCTGCTGAAACCCACCTCTGCCAATCCTGTGTTCTACTCCATTCATATGCACATGCAAACTCACACAGCAACATGTTGGAATAAAGCATTTTTTCCACAAAAGATCTTTATGCAGTGTAGATTAATGAACTGTTGTTTCAATATTTTGAGGATTTGTTCTACTGATGTCTAAATGGAGATAATTGCATTCAAAATTTCACTTTAATCTAATGTAGAGGCAGTTCTCTACACTCATTTACAAGCAGCAGAGACCAATTAGATCATGATATCGGTAAACTTCAATAGAATTGGAAATTTGTTTTATGCAAACAAGCAGGCATAAAAACACCTTTATTTTACAAAACAGAAAAAAATGAGTTATTTCTTCCTCCCAGCAATAGAGGCATGCTCCAGTTAATAATTCTCATCTAGTAGTAGGATTGAAAAGGGAAATAATGCATAGCTTTAAATCAATTTGTTCTCAAGTAACATAAAAGATAAAACACACCTGTGAGGTTCTGTAAATTCTTAGTTTATAAGATTCAAATTCGCAGGAGGACGAATGCCTTCAATCTGTGCTAGGTATGCTGCAAGACAATTTAGCCACTGTATCAAACTGGGCTTTGGAATCAGGGGATATTTTATCAGGAGATAAGCTTTACTGGAACAAATGAATCACTCTGGATTCCTGAGTCAACAAGTTGTTACTGAAAAGAATAATTCTAAGACTGGATACAACAGCCTGAACTCAGAGGCAGTGCTTAGAAGGTATCAGAAGGAAGAATTGCAGACCAATTGAAATATTTGAAATATTAATACAACAACAAGAAGAAATTATGCAAGTTATGCAAACAAGAAGTTATCTAAGATAGTCAGAAAATAAGTGATGAAATAAGACAATATTTTCCCACAACCCTGCAGCTTTATGGGTTTGGACAAATACTGTAGACTGTAGGTTCTCAACTTCTTCTTCAGCATGGACCCCCTTTAAATACCATTTGTGTCCATAGACCATGGCCTATGGTCTTACTGTAATTCAAGATTTAAATCAGAACATTTCTTCAAGCTTTCACAGACCCCCTGTGATGACATTGTGGTCCCCAGGGGTCCACGGACCACAGGTTGTGAACCACTGCTGTAGAGGAATAAATAATTGCCTTGGAACATATGAAGAACAGTTGTGGGAATTGAGTATGTCTAGTTTAATGAAAAGAAGGACTAGGGGTGATATGATAGCAGTGTTCCAATATCTAAGGGGCAACCATTAATTAGAACTAAGGAGAAATTTCCTGACAGTTAGAACAATTAATCAGTGGAACAACTTGCCTCCAGAAATTGTGGGTGCTCCAACATTGGAATTTTCAAGAAGAGATAGGACAACCATTTGTCTGAAGTGGTGTAGGGTTTCCTGCCTAAGCAGGGGGTTGGACTAGAAGACCTCCAAGGTCCCTTCCAACTCTGTTATTCTATTTTCTGTTTTATTTCAAATGGTATAGAGTTTCCTGCTTGAGGAGGTTGGACTAGAAGACTTCCAAGGTCCCTTCCAACTCAGTTATTCTGTTAAGACTAACTGACCAAGAAGAGAAACCAGATGTCTAGGACAATGTGAGGAAACTCAGGCTAGTTAATTATGATCCTGAGTATGAAATTGTGAATGAAGTGAAAACTTATGGAGAATATCCGCTCTTCTGTAACCAGCACCAAAGGCATCCAAACAAGTTTCCTTCTATTAGAAGACAGCATAATAATTGTGATAGAATTGTATAAAGGTAAAGGTTCCCCCGCACATGTGTGCTAGTCGTTTCCGGCTCTAGGGGTGGTGCTCATCTCCGTTTCTAAGCCAAAGAGCCAGCGCTGTCCGAAGACATCTCTATGGTCATGTGGCCGGCAAGACTAAACGCCGAAGGTGCACGGAGTGCTGTTACCTTCCCACCAAAGTGGTCCCTATTTTTCTACTTGCATTTTTTACGTGCTTTCGAACTGCTAGGTTGGCAGAAGCTGGGACAAGTAACGGGAGCTCACTCCATTACGCGGCGCTAGGGATTCGAACCGCTGAACTGATCGACAAGCTCAGCGTCTTAGCCACTGAGCCACGCGTCAGCCATAGAATTGTATAGGAACTCCTAAATCTTAAATTCTTGAAACTGGGGAATAAAATTCCAGATTCATGAGCTGCCATGATTAGCCACCTACTTTCTAACATTTGCTGGACCAAAAAGCTACCGTGTTCCCCTTCAAACAAAGGAGACTGATAGCACCATTAACAGATTTTATTAAAAGGCAAAGACTCACTGCATTCAGCCCTTGCCACCATTGTCCAACACAGTTCTCCTCCTCCTTTACCTTGACAGAACATTTACCCACAAACTTTATAACCAAGTTTCTGGTCTTGAGTGTCCTTTATTGTAAATTGTATTGTAAAGAATGTGTGCTCTATGTTACACCTTTATATTTTTAGTGTGTTCATAATGTCTTGTCTGTCTGTCTGTCTGTCTACCATACCTGCCTAACTACTTAACTACCAAATTTTCCTAACTTGCTATTAATGAATCACAAAGAACAAACTGTATCCTAAATACTTCAAGGAAGACCTAGATTCTTGGTTTTTTTTAAAAAATTATTCGAGAAACAAAAAAAACAGCTGGATACAAAAAGCAACTAAAATTAAATTAAAAATTACCATAGAGTGCTACACTGAAATTCACCTGTGCAGAGGATAGTTTCTAATTATTTTTCTAGTCAGGGCTCTGCATGCCTAGTTCATTTTTTCTCGCTATACATTTACAGGTAGGCAAATATAAGTAATATAATTTATTAAAATAGCAAAACCCAGGCAGAAAATTAAAACATCAAAATTCCTGGGTAAAAAGCTGACATCTTAGAATTTTCCTGGATTATTTTTTTGTGGTGTAGAAATGTATATAAATTGTTGTATACCTAAATACTTAGTTCTTGTACTTAACATACTGACAACTATTAAAACCACACAAAGTTTTTCAAAATGGGAAACAAGAGAAAGGACTTCTAATACATTTTTTAAGAAAAAAAAAAGAATGTAGTAAACATTTATTATTGGCAGAACAGTTAAAATGAGATGATATTCAACTAAAATATTGGATGAGAAGCAAAACATCTTCAAAGAAAAACAAGTTGCCTCTTTAAAAAGCACCTTTGGGACAACCAGGACCAGGGTGACTGAGAATCTCCATAGACATTTATGTTATTCTCGCTTTGCCTTTAAGACTATTTTATAATGTATTTGTTTTGTGTTTAATACTTTGGAATCAAATTTTATTCTATAATAGCATATGTTATTAATAGGCATAAGACATTTTTAAAACTTACCAAGTAACTCGGAAATTATACTGCTGATACTCCATTTGAGAAAAGGGCCATTGTTGAATTGGCTACATTTAAGTCAATGGAATTTTCTTCCAAGTAGGTATTAAGAGATTACACTTTAAACCCCCTTTTAACAAATCTCTTTAGCCTGGGTAAAAAAAAGAAAACCTATAAAGAACCTCAGAAGTAAATTGAATAATTGGAAGTCAGAGTGAAATCTGTTATACATGAATGTCAGCTGGGAGTCATTCATAACATCACTGCCGTTTCCTCCAAATGGTTGTAAGTACTGTAAAATTTAGTATAGAGTTCAGTAAAAGAGATGATGCATGAAACAAAAATTAAGATCATAGACTTCTCAATATGAAGTGCTTCCTTTTCCTATTGGAAGCTATGGTGACATGATATTTACAATACTGAATAGTGTGCGGGTCATTGGTGCTCTCTGAGCTTGGTTGTTTTCTTGCAGATGTTTCATTATCCAAATTAGGTATTGTATTGATGCACCAAGGACCCCTCATTTCAACCCTGAGCCACGCATATTATCCTTTATCAGTACTGGATAGTATTTTAGGCCTTAATGCCACTTCAGACAATGGTAGTTTCTCTATGCTTTTAATGAAATTCTTATTGACCTATAACCCTGTACTTGTGATCTTTACATATAAGATAAAGTAAATAAGGGAGAAATAATTTCTGAAAACCGTGTTTATGTTCTGTATGGTAGAAGTTTTTTTTTCCAGGCATCGCATGAATTCCCCCCCCCCAAATTAAACGGCATTATTAAGTTCCACAAGGGAAGCTCACTCCTATAATTATTATATTATAATTATAGTCATTATCCATATTTCTTTATTTTGTTTTCAGACTCAGCCAGAAAGGAAAATATGCTGGGATATATAGCAGAAGAATACTTAGGTGCTGTCCATACGATTTGTTAGCAGTTCTGTTGAGTTTCATCTTTATGGCTTTGAATAATTGTGCATCTTTATATATAATTTTAATATATTATATAATATACAATTTTCTAGAACATTATTAACAATAAAAAGATTTATCAAAAGACACATTAAAAAGAAGCCATTTGAAGGCAAGCACTTCCTTTGACACTTTAACACAGAGTAAATATATTAGTCTAAACTTACTTGAGTCAAGCATGCTGAAGTAATTATTTACATTTAACATAGACCTCTGGGATAGAAAATTCTATCTAAGTTGCATTCCCATCCTTTCCATCCCTTTTGAAAAGCAATTGTAGGACAAGTAGATTGCCAAAGACCATAAAGTTTATTGGTTTCTGCTGTCAGGATTCAGTGTTTCTAACTCCTTTGAGTAATGAAGAAGCTATCCATGCAGACGTCCCTAACAATAAAATGTATTATCTTGTTAGGAGCAACATCACTTTTAGGAACTAGTGTTGCCATGTAGAAATCTGCAGATCCAGATACTGAGGCTATCATTTTATAACAATGACACTGATCACAAATCATTTCTGTTTTGAGGTTATTTACTTAACAACTATCTTTTTAAAGGATCTAAGAGGCATTCTTGGGTAGGTTCTTTAAAATGACTTCACACAGAGAGACAAAGGTAATCAGGGGATAATAAATTTACTTGTGATGAGGCTAATTTGTTGAGTATGACGAAACGTTTATGTGTTGTTTATAAAGAATTCTAATACCACATTTCTTCAAAAATTGTACTCATAGACACACAGATATACAAGATAACGTAACGATGATGTAAAAGCCTTTGATAGGTCATAAATAAATACGAAGTGATAATTGGTACTGCCTTAACTAGATCTTAATTAAGAATACATTTATAAATATCCACACTGCAAATCATTGTTTATCATACATGCAGTGATATCACAACACAAGTTTGGAAGGACAGGTAGGATTTACCCCTGCTTGGTGACGAATTATTGTGTTGGAGTACTGGAACACTCTTTCTGCCGAAGTTTGGTAGGCCTTCCAAAGAGCATTAATGAACTGGTTTCCCCCCCCCTTCCCCCCAAGCACTGTGATAGGATAAGATGACTACATGTCGGAAGCTTAACTTGGTGCCAGCTTTTTGTTTTTAATCTTTATGGTTTTAGTATGGTTTTCTCAAGAAATAAAAATTTATAATTACATAAACTCACGTGATCTTTCATCTTTCTCTTACAGTGTTCCAACATTCCAGAGCCTCACTGAAGAGATCCTTAGTAAACTTGCTGATGTTCTTGAAGAGGTATTTGATTTTAATTTGGGGACTGAATGAAGGGGAAGGAATGAAGTAGCCAATCTTTTGTCATGAAAGTATTTCAACCCTGCCCTAATGGGACATTTCTGCTGGATAGAAATATTGTTCTTGGAAAAATCCCTATTGGTTAGGGACACCATGATAATAGTAATGTTTTTTTTAATTGTTAGGTACAATTCTGAGGTCATGGTCAAGCACAGGGAAATCAGAAAGTCCAGGCCGTTTAAAATGAATATAAAGGTTTATTGCATATGCATGCTCTCTACAAAAATCTGAACTACTAACAGTCGAAGGAAATTGGTGGTAGATAAAAATCAGTGGAATTTGAGGTGGGCTGAACTTAGATCTTTTGTGGGTGCAAAAGGACTCGAGACTGATGACACTTTTGACCCCTCCCTCGGGCTCAGCTTGGTCATCTCCTACAGTCATACTCAGCTGTGGCATTAATAGTGGCGTAAAAGGACTTGTAAGTAAGACTATACATTTTGCAATTGACCTTCCATCACACCCCATCCCAGCCCACTCCAAACATATAAATACGTAATATAAATTCAGCCTGCATTACTACTAAAATTTTGGATGGGCTGAAGCATTGAAGAATTCTCATGATAGCACAGGTGTCAGCTGTAAGGTATCATAGCTTCATGGGAACTGTATACTTTTAAATTTTCTTACATCAATAGATTAAGTTGGGCATGATTGATTTGCACAATTGATATCTCGACCCCCAGACTTCCAGTGACAAGGACATTTCCAAAATTCATGGAAAGTCAAGTGCTATTAAGAAATGTAAGAATCAAGTCTCTGTTATCCCCAGCTCTTCCTGCAGTTTTCATTCTTCTATTTTTCAAGATGGAAAAGGGAAAGGAAAGAAGCTACAGGTGTCTAGACCAGGTTTTTTAAAATACATAAATTTTAAAAGCCCAGAAGGATAATTTCAATTTAAATCAAGGCCAGTGGAATGCATTTGACACTATTTCTGCTTTTAACTACAAGCTGATTTGGAACTACAGAAATTGGGAACAGTTTATCAGCATAAGTAAGTAGCTAATTTAGTCCAGTAAATAATCCCAGGTAGTTATTTCATTGGAATGAACATCAGTATGCTTTAAAATGCAGTGCCTTTCTCTAACTTAGTCCTCTTGTAAACTGATGAATTTTTTTTATTGGCGCTAATGAAGCCAGTTCCCAGTTCATATTTATCACTCTTGTGGAATTATAGCTTCCTTTTGCTCCACCATATGTCAATGGAATTTTAATGATTTAGGTTCCCCGAAATCCCTAACAATTAAGATACAGTGATGTTAGAATTCTGAAGAAATATTTTCAGAACATCAGCTCTTTAGGGAATATGTCAAATTTGTGCTTATTCAATCAAAATATACATATTAATTTCACATCCAACAGCCTGTATTACTTATCTTCCTAATTACTACTTTTGCACCTGGAAAATTACATACTTATAAGTGTTGCAGGAATAATTAAAGGCCTTTAATATGTCATTTTGTATGTGTTAATTATATGATATCTGTACATACAAAACTGTATTCTTTTCCTGCATGGTTATAGATTTTCACATGCACTTGACCACTGTTAGCTAATGTTAAAATAATGAAAGAAAATAACTACCAATTCTCTTCACAAGGATTGTTTTTGACATTTTAAAACAAGTTCCATTTTAGACTTGACATTTATTAATATTTATCAGTTGCCTTTTGTACTCTCATCTAGCTTGTGGACGAACCAACAATTTAACATGACAATGATGGCTTTTTGTTCGTTTCTTTTACATTCAGTTCAGCAGGGGGGAGGGAAATGAGTAGAAAAATACAACGTGCATAGTATATCAATAATCCGTTTCTTTTAAAAAATCAGGCACAGGTGAGGGGGAAAAACACAGAACAAAAAAGTATAAACTATGTTTGTTTGATTCGAAACAGAAAATAGCTGTGATCTAAGGGTAATTCTATATAATCTTCACATGGAAAAATCAATAAAGTAATATAACACTGCAAAACATTTAAAAGCTTTGGAAAGGAAACATATCTTCTTGAAATATAGAGGCAGCCAAATACATCAGAACGCTCAGCATGACTGCTTGAGCTCATTCCAAGGTTTTATTTTATTTTATTTTATTTATTTTACTTTCCATATCATCATGAAGACAACAGTGATTAAACAATTTTACATTGATTAAAATCCAACGTACTAAAGACCACAACAATTAGTTCATAACTGAACGCTGAGGTAAAACCACAACTGCCCATCAATATAACCATCTCACGGGCACTGCGATATTTACCAACCCTATGACTGATGATACACTGCAGTTATAGTTTTTAAGACAGTTTATAAAAATTATAGAATAGCCACAAAATGATAAATATAAAAAATAACAATTAACATTTTTTAAAAAAAATATGCATGAGAGTCTTTTCATTGATTATGTGATTGGTTAATGTAACATTTGCAAACAAACAACAAAGCTGAGAGAGAGCATTAAAAAAAAACCCACCTTGGCGTGGATTAAATAACGCCCATTATGGATTTCTCACAGGAAATTAAACAGGAAGGTCTGACAGAATTCAGCAATATAAATTATAAACAAAAAGGGACTGATAATGAAAAAAATAACCATTCAAGTGGGTATTTCATTTAACTAATAGTAATCCAAAGAACATGGAGGGCATGTAGTAAAAGAGAGGAAAATTCAGGAATCCCAGACTAAAGGAGACAAAATCAAAATTAGTTTGTTTTAAAAGTCTGGTTAGCACTCTACAAAGCTACAGATGAAGCCCTACCTTATTTCAGCTTCCAGAGTTGGAAGGAAACTTGGAGGTCTTCTAGTCCAACCTCCTGCTCAAGTGGGAGACCCTATACCATTTCAGAAAAATGGCTGTCCAGTCTCTTCTTAAAAGAGATAGAGCACCCATCACTTCTCAAGGCAAGCTGTTCCACTGGTTGATTGTTCTCACTGTCAGGAAATTTTTCCTTAGTTCTAGGTTCTAGGTTCTTCTCTCTTCTCTTGGTTAGTTTCCAATCATTGCTTCTTGTCTTGCCTTCTGTTGCTTTGAAAAATAGGTTGATCCTCTCTTTTTTGTGGCAACCCCTCAAATATTGGAACACTGCTATCATGTCACCTCTAGTCCTTTTTTCATTAAACTAAACATACCCCATTCCTACAACAGTTCTTCATATGTTTTAACCTTCAGCCTCCCAATCATCTTTGTCACTATTCTCTGCACTCTTTCCAGAATCTCACCTTTTTTTAAAATTGTGGTGACCAAAACTAGATGCAGTATTCCAAGTAAGTTCTTACCAAGGTAGTTAAGTAGTACTAACCCTTCACGTGATCTTGATTCTATCCCTCTGTTAATTCAGCCTCGGATTTCATTGGCTTTTTTGGCAGCTGCTGCACACTGCTGGCTCATATTTACATGATTGTCCACTAGGATTCCAAGATCCCTGTCGCAATTACTGCTATTTTATTTTATTTTATTATTATATTATATTGTATTGCTATTGCTATTATAGTTATAGCTAAATAAGCAAGACCTCTGTGTTCCATCAACAGAGGAAATATTATTACTATGTTCAAAGACCACAGATATACAAACCTATTCAGAGACCCAGCATATAAAAAAAATTGGTAAAATTACTAAAATGATGAGCCTCAGTATATATACAAAGTTATTCATTTGGAATTTTCCTATATTTCACTTCCTGTACGGTAATGCATCAAAATGTGCTAATGACATGGCTCTCCAGCATTTTGAAATTTTAATTTGGCTTAAATGCATTGGAACTAATAGGCTGACTCCAGGATAAACCACTCTTGGCTGACAAGTTTGAACTTGCTCTTCCATACATAAAAGACATGTGCAATGAAGGGAAAAGATCTCTTAAAGTAATCAATTCGAGAGAGACCATTCCCATCAAAATGACTGCTACTAGGGAAGTTCTCTTAGTCTATACTTTATATTTTATATATGATGTGCAAATTAAGACTTTTTTTTAAAACCTCAACCTAATTGCTGGTAGCAAAGAAAATAAATCTCTCCAATAGCAATAGCAATAGCAGTTAGACTTATATACCGCTTCATAGTGCTTTACAGCCCTCTCTAAGCGGTTTACAGAGTTAGCATATTGCCCCCAACAATCTGGGTCCTCATTTTACCCACCTCGGAAGGATGGAAGGCTGAGTCAACCTTGAGCCGGTGAGATTTGAACCGCCGAACTGCAGCTAGCAGTCAGCTGAAGTAGTCTGCAGTGCTGCACTCTAACCACTGCGCCACCTCGGCTCATACAAGTGTGAACTTTTATTCTTGCCTTTAGTAAGTGTACTGGGGCAATTTTAATCACCCCTAGGAAAAGAAATAATCAAGCTTTTAGTGCCCCATACCCTTGAGAACTATACATTTCTCTGCACTTAAATTGAGGTTAAAAAAAAATAAAACAACCAACAGATAGATATAATTGTATCTATATTAATGTATTATATGTACTATACATATATATGTATAATGTAATACGTATTATATTAATTAAAAATGCACTTGGAACCTAAAATAGGAAATTGCAACTGAACTTCTGTTTTTATTTAGGATTAGTTCAAAGACATTTCTCCTTCTATTGGAACTTATTGTTTCTATTCTACCCAATTCTATCAAGAAAGTCTTTAAATCAGAGGTGGGTTCCTGCTGGTTCAGACCGGTTCTATAGAATCGGTAGCGGGAATTTTCCCCCGCTCGCCAAACCGGGAGCGATGGCTGGCTGGACACGCCCCTGAACTGGCTCTCTCGGCAGCGCCGTAGGTGCTGCCATCTTGTTTTTTGCTTCTGCGCATGCGCAAAAGCTGGGTTTTTAGCACTGCGCATGCACGCACGTGCCCACAAAGCACGTCCGCGTGGCACATGAGGAAGTGAACTGGCAGCGAGGTAAGCCAGAACCCACCCCTGCTTTAAACTAAAATAAAAAATTTAAAAGCAAATAATAGCTTTAAAAAGTGTAAATCAGATACAAAATTGAATTCAACTAGGATTACTCAACCATATTAAAACACTTCCCTATACTTGTTTTCTTCTTATGAAGCATTTTAGCATTAAATGGTGCAAGAATATTCAATCAGCAAGTAGTGTATAAAAAAGTGATTGAATTTCCAAATAGCAGGCAATATTCTCTTAGTAGTTGTAAATTGATAATAATGAGCTATTTTGTCGCCCAGAGTCCCTTGGGAGTTGGGCGGCATAGAAATATAATAAAATAAAATAAAATAAATATATTACTAACTAATTAAATCTATTTTATAAAAATAAATTTCACTCACATCAGTTTTTGAATTCCTAATCCAAATATATGTAGAACAAATAATTCTCACAAGTTTTCTTATTTAAAAGATGTTACATATTCCAAACTTTTTCTTAACTGTAAATTTTCCTCTTTGAACTTGTTTATGAGTTTTCTTTTTATCATCTTACAATATTTTTGAAAATCAATAAAAAAAATCTACAATAATTCAATTAATTAGATTATACTTTATAATAATCTAATTATTTCCAGGTTATTAAAGGGCAACAGTTGTTTCAGGGTGTTTTACCATAATAAAATATCAGATGAAAACATACATATGATAAAATCCACACAGTAGTAAAGTCAGGGGTGGGTTCCAAATTTTTTTACTACCACTCTGTGGGCGTGGCTTAATTTTGTGGGAGTGGCTTGATGGCCATGTGACCGGGTGGGAGTGGCTTGACGGCCATGTGACTGGGTTGGAGTGGCTTGGCAGTCGTGTGACCGGGTGGGAGTGGCCCACTTGTAAAATGTGGTGAAAAAGTGACTTATGACCATTTTTCACACTTAACGACTGTCGGTCGTTAAGTGTGAAAAATGGTCATAAGTCACTTTTTTCACTGCTGTTTTAACTTTGAACAGTCACTAAATGACTAGTTGTAAGTCAAGGACCAACCTGCACTTAAAAGCCACACACAGATGAACATATGAA
>QLTV01003780.1:2168898-2183347 GCA_003457575.1 Thermophis baileyi
TATATCACGTGTGTGTGTGTGTGTGTGTGTGTGTGTATCACGTATGTATGTGGGTAGAATTTCATTTTTAATGTCAATGGGGAAGCCAGATTAACTTAACAACCATGTTATTAACTGAACATTGCAGTGATTCATTTAACATCTGTGGAAAGAAAATAAAATGGAGCAAAACTCACTTAATACCATAGATAGATGATAGATAGATAGATAGATAGATAGATAGATAGATAGATAGATAGATAGATAGATAGACAGACAGACAGACAGACAGACCAATATTGCTATTTTCTAACAGTGCAAAAGAATCACAATATTTTGCAATGAATATGATGGAACAAAAAATGTGGATCCGAATATAAATGTACAGAGTAAGGTAGTAACAGGGAAAACAAAATGAATAATTGCATTTATTTCTTTATTCATTTAATCAATTTTTAAGGCCACCCACTCACTCGCAAGTCTATGTGACTTAAAGATTTAAAGATCAATCAAAAGTTCATAAAGGGTCCCTTTTTCATCTACTAGTCGATGTATCAATTTCCCCCCCTCTCTTTTTTCAGTTTATATGCCAACCATCTTCCTGGTTTATTCGCAGTTTCCAAAAAGTTTTGTTTTACACTTTTTATTTTTTGTGCCAGTTCAACTTTTTCCAATAGATTTATTTTGTGCTTTATTAGGTCTATTTGATTTTTCAATTTCTTTTTTTGTGGTTCTTTCTGTAGTTCTGATTCTAATCTTTTATGTTCTTCTAACATTTTCTTATTTTGTTTCTTCCTGTTGTTTTTCTTCCCCATGTAAGTTATTACTAATCCCCGGGTATATATGCTTTAGCAGTATCCCATACAGTTTGCAAGGAGGTCTCTTCTTTCTTGTTCTCTTTGAAAAAAAAGTCCAGTTCTTTTTCCATACTTTGTATAAATTCCTTATCTTGCAGTATTGCTTGGTTCAATGTCCATCTCAATTTTCGTTTTTGTCCTTTCCATACAACTTTTACTGGATTATGATTTGCCCAGACATTGGGTTCTATTTCTATCTCTTGTACACATGTTTTCAATTCTGATGACAGCCATACCAGAGTATTATGGGAAAGTGTATGATCAGGAGAAAATTCCTGAAAATAGAATACAACAATATTTGGAACAATATTTAAATCTGAACTTCCTAAAATATCTGAAACAGTTAAATCCATCTTGAATGAACGAAAAACTACGATGGAATTGACAGAAACAATTAAGAGACAAAAGAATAATAAAACGCCAGGGCCTGATGGGCTACTGGCAGAATTTTATAAACAATTACAAGATATGTTAGCCCCAGTTATGTTGGAAGTTTATAATGAAGTTCTGCTAGAAGCAAAATTACAAAATTCATGGATGGAAGCAAATATTACTCTTATACCAAAAGATGATTTAGATTTAACGCAGATATTATAGCCCAATATCTTTACTGAATGCGAATGATAAAATATATGCTTCGATAATAGCAGAGAGATCAAAAAGGGTTTTGAATGAATTTATACATGTAGATCAGAATGGATTTTTGCCAAAGAGGCAGATTAAAAATAATATGAGAATGATTTTAAACACATTGGGATATTATGAAACACATCCTGGAAAACAAATGGCGTTGATTTTCTTAGATGCACAGGAAGCTTTTGACAATCTTAATTGGCAATTTATGTTATTACAACTAAAATACATGGACTTTGGGGAGAGATTTATTAATATGATTAAAGCAATATACCACAAACAATCAGCCAAGGTGATGGTAAATGGGGACATGACAGAGAACTTTGATATAAAAAAAGGCACTAGACAGGGATGTCCACTATCCCCTCTGCTATTTATACTGACTTTGGAAGTGTTAGCCAGAAATATTAGACAAGATGAAGAAATAAAAGGAATGGAAATTTAAAAAAGAGAAATACAAGCCACAGGCATTTGCAGATGACTTGGTCTTTATACTAGAAGACCCACTAGAAACTGAACCAAAGTTAATTAGAAAGATAGAAGAATATGGGGAAGTTGCAGGATTGAAAATAAATAAAGATAAGACAAAAAATTTAGTTAAAAACCTCACAGATACACAAAAAAGAGTGTTGATGGAAAGAATTGATATACAGATAGTCAAAAAAGTAAAGTACTTAGGCATACAATTAACAGCAAAATGTGCAACAATCAAAGAGGATAATTATA
Organism: Thermophis baileyi; assembly: GCA_003457575.1. Taxonomy (NCBI): domain Eukaryota; kingdom Metazoa; phylum Chordata; class Lepidosauria; order Squamata; family Dipsadidae; genus Thermophis; species Thermophis baileyi. Next base: position 2,171,094 of record QLTV01003780.1, read on the forward strand.
TCAAACTGATGCACAAATTAAACTAGATTTGGAGAAATGGAAAGCTCTGCAATTGTCATTAACAGGAAGAATAGCTACTATAAAAATGAACATTTTACCAAGATTACTATATTTATTCCAAACAATTCCAATAAAATTGGGGGAAAATATTTTGAAGAACTAAATAAAATAATATTAAGATATATTTGGTTAGGGAAAAAAGCAAGAATAGGTTTGAAAGTGTTGCAAGACTCCAAAAAAAGAGGGGTTTTTGGGTTGCCAGATTGGGAATTGTATTATCAGGCCTCGGTACTTACATGGGTGAAAGAATGGATCAACTTGAGGCACAAAAGACTATTAACTTTAGAAGCACACGACCTTCAATTAGGTTGGCACGCTTTTTTATGATATGGGAAGAATAAGATACATAGCTATTTTCAAAGACATTATGTTAGAAATGCATTGCTAACAGTATGGGTTAAAATTAAAGAAGAACATTATTTGAAAATACCAGTCTGGCTTTCCACAGTGGAAGCATTGATACATCCTAATGTTATTAATATGGAAAAAAGATATAAAGATATTTTGAATGAAAAAGGGGAATTAAAAACCAAGCAGGAACTTAGTAGTCAAGGGATGGACATTGCATGGTAGCCACAAATGCAGATACAATCTCGATATGAGAAAGATGCTAAAATGTATGGTTTTAATAAAGCATTAACAGAACTGGACCAGATATTAACTGGAACGGATGAAAAACTGATAAAGAAAATATATTGTTACTTACTGTATTAAGTATTAAACTTGAAAGTGATCAGGTAAAGGAGACAATGATAGTTTGGGCTAAAAAATTTGGATATGCAATAGAACTGGATAATTGGCAGAAACTGTGGGATAGAAATGTTAAATTGACTATGTCAACTGCATATAAAGAAAATTTGTATAAAATGTTCTATAGATGGCATTTTGCACCAACAAAACTGGCAAAAATGTATAAAGATAGATCCGCTAAATGTTGGAAGTGCAATCAGACACCTGGTTCATATTACCATATGTGGTGGACATGCCCGAAAGCTAAAAAATATTGGATGAAAATACATACTTGGTTGGAAAAAATGATAAAGCAGCATATAGACTTGAAACCAGAAATATTTTTATTGGGCATTCTGCCGGAAAAATATGATAAAAGGAATAAGTATTTGATTTTACATGTACTAACTGCAGCCAGAATTGTATTTGCACAACAATGGAAGAACGATGAGATCCCGACAGATGAGAGTGTAATTAAGAAAATATTAGAATGTGCAGAAATGGATAGACCAACGCTTACTATTAAGGACAAAGAAGAAATAGAACATTTTTTGATGTGGGACCTATCTTACCAATGGTTAGACAATAGAAACAGAAGTTAGAAATGTGGGGATATAAAAAGGATAAATGCTAAAACGGAGATTTGTTAAAGTAGATAAGTAAATATTATTGTTATTATAGTATTAATATTATTGTGATGAATACTATTGTAAACATTTTGATTATGATTGCCTAAAAACAATTGTACCAGACAACACACAGTTTGATGGAAATAGAATTTTTTATATGTTATATAAATAAAATAAATAAAACATGAAAAAAAGTTCATAACAATAAAAAAATTACTGTACTGGGAGAAGAAACAGAATCAGATATCACAGTTTAAGAAATACAAATGCAAACCATCACCACAAAGAGTACTTAGCAAGGCCAAACATTCATCAGAAGAGCCTGTGAAATCTTATAGGATGTGCAGAACAGGGGTGGGTTCTAACTTACCTCGCTGCTGGGTCGCTTCCTCCCGCGCCGCATGGCCGCGCCTCGGGGGCGCATGCGCACTTTGCATGCACGCGCATGCACAGTAAAATAAAAAAATTAAAAAACCAAAAAAGCCAAAAACAAGATGGCGATGCATGCGCAGTGCTGGAAACTCGGCTTCTGCGCATGCGCAGAAGAAAAAATAAATAAATAAATAAAAATTTGGGGAAAAAAATTCAAAAAAATAGATGGCGGCACCCACGGACCGGCACCGACCGAACCGGATCGGTGACATCATTGTGATGTCACCAGCAGGTCGCTACCGGTTCGGGTGAACTGGTCCGAACCGGTAGCAACCCACCTCTGGTGCAGAACAACTGGAGATGGGTTGTCCTACAAATACTCAGTTCTCATACTGTGAAGAGACTAATAGATGACAACCCAGATTTTGCAAGTTCTACATAAATGGCAAAGAACTATAGCAAGTAGATGAATTTTTCTATCTTAGTAGAATTTTGACTAAATACGAGAAAATGCACAGAGCACTTTTAAGATAAATGGTGTTAGTGGTGGCATATGATTTCATGTCATCTGTTTACAAAAAACATGCTTCTGCCTGCCGTATGGAAGTAACAGATGGATATGTCTGGAGCAACATCAAGGAGAATGCATGCAGTTGCAATGGAGTACTTAAAAAGTATTTTGTAAAACAAGATGGGGAAGGGTTTGTATAAGTGAACAACTGGTACATAAGTAATTCTTTGAGACTGTTTGGTCATGTAAAGAGAATAAATGAGGGTCGAATTGCAAAACGGATACATGAAGTAAGAGTGAATGAGTTTGAAGGAAGAAAAGACCAAGAATATTGTGGAGTACATTAGATCCTCACAAAGAGAGAAATGAGAAAATTAAAGAGCAAAGGGCTACAAAAAAAAAAAGTATAGATATGGTATACACAAAGCACAGAAAGATACGAATGACTATAGGGAATTTTATGAGTATAAACTAGGTTTTTTTATCCCTGTGTTTTCTTTTCTTAATGCCTTTAATTTCTTTATCTTACTATTTCTTATTCCTTTTCTGTATTCTTCACAAAGTTCCTATACTGAAAGACAAGGAAGAAATAATTAAAAAAATAGTTTTGGAACAGAATAGACTTGCTCATAGCTAAAATTGTGTGTTTCATTTATTTATTCCTTTTTGCTTTTATTTCATGGGCAGGGAAAATAAAGCAGGCATATTATAGTTCAGTGCATATTTTGTGTTCCTTGATATTTGCAAACAGTGTAGATTACAGTTAATTAGTAAATACTAATTAACTGTAATCTGAACTGTTTACAAATATTTCAACTTTCCCATAGTTGATTGCCAATTTGTTGCCATGTTTCTGACATCCTGTTCTATTTCTTTTTTTTTATAATAAGGAAGTTTAATAAAGGAAAAATACATAGGGAAAAATAAAGCAGTAGAAGAAGATACATATTTGCTTAATAGAATTAACTTTTGGGATTAACATGAACAGATATCTATATGATGATATCTGTTCAAGTACAATTGCCATAGACATGGTAATATCTTTAATATTAATATCAACCGTGGATAATAGGAATGTACTCTGTACCTACACTGATTTCTCTATTTTTAAAGCAGCTGTATGATGGTGCTAATTTCTTGTTTTTATGCAATATATCCTGACCATATAGTGATCATGACCACTGATCAGTACAAAATATTCAAATGTCAACCCTTATAAGAAATAAGTCTAATTAAAGTTGATACAAGGTAGCCAAATGAAAATGTTTAACCCTAGGCTGCAATTAATATACTTAATTATTAGCACATACTTGGCATTACTTATGGTTGTCTACTTTTCCTATCATCTCCCATACATTTTCGACATGACAAATCTTTTTCTTTCATTATGTCTGAAATATCTGAAAATTAATACAAAACAAATTGTGCTGGATCAGATCATAGGGCTACGAAGCTCAATATGCTATTCCCTTGGTGAAAAACTGGATTTTTATGGGAGATAAAGATTTGAATATAATAGTCTTCTCTCTTGTTATTCCCAGGAACTAGTGTTCAAAGTAATTATGCCTTTCTAGCCATAATAGTTAGTAGATTTTGAAGATGCTAGCAAGTGTTCTCTTATTTTATGATGCAGAATCAGCCATTATGTTTTATGTATCGGAAGCAACAAGGAAACTTGTGAATAGAAAAAGAAAAGTTATTACAGATTTACAGATAATTAAACAGCTGCTGGAATTCTCATCTGTAGAGTTTGTGGCATAATACAGTATTGTAAAAAAAAAATTCAGTGAAGAGAAGGAGAAACTTCACCCATATCATACTGACTCTGCCTGTAAAGGTATACTTAAAACATGTGGCATTTAAACATCTGTTAAGATCACTTAGCAGGAATAAATTACCCCTTAAGTATGTTGCCTTACCAATCAGTAATTCTTTAATCAGATCTTGGTTAATGTTTATGCTCAGATTAACTCGCATTCCTGGTTTTGCAAGAGGATCCGAACTGTGGGATTCAGTCAAGTGCAATCAACATGTCACACCGTGTCACAGTATTTCAGCATATTATATTGCTGTCCCACACTGTCCCAGTGCTCTGTTTGCTTCCCTGGATGAGTGACAGCATTTCATCATGGATTTATACCTTATATTAGAAAGGTTTATGTAGTGCTGTTCGGTGTCATTTGGCCCGATCATTGTGATTTATTAGTTGACCTTGGGTGCCCGCAGTCAAGTCTGCCATTATAGCCTTTTGTATAAGATTTAGTAGCTGTGGGAATTTTGTTTCCTCTTGGCTTCGTCTTCCTTTCCATATATAAATTGGTTACTGCTCTTCCTGACCTAGTTTATATGCTTCAGAGGATTGAATAGACGTGTGAAAAGTTTCAGAAGATCTTATTCTAACTATTTTGGAAAATAGTAGTAATTCCATAAGATCTGTTGCTGTCAAATATTAAGAAATAAATGGGTTGGTTTTGAACAGTCAAGGTTGCCGTAAGATCAGGATCGTCTCCCTCCTCAATCTTACTTGTACAAAAAATTGAAATCTAGTATCAAAAGCATTCCTTTTGCTTCAGCTGATTTTTTTTTCTTATTCATTGAAATGACAGAGTCCTCAGCTTACGACTGTAATTGGGGCCTGAATTTCTGTTGCTAAGCAAGTCGATTGTTAAGTGATTCACACCAATTTTGCAGCCTTTTTTGCCATGGTTAAGCAAATCACTGTAGTCATTAAGGGGATCAGATGGTCATTAAGTGAATCCAGCTTCCCCCATTGACTTTGCTTGTTGAAAGCAGGCTGGGAAGGTTGCAAATAGCAATTACATGACCCAAGGACACTAAAACCATTGTAAATACATGTGGATTTTTATCACATGACCATTGGAATGCTGCAATGATTGTAAGTACAAGGAGTGGTTGTAAGTCGCTTACTGTAAGTAAGTGCTGTGGTAACTTCAAACAGCCATTAAATAAATGGTTGTAAGTTGAGGACTACATGTACTCATAAATTGAAGCCATTGTTCTTGATTTTGGATTAGATAATTGTCACTAATGAGGATGGCATAGGCTTCCCAACCCACCGTTGTTTTTTCATGGCAAGAAACTAAGTAATCCTTTCTTTCAAAACAGGCAGTAGAATAAGAATTACGAATGAGAGAAAGAGGGAAGGAAGGTACATATAAGAGTTTGGGCTTTGTCCGTGTCTGCATATACAATTTATGGCCCAGCAACCAATGGGCCAAAACTGTTGCTCAGTCCTGTTTTATGTTATGGACAAATAGAAAGAAAAATCATTCCTATTTTTTTTAACCTAAATTGAATAAATCACTAAGTTATTAAGTATACTTCAGATGAATAATAATTCTGACTCTTGGGTTCAGGCTCACATTCACTATCTTCTTGATTTCATGTTAGATTAATGGTGATTCATAAAAACTCTACGTTGTCATAAATGTCCATTTCCAATAGCCTGGGATCATTGCTTTGCTAACTCAGTCAGCCACAGTTTCACCATGATTTGTAACTTCTGTGCCTGGAAATTTTGGTAGTTGTTAACTTTATAAGTACTTTATAACCCTAACCCTAACTTTATGACTTTAAGGCATATTGTAATAGCTGGAAACCATTAATGTATTTATATTTAAAGGAGGAAGCTTTCGATGGCCATATCACATATGTGACATATTTTTATGGTATATATTATACTGAATATTTTTTCACAATATTTCATCATATGTTGATTTGCACAACACTTAACAATCAGAAAGTTTTGCTAGTGCTCCCTTCTATGATAGGCATAGGTGTTTGTAGTTTAATTTCTCTTGTCTAAACTTCTTCTGGGACTCAATTGATTGTTTTCTGTATTCTTCCAGGCTTTCCCTTTCCCTTTTATCTTATACCATTTTGCCCATTAAATACTCATATAGCAAATTGCAGACAGATGCAGTAGCCTCAAGATGGGATGTCCATTGCTTCTGAACAGACAGATTATATTCTAAAGAGTCAGAGATTCTTTGAATGTTCATTGCCCACTTCTCTGGAATTCTGGAATTCCCAAATCATTTGCACTGAAATGGATAGATTGAGAGAATTTTGTGGATGTGTATTTTTGGAGGTGTGTGTGTGTGTGTGTGTGTGTGTGTGTGTGTGGACGGGGGGGGGGGGTCAGGGGGGAAAGAAGTGGAGAAAAAACAGGGGGGGGATTCAAAAATTTTTTCNAGGAGGAGGAGGAGGAGGAGGAGGAATCTTTGTGGATATGCATTTGTGGAGTGGGGTTGTGTGTGTGTGAGAGAGAGAGGGGGGAGGAGGATGGGAAGAGGACAAGGAGGAGGAGGAGGAAGAAGGAGGAAGAGAATTCTTTAGTTCTTTCATTTGTACCAAGTCAAATAAAACAAGGGGTCCTTAATCATTGCCAATATATGGATTTCTGAGCATGGGTATTTCTCTTTCTTGTTTATTTTGTATATACTTTGAATATGACATTTAACAATTTAATAAAGTGTATCCTTATTTTGAAAATGTATTCAGTTTCTAACCTTTAGCTGAAAGGCTTAATATGAAACTGTTGATTTGTATTACAGAATCAAGGCTTTTTGTTTGCCATAGTTTCAAAATATTTAACATTTAAAAGCATTATGATGGTTGAAATGTCAGTATTCACACACAGATGGCTGCAAAAAGGGACATTCAATCAAAAGTATCTATATATCTATATAGAATAGAATAGAATAGAATAGAATAGAATAGAATAGAATAGAATAGAATAGAATAGAATAGAATAGAATAGAATAGAATAGAATAGAATAGAATAGAATAGAATAGAATAGAATAACAGTTGGAAGGGACCTTGGAGGTCTTCTAGTCCAACCCCCTTTTCATCCAAACCCCAGGTAACAAACATGTTGGGACAAAGGCAGCACGGCTGCCTAATCTTAAAAAAAAATGGGTCTGATTCCTTAGTTGGGACCATTATTATTTCTCCTCTCATTTTTTTCTATCCATAGCCACCCAGATTCAGTCTCTGGCAATTCTGTGCTTAAAATGAAATTGGTTATAAGGCCTGGATATAAGGTCTGTTAGAAAACAATAGAAATAAAGTCCTTGATATATTTACATCTAAATGCCCAGAAAGTTCGTTGCAATGCAAGCTAAAGAGCATTTGTGCTTCTTTGTCAGTTAAAACAAGAAACCAACTTTTGAGTTTGAGACAGACCAAAGTAGTCTCCCCTCCCGTTTTCTCCCAATTGCTGAGTGCAAAGTAATATATACCACAACATTTTCTAACAAGTGGTACATATTTTTTTAAAAGCAATATATATGCTGAGCTTTCTAAAGGGAACTTTAAGAGTTTCTTGTTTCAGTGAGATCTAGCCGTATAGTACTCTGTGCAGTTCTTTTATGCTATACAACAGCTGTGAGGGTAAATGTTAGATTTGACTGAATCATGTTCAGTCTCTCTCTCTGGAGGCTCTTTTTCAAACAAACAATAAAGGGAACTTAAATCCCTTGATTCATGATATTTGATTCATCAGCAGCAGCTTACAACTTTGATAACAGATGTCTAGCATTAGAAGTGAAATATGAACCATCAGTGTAGCTTTCAGTGCTTGGAGGCTACACTATGATCCGCCTGAATCATTTTTCTTATTTATTGCATCTCTGTAGCTGGGTCAGAATTCAAATGGGTGGACAGGAAGCCTGTATTTATGGACTACAGGGCCAACTATGTATTTGGGTTTAAATGAAGAGAATAGCCTTTGGTTTGATGAGTAAGCTGCTTGGATGGAATTCACACATACTGTATGTGTCAAAATTGTGGCTGATTTAGAAAAGATATTTCAGCATTCAAAAAAAATATATGAAAATATATATCCATCTGATCTATCCGTTTCACTGATGGAGTGAAATTGCTTACAAATCTAATCCACCAGGCAAGAATGCCTAAGAAGAGATTTTGACGGTTAATTGTTGTTCATCTTCTCATGTGACCAAGTTTTATTATGGATTACCTTGACAAACTAGTCAACTGCTATTGGTATGCTATGCATGGCATTAAGAACAGGGTTTAAGGAACAAATGATGGATTGATTCACCAATGGCTATTAAACTTAACTGAAAGGAAATTCATTTGGGAAACTGGAGTTCCTAAATACAAGGATAGCCTGGCTAACATTATAGAATATATTTGTGGAAAGTGAGTTGTATGGATATTTGGCAGATGCTTGTAAGTAGATGAGGAAACTGATTTGGGATGAATAATGGAGCCAACCACCCAATGTGGTCCTATAACAAGTAATAGGGATTTGAAAAGAGAAGGTAACTATCATTAATTATCATGCCTGTAAAAAACTAATCTAGGTATGGACCATGTGTGATATTTCCAACTCCAATTTCCATCAAAGAGATTGATGGCTAATTGTATAATAATGAAGTTCTAAAAGTAATCAATAATTTTCTCTGTTTCGTATTCACACACTGAGCAGTAGTTTTATGGGCAGTAGATGACTTAAAGGTCAGTGTAAATACCTTATACAATGTATGTAGGTGATTTTATTAGAGTTCTTTTTTTAAAAAAAAAGATACCTCCCATCTTAACTTAATAATGTAAATGTGGTTAATTAGATTTTTATATTCTGTACTTAGATCACATTTTATGCTGTTCTTATCATTTGTACACCTGCAACCCAGAGATATAAATGACACTTGAACATTTATTAAATGTTACTCTGTCAGCAAGGGCTCTTCTGTTCATTTTGATGGATGATGTAGATTAATATTCATAGCAATGAAGGGGAAAAACAAGCTCATAAGTATTTATCAATTTGATACTTCCCAACTCTATTTAGAATTAGAACATATCTCTTGAGTTTGTACTGTATTCTAATAATTTTCAATGCAGTTTTCTAGAAACAAAACTGCATAGAATATGAAGAAATGTGCAGAAAAAAGTGGATTAATGAAAAAGCACACAAAATAATAATTTACTTGCATATATTACTCAAGTGTATAAATTACTCAAAACTACTTGCCCCAGTTTGAATATCAGGAAAGCTGTACATGGAAATCTAGATGAATGTTTGTGTATGCTTTAAGAAAAACAGTTTCAGTAATATGATAATAAAAAAAGAAATAAAGTTGACCTGTTAATCCAGATTGACAGATGCATCCATGCCTATCATGTAATGATGTAGATCAAACATTGCTTTTTCTATGCAAATGAATAAGATAGCTTTTAGGTTCAAAAGCTCTTCATACTTGGACGTACAGACTAATTTCCATCACTGACATGGGATATTTCCCCCCTAAATTCTATATCTATTTTAATATTCCCCTAAACTCTTTTCAGAATGGTGTACCACAACCATAGTCTTATTTCGATCCTAGCTTAAGTGTAATTATATAGATACATGACCTGTACCTTTATAGGGCTGGGATCCTATGAAAAGTTGTACACAATCTAGGTTCAATGAATACAGCTCTATTGCTGTACATCCGTGAAACACTCTGAACAGCTTCGATTAATCATCTTTAACAAATGCAAGAGCATAAAATTGGTTTTGTTCCTCATGGCAACACAACCAAAGTGCTAGAAGTAAACAAATGAAGTATGTCCCAAATTAAGAAAAATACAGACAGCAATATGTTGATTTATATTGTTTGTTGCATATTTGTTCCTAACATGAGAAGCTGATTTCCTATTTAGCATTAGCAAAAAAGTAATTCAGGAATTAATGGGAGGTGTATTAAACCATGATAAGGGCCATATTTCTTTTGAAGATGAGAAGCTTATGAAATCATAAATTAAAATAAATAATCAAACAATAGAGGCCCTGTACTTTCAAAACACAATATGGAAGCTATTAAATCACACAATGCCCCTATGAACAGGTTCCATGTTAATCTCCCCTTGCCAAAAATGCATGTAACTTCACAGCAAATGTATACATCTTTTTCACATACAAGATCTTTTAGATAAGTTCATCATGGTCAGCTTATTTTTGTTTTATTCACATGTAAATATGGGAATGAGCAAAGGTACATGTCAATGTATTTGCTGAATGCTTTCACTGAGATTGCACAGTTAACAAGCCCTGTACAAAAGTTTGTGAAAGAGATGAATGGTTTCACGTAGATCAGTTTTTGGGATTCTGCAACCATTTCCTAAGGGTAGGTATTATGTAATAGTCTAATAACAGTTAGCTACTCAAGTACAGTTGAGTCCATAAATCTCGGTGAGAAGTATCTACACCAACTCCCTATTGACCTGGGACTATTGAGTAAATATATTCTTTGTTTCCTCATATACTGTGTATTTACACCATATGTTATATCAAAGCAAACAAGAAAATGGACATTTTGTAAGAAGAGGAACAAGTTTCCTCAAAATCTTGCTGAAAGGATGAACATTGGGGGAACACTGGTCATGTGCTCAGGTGGTTTTAACCTAAGGTCTGGATACAACTTCATCTCCTTGCTGGAGAAGAATGTGAAAGGATTGGAAGCTAATATTTCTTATTTCTTCAGGGAAAATAATGAACACAGAGATATTGCAAAGAGTACTCTCCATGAAGAATTAGTCTCTCAAGAGAATAGGACATTGGAAGATGTCTAGGAATTGAAGACAGGAGGTTGATTTCAAGGGTGGAAGGAGATACTGCAGTGGCAAGAAAGAGTGGAAAAAACCAACAGGAGGTCCTTAATTGACTTGTAGTTCCAGACATGCAAATGATGAAAATCTGGTGGCTTCTGAGTATAAAGGCTGCTGTTGTGAAACAGCAGGTGTGGAGGTTAAGGAGAAAATTAAGAGATAGTAGGTGACAGAGGACAACAGAGAGGAACCTACAGAGAAATCCCCTGAATTATACTTAGCAAGACCACACTTCCCTATTATTTGACTTAATAATTGTATAGGAAGAGAGAAGAGTTGGTTCTTCAAGTTAGATAATCTTAAGGGAGACTGCAAAGTAAGGAAGTCTTTATAAACCTACCTCTGAGGCTGGTGGGCTTATTGAAATGGTTGGTGAGAGAGCAAGAAATCATACCTCAAATTGTTGTTCAATTCCTTGGGTAAGCATTTTATTTTTAATGTTACTTTGAGTTCCTAGCTTCGATTGCTTCGGCTCCAAAGAGTGTTTTTGTTTGAAAACTCTGTCCTCTTCAGCAACTTCTCTACACGTTTGGAGAATCCATTGTTTGTTTTCTGTTATTCATTGGTCAGTTCCCCATCTCTTGGTCTTCAAGGATTTCTGCCACAATGATCTTATAGGTATCATAGGAACATGGTGGAATGATTGGAATGTAGAATGTAAAGGATAGAACTCAAATATAAATCCAGCAAAGAAGAAGGAAGTGATTGTATGCATGAGTGATTGTGTGGTGAGGTTTGTGTGGTGAAGATTGTGTGGTGAGGAGACTTTAAGCTTTTACAAGAATGAAAGGGACTAGCTATAGGCATTAGTCAGAAGAAAAGATGAGGGATCTGAAAATCCGTCTCTCAAATGTTTTGTAATGTATGCAAAGTGGGAACAAGCTTTTGTAGGAAATTAACAAATATTTATTTTATTTATTTTTATTTTATAAAATTTATATGCCGCCCAACTCCCAAAGGACTCTGGGCGGCTTACATCATAAAAAATAAAACATATAAAAACAATTTAAAAAAGAAAGGGAAAAAACCCCCCCCCCAACTATATTTAAAATAAAACATTCACACAACCATGCATGGGCCAATCAGAACAACTATTGGCCCCAGGCCTGCCGGAAAAGCCAGGTCTTAAGGGCTTTACGGAAGGCCAGTAAGGTGGGGGTAGTACGGATCTCGGGGGGAAGTTGGTTCCACAGAGTCGGAGCGGCTACACAGAAGGCCCTCCCCCGTGGTCCTGCCAGCCAACACTGTCTGGCCGACGGGACCTGAAGAAGGCCAACCCTGTGCGACCTCACTGGTCGATGGGAGGAAT
>QLTV01003780.1:2185555-2205992 GCA_003457575.1 Thermophis baileyi
CTCACTGCCCCCCCCCTCTATCCGGGAGGCCGACAATATCATTCATACCAAGCCCAGGGTCAGATCTGGGCCCCCATCTGCTTCTGTTAGTACACTCAGCAGAGGGGGCTCCATTTCCCTCCCCCGGCTCCCCCATTCTCACCAACACAACCAATCAGACATACTCTTCCATTCACAGTCAAACCAGACAACCCACCACATTCACACACAAAACATCCACCCCCACCCCACTGCCCCCCCCTCTATCTGGCAGGCCGACAATATCATTCATACCAAGCCCAGGGTCAGATCTGGGCCCCCATCTGCTTCTGTTAGTACACTCAGCAGAGGGGGCTCCATTTCCCTCCCCCGGCTCCCCCATTCTCACCAACACAACCAATCAGACATACTCTTCCATTCACAGTCAAACCAGACAACCCACCACATTCACACACAAAACATATTGATACAACCAGATTTATATAGGAAGTAACTTTTTCACTCTTTTAAACAAGGTTTATTGATTGCACTTTATAAATGCACTTTTGTAAGCCACTTCAAGGGCCTCTTCATCTTTTTTTTTTCAATTGAAATTTGACTGAATTGAAATTTAAGTTTAAGAAACAGTAACAATTTAAGAAACAGTAATAAGCACACAGTGCAAAGTCCTATTCAAGTTTCTCAACATGAGATACTGTCACCTCTTGCCTCTGCAGAGTATTTACCACCACACAATAAGTGCATTTTTGTCTTAAATATTCTTTGTGTTCTTCTACTTTGCTTCAGTAATATTTCTGATTACAAGTCAGTAGAGAAATTAAATTATCAATTTGTAAGCAGTATAATATAATACAAATGATTGAACTCCCTTGTTAATTTTTATGAAAAATAACCGGTTTGCTTAATTCTCTTATCTTTAAAACAAATTTTATTACATAAAGAATTTGTACAAAATTGTATTTCCTGGGACTAGGAGTCAGGAATGTTTTACTGAAATATATGATACTTCATTATGAATTTTTCCAATTTAATAAGATTAAAACAAACAGCATAATGTGCATAACATATACCGTACTAATAGAAAACAATATGGCAGTAGTCATTAGTTCCAGGGATGTAGAAACCACAGCTCATATACTATCTTTCCCTAATCTTTTGAATTTGATAATCCCTTCTCAATTTCCACATGAAAATGGAACCTACTTACTCTGCAAATCCTCCTTTCCTCCTTAGATAATAAAATTTGGAATAGCAAACACATTGTTCTTGGATAAAGTGAACAACATATTTTTCCAAAATTCCATTGTGTTTTAAATACAGATGTCAATATAATGGAATGTGCACCCAGAGGAACAGTGGGGGACAACCAATAGCCACATCCTAGAACAGTGATGGTGAACCTTTTAGACACTGAGTGCCCAAACTGCGCGTGCGCATGCCCAAATTGAAAGGTGTGCATGCATGCACAGCAGAGACCCCAAGACCAGCTGGCCGGCGGGAGGCCGGGCATCTCAACACCGGCAGCGTGGCAAGAGGTAAGATCTTTTTCTTTCATGAGCTTCTGTTTCGTCGTTTGCAGGGAAACAGAAGCTCACAAAAGAAACGCCACAGAGATCTGACCTGGGGCAACGGTGCGCATGCAAGCAGAGAGGGCTCTGCGTGCCACCTCTGGCACGCGTGCTATAGGTTCGCCATCACGGTCCTAGAACATCTCACGATAGATCTAGTAGGTTAGAATGTTATGGCATTACTTTGGCAAGATTCTGTCCATTCTTATGCTCATGTAGTAGACTGTATTGCTATTAACTTCGACATCTTTCTCACCTTCTCATCTTTCCTACTATATGGAATATAGTATTATTCTTGATACTATTATTGATATCTTATGACTTCTCACTTTGCTGTTTGTATATACAATGAGAGTTTATGCACCAGAGACAAATTCCTTGTGTATCCAATCACACTTGGCCAATAAAGAATTCTATAAAGAATTCTATTAGGGGTAAACAAATAATGAACTGAACTCAGTTGGATTTTCACTGTGCCATCTCTGGGATTGGGCCTGACATCCAGTCATTCTGGAAACAATGCATACAAAATATGTTGTCCTGCGACACAAAAACTGCAGGTTGGTGAAGATTGCCTTAAATCCATGCTGAATATCAGATCCCTAGAAACTACATTTACCAGCATGCATTTGAATAGGAAATATTGTTAGAACATCATTTAAAGATCCACAAAAGAAATTGATGGGGTTTGAAACAGTTAACTCCATATTTCCTAATTTGTACCTTGCTAGCACAAGTTGTAGTATTGTGAAATTGTGAAATCTGGACGGCTTGATCCACGGTATTTTATCCATGATTTATATCTTCTTCTTCACAGCTGCTTTAAAGTAATTTGAGAGAGGCGTCTCAGTGAGTTTTACTCACTTTAGATATGCAGAAACTGCAGTCAGACGAAGCAAAGAGAGATAAAATTATTTTGTCTAAGTATTTAAAACATGAAAACTTCAAAATATATTTATAATATATCTTTTTCTGAAGATTTAGAGTCATGAGCAATAAGAAGATGGGGAGACATTACCTAGGTTCCCTTCATTTCATTGCACATTGTGATGAAAGGAGAGCTGTCTACAAGATGGATGCAAGTAGATTTTTCTTCCCATACTTCATCATCACTTACAGATAGAGCAGAGTCTGATGGCCTGAAACCATGGAAAATCTTCCAACTTTATAAAAAGTATTCTAAGACCAGACCATTTTCCTTGGCTGTATCGCCCCCAGTGAATTGCTTCCCAGTTGGTGGAGAAAAGTAGATCTTTGCTATGCTTCAGGGTTTTAACATGTGCACAGATTGTGTATAAATACAAAGATTTTACGATGCAGACAGCTTTTTACCGAGATAGACTCATCAGCATCTAGTACTTGTGCAAAAGCACCCTGCTGTACTGCATTTCAAATTATTGCCAAATGTTCTGTGAGAACCAAATAGAAAGATGAAAACTTGAGTAAACTTCAAATTCAGACAACAGACAACAGAAAGAATAATGCAGGAACAAGGTGTGGATTTTCCTTACTCTCAAGGCAATGTATATTACTCATTTTCTCTGATTTGAAAGATTGGGAATTGACAGAAAAGAAGAAGGCTTCTTATAATTTAGAGTATGTTGTATATCATAGTCAGGGTCCTGTGTTTTTGCCCCACCACACCAGTTCTGGAAAAATATGTGTAGCAGAAATAGTGTTTATTATAGTAAAACAAATGCAGACAAATATAGGTCTAGAACTGAATGAGCATTTAGCGGATGGAGGCGCGATGGCTCAGTGGTTAAAGATGCTGAGCTTGTCAGCTGGAAGGCTGACAGCCTGGGTTCAAGACCTGAGCGCCACATGATGGGTGAGCTCCTGTTACTTGCCCCAGCTCCTGCCCATCTAACAGTTTGAAAGCATGCAAATGCAAGTAGATAAATAGGTACCACTTCAGTGGGAAGATAACACCGTTCCATGCACCTTGGCGTATAGTCATGCTGGCCACATAACCACAGAAATGCCTTCGGACAATGCTGGCTTCGTCAGCTAAGAAACAGAGATGAACACTACTCTCTAGAGTCAGTCTTGACTGGACATTGGAAACCTTTATCTTT
Organism: Thermophis baileyi; assembly: GCA_003457575.1. Lineage (NCBI taxonomy): Eukaryota > Metazoa > Chordata > Lepidosauria > Squamata > Dipsadidae > Thermophis > Thermophis baileyi. Next base: position 2,189,181 of record QLTV01003780.1, read on the forward strand.
ACTTATTAGTTGGATATTCTTGGCATGTTGGTAAAATATTTCAGTACCACTATGGATACCACTAGGGATATAACAACCGCCAGGTCAGGCAGGCATCTGTTAGTAGTTTTTGGAAAGAGCATGAAGCCACACATCTTAAGATGGATATAGAACCTGTTTTGAAATCCACTGAGATCCTATTTGGAAAGACTTGAGGAGATTTCCCTTCTGTAGTCTGCTTAAAATGTAATACTTCTGAAGCTGTTGAAATTGTACTGTGGTGTTCCTTTTTAACCTCTCCTTCCAGGATTCACTTGTATAATCACTTGTTGAAACCAGAGTTTGAACTGGGTTCATACGACCAGCTACAAATTTAGTCTTCCTTTAGGTAAAGGTAAAAGGTAAAGATTCCCCTCGCACATATGTGCTAGTCGTTCCTGACTCTAGGGGGCAGTGTTCATCTCCGTTTCAAAGCCGAAGAGCAGCGCTGTCTAAAGACATCTCCGTGGTCATGTGGCCGGCATGACTAAACGCCAAAGGCGCACGGAACGCTGTTACCTTCCCACCAAAGGTGGTCCCTATTTTTCTACTTGCATATTTTACGTGCTTTCGAACTGCTAGGTTGGCAGAAGCTGGGACGAGTAACGGGAGCTCACCCCGTTACGCGGCACTTGGGATTCAAACCGCTGAACTGCCGACCTTTCGATCAACAAGCTCAGTGTCTTAGCCACTGAGCCACCGTGTCCCTTTAGTGTGATCTTTTAGTGTGACCCTTTAGTGTGGTCCTTTAGTGTGATCACTAAATCCACACTTATTAGTATTAGGTGTGAAATAGGTTGTTGAGAGTCATTCAAGAAACCCTGGTTCAAACAAACCACATTTTCATACCTTGCATAAACTTATGATTAGTACTGAAGGAGTTGTAATCCTTTGTCAGGAAAAAAAAACAAAGCAAGGAAGGGAATGAGAAAGAGGATTATATTTATTACTTTTATTTCTATTGCTTGTGATGTCCCAGCAGTATGTTCAAACAAAACCTCCAAGTACAGTGGTGGGGCTAGCAAATTCTCATGCCATATAACAAATTGCTTATGAGTTTGCACTTAAGAGATCATGAAAACTTTCCTTCATTTCATCAAATTCTTCCTGAACAAGGATAATTCTCAGATTCTGTGTTTAATTTGAACTGCTACCAAGGCAATAGAGTTTTAACTTTTTAACAACATAGTTAAATATTATTAAGGAAACAGTTTTAATGGCTTGAGTATGCTTCCTCATAAATGAATGACAAATGTGTGTCACACTCAACATTAATCCTCCAGACATCCCTAATATAGAAAACCACTGAGGCAACAGTAAAGTTAACAGTAAAGCAGCAAATAATCTATCTTTTTTTTTTAAAGAAAATGATCATCCAAAGAAAGCTTAAGCATATATTTAACTTTGCTTCTGGGTTGTGTTTATTAAGAATAGCATTGCCTTATTAAGAAAACAAAACATTGGCAAAATACTCTACAATGTATTATTTGGATTTTGTTGGATAGATAATAAAAATGCCCCATTTTGAGTTTACCGTACATATCCAAACTGCCATTAAAAATCTGATGGGCACTTTCATTAAAGAAAAATGGTGGTTCTGTATGTCCCTTAATGAAAATGGAGAGAAATAGGATATAGAAATTGCTGACTACATTCTGTGCCAATACAAATTATTTTCCCCAGTTTGTTCATTTGTGTGTGCAGTAAACTTTTCTACTTAACTTAATGAGCGATTATTAATGCTGACAACAGTGTCTAATGTTTATGACTTTTGTGATTTTTGAGGTTTTACCGTCAGTGACAATTTTCCATAATGGACTTTATTATTCTTGACAAACGATATTAGGTCACATTATATAAGAGATGTAGTGGAAATCATGTGGTATAGCTAAAAAGGAAAATAGGGTCATTTGAAAGATCAGGAGACTGCAGGTTATAAAGCTGTATTAAAACACAACAAAACATTAACTTTGCAATGTGCCTCATCTTGTAACTTGCTCTTTTTATTATGCTTTTTCCTTCCCAAGCTAGGTTTGAACTCTTCTAAGGCACCGCACGTTGTCATATCTAGCTTCTTAAGCATTTAAACACATCTTCCCATATTGAATAGGGTAAGAAACGTGAGTTTCAGTTCAGAAACATTTGGTGACATGGTCCTTCACAGTTATTTTTTTTTCTCTCCTTCTTAACATCAGGCTGATACATTAATTCTATTGAAAAGGGGAATTTCTAGCTGCTTGCTCTTCCTAATCGTAGCCATTCAACATCTTTAATGCAGATGAAACTCAGTGTCAATTACAATAACACCATCCCACATTAGTGGAATAAAAAGAAATGTGAGCTTAGTGTATTGCACTGCTTGTTGAAGTAGTGTGAAGCTTGACTGAAATGCAGTAGGATGGAGCAGAATGTGGAAACCCTCATAATACTATTAAAGAATCCCATGGTTCATTGTCACCTGAAATACAGCGTGCCACCCTGCTGACCTCATCTCAGAAGGATATTGCATGACTGAATGGAGTTCAGGGAAGGGCAGAGAAAAATGATTAGGTGAATTGGGTCTGAAAAGAGAGTGGCCATTACTTTCAGAACAGATGCAGAAAAAGGCAAGAACAATAAAAAAAATGTACAAAATAAAGAAGAGCAGAGTTGATTTAAGCATTGGAAAGGGAAACAGTCTGGGTGATGAAAAACAGAATGGCTGCCTCAACATATTAACATCATCTATAAATTAATTTACATGTGCTTAAAAATAGTCTAAGCCCTGAAGTATTATAGTTATAAGCAACGTACCTCAAAGCTTCTTTTTTTTCTGGAAAACAAGAAAGGGGATCAAAAGAAGAAAATTCTCCAATCATTATAATTATATTTTTCCCCTTTTATTTTACAGTCCTGATAACCCACCCTGGTCCCATAGGACTCTTGGTACCATACATCATCAAACAGAAAGAAGTAATAATAATAAAGGTTTAACTGTAAAAGTGAAGCAACGATAAAATTCAGCATAAATTCCAAGATAGGTTTCCAAAATAGACTTTCATCTGGAACCGAAAGCACCCTGAAATAAAACAGCTTTAATTTGGTTATGGAATGTCTGTGTATGAGTACAATAGCTAGCTAACTATAGTATTAATTTCTATTTTCAAATTAATGAAACTCCTACAAAGAAACTGTGTTAGTTATATTAAGACATCAAACATTTGTGGATAGCCTACCTATTTTTTTAAAAAACTAAAATTAAACAAGGTGGATATTCAGAATGTTCTTGCATAGTTAATATACATGAAGTGTTTCTCTCTACTTAGAAATTAGAACATGAATAGGACCTCTATAAACTTAGAAAGATGAGGACTAAGTGGGCAAGAGAACAGACAATCCATGGTATGAATTGGGTTGAGTTAAAAAGAATGTGAAGTACAAATCAAACTCCTTGCAACCCTTTGCTTCATGGTAAATATAAAATGCTATGCTGTATCTTCAGGTAAACTGTAATTGAGAGGTATAAATTTACTTTATTTCCAGATGAAAAATAAAGTATGCAAATCAGAATAGCTCAGAATCCAAAATATACATAATACATTGCAGTTATTTAGTGTAATAAAGCATTTCATTATTATTTGCAAAAAAATAATGATGATGATGTTCATCCATCGTGTTCGAAGAGGATCTTGACATCTAACAGGTTGTGGGCTGTCCACGATGTTTCCACAGGTAAGGCCTATATGGGCATGAAATGTTCTGCCACATTTTGGGCAGACATGTGTGGGCACCATTGTTGCAGCATTTGCAGCTCTGGCTTTGCGGAGTGCTCGCTTCTCTTGTGCTATGGTTGTTCTTCTGTCCTCAGATGTCTGGCAGCCTTGGTGGATCAGCATGCACCATGTCAATCGATCTTGTGCCAGGTTTCCCAGGAGGTGGTGTTGATATCCAGGGACTTGAAGGAGGCTTTCAACATGACTTTGTATCGCTTCCTTTGTCCCCCATGCGATCGCTTTCCTTGAGACAGCTCACCATAGAGGAGCTGTTTAGGGATGCGATGGTCTGGCATCCTTGCAACATGGCCTGCCCAGCATGTCTGGGCTTTCATCAGCAGGGTGTGAACTGATGGCAGGCCTGCTTTGGAAAGGACTTCTGTGTCTGGCACCTTGTCCTCCACCGGATCCTCAGAATTCTACGGAGGCAGGTCATGTGGAAGTGGTTCAATTGCCTAGCGTGCCTCCTGTATACAGTCAAAGTCTCACTGGCATACATCAGGGTAGTTAGCACTACTATTCGGTAGACTTCGAGCTTTGTAGCAAGACTTATTCCACAGCAGTCCCACACATTGGTCAGTAGTCTGCCAAATGCAGAGCTTGCCTTGGCGATTCTGCAGTTGACCTCAATGTCAATTGTCACTGCACGGGACAGGGTGCTGCCAAGGTATGTAAATTGGTCCACTGCTTGCAGCTTTTGACCCTTCACTGTGATGATGGGCTCTTGCTGTTGGGCTTTCGGAGCTGGCTGATGCATCACTTCGGTCTTGTTTATGTTGATGAGGAGGATGAAGTTGTTGCATGCTGCTGCGAATTTGTCCACACTGGCTTGCATTTCCTGTTCTGATCCAGCATTCAGGGCACAGTCGTCAGCAAAGAGGAGGTCACGTAGCACAGTCTCCTTTATCTTGGTGACAGACTGGAGTCTTCGCAGGTTGAACAGTTTCCCATTGGTCCTGTAACTCCCAAGGAACTGTTCTGGAAAGCGTCTGACAGCATGGCTGAAAACATTATGCTGAACAAGGTCGGTGCCAACACGCACCCTTGCTTGATGCCATTTGTAACAGGAAAGGCCTCTGAAACTTCTCCGTTGTCCAGAACACAAGCCGTCATACCGTTGTGGAACTGGGCACCCAAACTTCGACATGATGCGCCACAGACCTTCATGACTGACAGTGTCAAAAGCCTTAGTGAGATCCACGAAGGTGGTGTACAATTCACAATTCTGCTCTTGACACTTCTCTTGGAGTGTCCACAGTGCCACGCTCTTTGCAGAAACCGCACTGTGTCTCGGGTAATAAATCCTGTTCCAGGTGGTCAGTCAGGTGGTTCAGCAACACTCATGCAAGGATCTTGCCTGCGATGGAAAGCAGTGATATTCCTCTATGATTATAGCAAACTTCTTGATTCCCTTTCCTGTTGTAGAGGTGTACAATGGATGCTTCTTTTCATTCCTGAGGAATGGATCCTTGATTCCAGAAAGACTGGAACAGCTGAGTGAGTTTGTTGACAAGCACTGCACTGCCATCCTTATAGACCTCTGCTGGGATTGCATCAGATCCTGGGGCCTTGCCACTGGACAGCTGGCTGATGGCCTGTAGGGTTTCAGTCTTTGATGGTGGGGCGTTCAGGCTGTGGTTGATATCCACCTGGGGCATTCTGTCGATTGCCTTGTTGTTAATGGAAGATGGGCGGTTCAATACGGATTGGAAGTGCTCAGCCCATCACTGTAGAATCAGAGTCTTCTCAGTGATGAGAGTTGCATAATCCATTGCAGTTATTTGGTGTAATAAAGCATTTCATTATTATTTGCAAAATAATAATAATAATAGTATTGGCAAAAAATATAAAGATGTTGATATAAAGATGCAATCAACTTGCTGCCAAAGAAATAATAGTAATTACATTATTACAAAATTATGCATAGTTTTTCTCAGGAGTTTATAATTCTCTTTAGATCTCAGCGAACAACACTGGGTATAAATGTATCATTGACGGTTATTTCTAATTTTTAAAATCACCAGAGCAACTTGGAGGTTGATATCAATGATTAAGTTAAACATTAATGGACTTAAAAATCTCATATATCCCTGCTTTTTTGTATTTACATAATTTCTCTGCTACACCTCTTCTTTAGCAAAGAAGTGAAGATTCGTTTTAGTTATTTTAGTAAAATAAAATATTTCATTTTACAAATGTGAAGGACAAGGGCCATCCTATTGCCCAGGCGAATATAACGATCAGTGATGAAGATGTATTGACACAAGACTGTTCAGAAACACTAGTTAAATCTTCTTGTTAACCAGAAAGGAATGTGATGTTATGTGACATTTACATTCATAGGTCTAGTGATGCGAAGTAAGAAAAATACATGGGAGATATGATGCAGTCAGAATGTAGTCAAAGAAAACCGCCTGGAGATTTTCTTCAGTTGAAAAGAGAACAAAACAGGAGGGAAAAATGGAAACAGGTGAACAATGTAGAAATCACCACTGCTGAACCGATTGTGGCATTTTCTGAACAACAGCAATTATATCATTGAAAGTAACAAACCGTTCTGAGAATATTTGTGGCATCTTAGGAACAGCAAAAGCACTATCAATAAAATCCAAAATAACGTTGCTAGAAATCGACTGAAAATTTAAGTAACCAACGTAGAACATGGGACACCTAGTTTGGCAGCAGCACTTGTGAAAACAATCCTGAAAACGTACAAACTGAACATGAGTCAGTGTGATGTGGTTGCATATGCAGCAAATGCAGTTTTAGGCTTTATCAACTGAAATATAATACTCAAATTAGAAGAAATAATATTTCCATTGTATTCTACTTGGGTCAGCCTTTCTTTGAATACTATGCTCAGTTATTGGTATCAGACAAACTAGAATAGTTTCTGAGAAGGGCAACCCAAATGGTAAAAAAACTATAGACTAATTGTTATTAAGAATAATGGAAGGAACTAGGAATATTCAGCCTTGTGGAAATAAGATTAAGAAGGGATTTGATACCACTCAGAAAGGGTCACACAGGAGGCCCACCCTATTATACTTCTATGTAACATCCATTCAGTGACTTGAAGAAGACTAACAAGTCTTTTTTTCTATAACTCTCTGTTAATAAGATTGAGTTATCAGTTCCCTTCCTTGCATCCATTTCAGTACACCTTTCTCTAAATGTGGTGCCTAGAACTGTATTTAAGATAAGCGCCTGACCAATGAAGAATTTATTGTAACAATTACTTCCAGTTTTGGGGACACGAGTATTGATACAGTCTAAAAAGCAATTTGCCCCCTTTCAGCCATGTCTCACTGTTCAATTCATGTACACAATTCTAAGATCCGTTTCATGTATGCTGTTACCAAACCAAACATACCATACCTCCTATCTGTGCATTGCCCAAGCGAACAACTGTCTACTAAATTTCTTTCTGTTATTTTTAGCTCACTGCTCAAGATCCTTTTGAATTTTAATTTTGTTTTCTATGTTATTTTTTTAACCCTACTTAATTTCATGCCATTTGCAAATCTGGTAAGTGTTTCTTTCACATCTCCTTCCAAGTTCTTACTGAGGAGAAAAGAGGCCAGAACTGTGACATTCTTTAATATCTAATTTCTTGTTTAATGAGAAACGGTTAATGAGAATTGAGTACAATTTTTCAGTTCAGGTTTGGATCTCATCCAACAGATACATCGTCCAGCAATACTGAGTTAGCTTGCTGATCAAAATACGCTAGTCCCTCAGAAACTTTAGAAAAGTCAAGTTATTTTATTTCCACAGCCTCTCTATGTATGAAGTTGAACCAGGCAGGCGCATATAATGTGAAGCCAGTTTGGTCTAATGCAGGGGTGTCAAACTCGATTTCATTGAGGGCCGCATCAGGGTTGTGTTTGATCTCGGGGGGCTGGGCTGGCTAGGGTGGGCGTGGCCAGCTTGACGTCACTCATGTTGGGGCACCTGTGGTGGCCCGAACACTCTGCCAGCAAAAACAGGCTCCTGAGCTCCGTTTTCAGCTGTGACAGCCTCCTGCAACCCTCTGCCAGCGAAAATGGAGCTCGGGAGGGCTGCCCACAGCCCTCGCAAGCTCCATTTTCGCTGGCAGAGGCACCGCAGGCCGATCCTTTGCTCTTTCCAGGGCTGCCCTGCGGGCCAGATCTAAGCACCCCGCAGGCCGGATCCGGCCCCTGAGCCTTGAGTTTGACACCCTTGGTCTAATGGTTAAGGTTCCTGGCTAGAAAGCAGGAGATTGTGAGTGTTAGTCCTGCCTAAGCCACGAAAGCTGGCTGGATAACTTTGGACCAGTTACTCTCTCTCTCAACCCAACTCATATCATAGGGTTGTTGTTGTGGGGAAAATAAAAGAAGAAAGATGTGTTGGATAAAAGAAGAAAGATGTGTTGGATGTGTTCACTGCCTGGAGTTATTTGTAAAAATAATAAAAGCAAGATACAAATAAATAAATAATCCTCCCATTTGAAATGTCAACTTTAGGATTACTTTTTAAAAGATCATTTTTATTGAAGAATTTTTTAATAAGTTAAAAATGCTATTAGAACCCTAACTATTAAAAAATGGAAAAGAAAATAAGAGAGAATAAGAATGAGAAAGAAAAGAAATGAAAAAAAAAAAGATAAAGAAATGGCTTCTGATCCTTTTGACCGTGGTTCATTTTTCTCTATTTTCAGCAAAATGTCAGGATTTTCAGTTACTAATAAATGTAGTTATTGATTGCGTGTCTATTAATCCCTGTAAAAAAAAGTTCTGGTTTCAGGTGAAAAGTGATCTGTAACATTTTTTCAATCATTATATATATTTCAATGCAGAAATTTCTGACCTTTTTACAAGCCCACCAGGCACAAAATGTCTTCATGTTGTTCACATTTCCAACAAAAATTTGAAGTACTTTCATACATTCTAGACATTTTTCTGGAATCATATATAAACAGTACATCATTTTATAAAAGTTCTCTTTTAGGTTGTAATGTAATATAAATTTCAATCATTTTAACTATCTATGTTGTGCTACATATATTTTATTAATGTTATAATATAACATATATAATAACAACATAACATAACATAACATAACAAACATAACATAACATAACAAACATAACATAACATAACATAACATAACATAACATAACATAACATAACATAACATAACATAACATAACATAACATAACATAACATAACATAACATAACATAACATAACATAACATAACATANACAGAACAGAACATAACATACCATAACAGAACATAACATAGAACATAACATAAAAAATAACATAAAACATAACATAAAACATAACATAAAACATAACATAAAACATAACATAAAACATAACATAAAACATAACATAATATATTATATTATGTTAGCCCAATGAAAGTGTTGGGGAGGGAAGGAAGGAAGGAAGGAAGGAAGGAAGGAAGGAAGGCTTATAAGAATTTTTTTAAAATAGCCCCAGAATGTAAAATAGAGAGCCAACCCTAGTGGTTAAGGCATAAGGTTAGAAACCAGGAGATTGTGACTTCTAGTCCCTCTTTAGTCATGAAAATTGGCTAGGTGACTTTAGGACAGTCATTCTTTCTCAGCCCACAATTTCAGGCTCAAGTGATAAGCGATCTGTCAATTCCTGTTGCAACCAATATTTAACACTAGTTGATCAGAATGTGAATTATAAACTGGCAAAAGGTGTTTGTGTTCAATATACTTTTAGGAGTTTTCTGCTGGATGTACAGGTAGTTCTTGACTTACAACAGTGCATTTAGGGACCATTCAAAGTTACAACGGCACCAAAAAAAAGTGACTTCTGATCGTTTTTCACACTCACAATTGTTGCAGCATCCCCGTGATAAAAATTTGCTGACAGATAAACAATGGCTTATCTTTTTTAAATGTATTTTATTAAATTTCTGCAAAAGATGAAATATAAAAAAGAAAAAAGAATTATGAAGAAAAAAGGAAAGGTGAAGGTGCAAAAAGAATAAGGGGAAAAAAAAGAAAATAAATAGAAAAAGATTAACTGCCAACTTTCCTCGAAATTGTTACATGTATAAAATGCATTAACATTTTAGTCTAAAATTCAATACAGGTAGTCCTTGACTTACAACAGTTTATTTAGTGACCAAAGTTACAAAGGCACTGTAAAAAGTGACTTATGACTGTTTTTCCACACTTACAAGCGCTGTAGCATCCCCATGGTCACGTGATGAAAATTCAGCTGCTTGACAACTGACTCATATTTATGACAGTCGCAGTGTCCTGGGGTCATGTGATCCCGCTTGTGACCTTCTGACAAGCAAAGTCAGTTGTTAAGTCACTTAACAACTCTGTTACTAACTTAACAATTACAATGATTCATTTAACAACCGTGACAAGAAAGGTTCTAAAATGGGATAAAATTCACTTTAACAAATGTCTCACTTAGCAATTTGGGGCTCAGTTGTGATCGTAAGTTGAAGTCTACCTGAAAGCCTGTAGAGATTCTCAGTCATCCAGGTCATGCTTGTCCCAAAGGTACTTTTTCAGGAGGAAAATGGATTCCATTGCAGACACCTGGTCATTTCCATCCAAAGGAGCAAATGACCAGCTGTCTGCAAGGAGAATAAATCCTTCCATTCCCCACTATCCTGTCAGAGCTGAAGAAGCTCCTTGGATGAGAAGCGAAGCGTGTTCAAAGAAAAAAGCAAAGTCGGGTTGCCTCCTGAAAAAGTACCTTTGGGACGAGTCTACTTGCAGTTAGAGTTAACCTTTACACAGATTTATCAGGGTTTGTGGCACGTCTACCTATATTTTCTTCATAAAAACAACGAAGGTGTTTTATTTGAGGTAACACGTTCTGATTTGATTCCTTTTGTTTTTGCATTTTCCCCTCACAGACACACTATGAAAATGGAGAGCACATTATCAGGCAAGGTGCTCGAGGAGATACTTTCTTCATAATCAGCAAAGGAAAGGTAAGCTTTTCTGACACCGTTTAAAGGGAATGACTTATGGCAGGGGTCCCCAAACTTGGCAACTTTAAGACTTGTGGACTTCAACTCCCAGAATTCTCCAGCCAGCTGTGCTGGCTGGAGAATTCTGGGAGTTGAAGTCCACAAGTCTTAAAGTTATCAAGTTTGAAGATTTCTGACTTATGGGGATGAGAAAAAAAAGCCCTTGCTTTTTTCTTTTGTAAACACTGAGAGGATATATACCCTTTCATATTTGATTAAATGTTGTGACTTCGTGTTTGGGTAAACATTGAGCTTCCCAAGTTGTTTGTTTATTTAAGCCTATTCACTGCTTGACAGGAATGATTATGTACCTGTCAAAGCTTATTTGCATGTTTTATTTTTTCCATCCATTATTCGGTAACTGCTTCCTAACCTGCATAAAAATATAAACATCCATGATATCAAAAATATGTCCAGGAAATCTATGTATTGAACTGGCCCTCGTATATCAGTTTTGATATATTAACAACTCAGGATATGTTGCAAATTACTTTTTTAATTCAGTGGGTTTTTTTAAAAAATGCAGTTGCTAAATCTGTAAAACCACTGCAAATTAAAGATGTTGTTGGAATTCTCTGAATTCATCCTTGGACCTCAGCCCCATAATTGTTAAAGCAAATTAAGAGGAAATGACAGTTTTACTTCCGTAATCTGAATCTACAAAGCACTCTTCCCACCTAGCTGTCTGCTCTTGCCTCTTGCCTTAATTTCCATTCAGCAGGAGGTGTGATAGGAGGTGTAGTAGGAACAACATTGGTGACAGCAGCAGCTTACAAAAGCCTTTTGGGGGGGTGGGGGTGGAATGGCAACTTTTAAAGGGTACAGGTGTTTTGCAGCCCAGCATTTAAAGCTTACCACATGAGGTAGAGCTGAGCTTGTCCACATCGGTCCTGCTCAGCTATTCTGTTTATAAGAATAAATTGAGAGTTTCATTTTTTTTTCTACCTCAAGCACCTAAAGTCCAGAAGCGATTTCCAAGTAGAAACAAAAATAATTGTGCTTTTTTTCTTTGATCAAAGCAGTGAATTTGGCCATATGTATATATATATATCCTGTTTCCCCCAAAATAAGACATCCCCTGATAATAAGCCCAATCGCATGGCAATAAGGCCAAGCGCTTATTTCGGGGTTCAAAAAAATATAAGACAGGGTCTTATTTTCGGGGAAACACGGTATATATATAAACTGAGTAGCCCTCTCTCAACTGAGGGGGAGGCATAAGACACCATCAATCTCCTGTCTACAACGGAGTCCTTTCAACACTTACAAGAAGATTCCACACCCATTTGCACTGTGATCAGGTAATCCTGAGGTTACAGATAACCCCCCAAGTGGCCTCAATGACTCTCAGAGAGTCATTGCTAACAAACCAGATGATTGCAAGAAATATAAATCCTTCCATTCCCCCACCACCACCACCATTCAGTCAAAACTGAAGAAGCTTCTTGGATGAGAAGCAAAACATCTTCAAGGAAGAAACAAAAGTCCAGTTGTCTTTTGAAAAAACACCTTTGGGACAACCATGATCTGGATGATTGAGAATCTCCATAGTCAAATGGGTTTTGGATTGGCCTGTTGTATCTCAACTGGATGTCTAGTAGATGTCAATAGTATATCCTTGCAGTTGCCCAGCCAACATCTTCATGGCTGATCTAAGACAACACTTTGTCAACTCTTCTCCCTGGAAAATCCTCTTTATCTGAAATTCATTAATGACAATTTAATCACCTGATACCTTGGGAAAAAATAATCAAATTCCATCAAGACTTCAGTAGCACTCCACTATCATCCTTAGCTTTGACCTATCTATAAAATAAAACCAGGCAGTGGGTTACAAATACATTTGTTTTACCCTCTTGATAGAGATCCTCAATTGATAGAATTAAACCAGTCATTCAGCAGTCCAAATTATCCAACCAAGTTCAAAAGACAAACTAACAGAGCCAGAATGTTTCCCAGACCGAACCTATTAAAAAACAAAAAAGCAGACACTTACAGCTACTTACAGTTACTTACAGCTCACAGTTCAAACCACTCATTAATAGCCTACAACCTATACTAGATAATGGCATTGCATTCCATATTTGCATACAGACAACTGCCCAACAGATTCTCACAAATAACTAACAGCAGAACAGGGATACTAATATGGGAATTAAACTGCAACAAATACAGATGTCTACTGTGCCCCCACATCTCTACCAACAGACCATTGCAGGCCCCAACAGATATACACAAAAGGTTAGAGTGTCTTCACATGCCCTTCTACTGCTGTGATATTTTCCAACAAAACAATTTTGTACAAAAAAATTAATGGACACAAGTCCATCAGGAATCATAACAAGGACAATGTAATATCAATGTGACAGAACATATCATTATAGATCTCAGTATGACCATTTTGGAAAAAATAGACTTTAACACCATGATTGAGAAGGAGATTGCTGAACTCAAGTCAAAAGGTTTCAGGCTATGTCAAAAGTTCTCAACAAACACAATAACAATTGTTGATTGATAAGGTGCTTCTAATCTGTCTTCCCCTCCTCATCCCAATTTAAATCCCTATTTAAATCAGTTTAGCCTTTCCATAAATGTGATGAAGTGAACTGTAGCCCTTTCGTAATGTTTATTAGTTGGAAAAGATGCTAACAAGCTTCTGAGGTTTCCTTAATCTTTTTGCTGCCACCTAGTGGTCACTTGACCCAAATATGGCAGTTCAGATTTGGGTCTGATGCCGGGCAGATGGAAAGTGTTGAGATTTGAGTAGATAAATAGGAGGAAAAAATAAATCAAGTGACTTTCAAGGTTTCTTTTTTTGAGAAGCTGGGTGATAGCTAAATATTTCTGAGTCAATATGATAAAGGCTGAAGAGATTTCACCCATTACTAGGGTAGAACAAAAATTTTATTACACAAATATTCAGCAGTTAATGCAAATGTCTTGGCAATATGCTAAACTTGGCCATGCCATTTTGTATCCCTATACAAAATCTATTCAGAGAAGAACAATTGGATTGTAGATGGCATTTACTGTATGTAGTTGTAAATATTTTACTTTGGCATTAAGTTGCTGACAGATTAAACAATGGCTTATCTTTTTAAAATGTACTTTATTAAATTTCTGCAAAAAATAAAATATAAAAAAGAAGAAAAGACAATGATGAAGAAAACAAGAAAGGTGAAGGTGCAAAAGGAATAAGGAAAAAAAAGAAAAGAAATAGAAAAAAGTTAACTTCCAACTTTTCTCGATATTGTTACAGCTGTAAAACACATGAACACTTTTATCTAAAATTCAACAGTACACAGTATTTCTATAATCATAAGCAATTCTAACTGTCAAATTCCAAAATTAATATAGCATTTCTTTCAGATTTCAGTCCAAAAATGGTTTCCATATAGACATAAAGCTAGACAAAGACTTTTCTTTACTTAATTTTGCCCTTTCAGCTGGTTCCAATAACTTCACCATCCATTCTTCCCTTGTGGAAATCTGTAAGTTATTCCATCTTTGGACATACAAAAATCTATATGTAGCAGTTACGTAATTATCATTTATAAAAATAAAGTCTCCCCCCCCCAACTGCTAGTCCATCAAACCTAAAAGATGAACCTCTCAGCTTGTCCTGAGCTAAGTATCGTAGGAACACACCAAGCAGACTCCGTATGGTTGAATCTGGAGTTTATTCCTCGGCTAATGCAACAAACGAAACAACTGAGGTAGCCTGAAAGCTCATTTAAGTCAGCGCTGGGAGCATCTGCCTCCCAGTGCTGTATTATACCATCGTCTCCACCCCCCGCCCCCATTTAACCAACATCCCATATCCGGTAATGTCGTCTCTAGCTGGCCAAACAGTCCAAACCAGATCTAGGCATTCCAGCCCCCTGGAACAGGTCCCAATGCAGCCGCCTCCGTGAGCCGTTGACAGGGCTGGTAATTGCTTGCAGGCATCAGCATTAGCTAGCCGGCATCGAGGGCTGGAACGCCGGCATCAGCTGGCTGGTGCTGACAGGATCTCGGTCTGTCGCGGCGGTATGACATCAGAGGAGTGCCTAGAGTTGTCGGGACGTTGCCCCAGCCGCTGCCGCCTTCGCCCCATGCCTCAGCTGGAATGCCGATCCCCCGGTATGGCGAGCCCCGGACTGGGCTCGACAGGCGGCTCCCCTCTACCAGGGGCCCACCTGTAAGACAAATTGGATGTATGTTAATAACGGCAATAGGTTCCGTTCCCCTTGGCTTGCCAGGGAATCGCCTGTGGAACCGTTGTAGCAGTCGGCCCGCATTGACGTCCCTATCTGGTACACAGGAAGCCTCACTGTCTGGGAACCCTTTCCATCGCACTAGGTATTGGACCTTCCCCCTATGCCAGCAGGAATAGTCTGTCTATCTCGTAATGATCTGCCACCACTGGGCCAGGTGGCTCTGGTATAGGATGAACATTGCTCTCTTCTACTGGTTTTAACAAACTGTTGTGAAAGACCGGGTATACGCGACCCAGTAGAAGCGGCAACTTTAGTTCCACAGTCACTGGATTGATAACCCGTCTAATAGAGAAGGGACCTAAGTATTTTGGGCCTAGTTTTTTGCATGGCACCCATAGCTTAATATATTTCATGGACAGGTAAACTCGATCTCCTACCCTAAATGATTTCATGTCTGCTCTCTTTTTATTGGCCTGGGCTTTATATGAGTCTGCTGCTTTCTCCAATGCTTTCTTCACTGCCCCCCATACTTTTGGTATTAATTCTGCCCATTCCCTCGGGGTCCGTTGCAGTCGTGACTCTGGGATCCATTCAGGAATGGCCATAAACTCCATCCCGTTCACCACATGAAAAGGGGTGAACCTGGTACTGCTGTGCACCGTGTTAGTATAGGCCACTTCCGCGAACGGAAGGAGGCCCGACCAGTACATGGTACGTGACGTAACATCTCATATAGCATCCCACCACGCCCGCAATCTACCTGCCACTCTCCTGAATTCTTTCACATACTCCCTTGCGGAACGCCCACGTTGCCTCAGGGACATGAGCTCGTCTTCCGTCTGCTGGATACGGGATCCATCCTCGAACCGAGCCCACAATGCCTCCAAAAACAGGCCAATGTCCACTAACTCCCTAGCGTGTTCACTGTGAAGGTCAGCCACCCAGCCAGCCACTTCGCCCTCCAATACTGTGGTCACGGCCACAACGGACCCCAAGGGAATGGGCAGCTTCTGGTTTCAATTGTACATTTATTTTCAGAATTCTCTGATTTAAAGTACATACTTGATCCCAATAACTTAGCCTTCTTACTAATAGCCTACTTAGTGGCTTATCTCAGTGGTTCTCAACCTTTTCTTCACCACAGACTCCCTTTAAATACCCTTTTTGACCACGGACCATGACTACGGACCCCCAAGACTTAACTCAAGATTTAAATCATAACATTTCTTCAAGCCTTGGCCAACTCCCTGTGATGGCATTGTGCCCCCCCCCCCAGGATCCGTGGATCACAGGTTGAGAACACTGGATTATTTTAAGCAATCTACTGTGCATATTACATGAGATACAGAAGCTCCCCATTTATATTACTTAAATATCTGAATATAACTTAATATTAGGTGAGCTCATAATATTCTTTCAGATGAGTAGGACAATTCTTAATTCAGTGATGTCCTGTATTTTATGCTAAATATTTGTAGTATTATGAAGAAGAAAGCTCCACCCAGCTTTATTAAACTATAGAGGACACCAATGAAGTTCTTCTGAGGATAAGTTCTTCTCAGAGAAAAAGTGACTGGTTTGTAGATGCTGATCTTTCAAACTTTAATTTAAATTTTCAATGGGCATAGAATTATTATTATTATTATTATTCACAATTGTATCACAGCGGCCAGTTGTTTCACCGGATTTGGCATTAATTACTAGTCGAGCCCCATCCGGGGGCCTAGGACGTCATAATGTATTTCCGAAGTATATGTGCGGAACCGAGCAGTGCGGTTATTATTATTATTATTATTATTATTATTATTATTATTATTATTATTATTATTATTATTATTATT
>QLTV01003780.1:2218413-2230049 GCA_003457575.1 Thermophis baileyi
CTTCCTCTCCCAACCACCACTGGCATGCTCCGACCCGCCACCCTCCCCGAGATCCCATCCCCCACCTCACTGCCCCCCCCTCTATCCGGCAGGCCGACAATATCATTCATACCAAGCCCTAGGTCAGATCTGGGCCCCCATCTGCTTCTGTTAGTACACTCAGCAGAGGGGGCTCCATTTCCCTCCCCCGGCTCCCCCATTCTCACCAACACAACCAATCAGACATACTCTTCCATTCACAGTCAAACCAGACAACCCACCACATTCACACACAAAACATGGCTAAAATTGCCAAAAACTGGCCAACAAAAAAGAAAATTGCATTGTAAATGCAACCCTAGGTTTCTTGTTGTAAATGCAACCCAAGATGGTTTAAAAGGGGAGTCTATAGGGAAATAAATTGTCAGAAAGAAAACACCACTTTGATATGGGCTGTCGTTAAGACCCATGAATGTAACTTGCCCATAAAACATCTCATATCAAATATTGAATTTATCAGACCTGAATAGCCTAATTTTATAAAATCCCTTGCTTGGGACTGCCTATATTTTTAGATGCTACTTTAATAATACTTAGAACCTTGGTTAGGACTTGAATTATTAAGTTTCCATCAAATTGTGAATCCAACTGTTGATTAGACAGATATAATAATAACTTGACAAAAGCACCATCACCATTCTTGATAGGAGGACCAGAAAAATAAATGGCAATGAATCATGCCCTTCATCCATGCAGTGATAGTTATAGATTCTACATACCAAAGAAAATAGGTGGGCATTGAATGTTGCACGTACACCAGACAGTTTAAAAAATAAAAAGAACATTGGAAGAATATCTGAAGGCCAGTGAAGAAGATGCACTGAAGCTACACCATGAAGACTTATTGAATACCAGAGAGAGCACACTGATCTACAAGAAAGATCAAATGAAGAACAGAAGAGAGACATGGCAAGACAGAGCATTACATGGACGGTACATAAAACAAATAGCAGGCAAAGCAGATAACCACAACATCTGGCAATGGCTAAGAACAGAAACATTGAAGCTAGACAGAAGGGGTAACTCTGGCTTCAGAAGGCAAAGCTTTAAGAACAAATGCATTTAAAGCCAGAATTGAGAAGACAGCAACAGAAACAAATGCTGTCTCTGCAAAGAAGCTGAAAAAACAGTGAGCCACTAGTTGGCTGCTACAAGAAAATCCCACAGACTGATTATAAACAATGGCATGACAAAGTAGCAAAAATAGTTGGAATATCTGCAAGAAATACCATTTGCAATAACTGGTGGGACTGGTAGAAAACTGATAAAGTAAGAAAAAATGAAGAAGCTGCAGTGCTCTGGGACTTTAGAATCCAAACAAACCTGCCACATAACACCCCAGACTTAACAATTGTTGATATGAAAGAAAGAAAAAGTGTGGATAGTGGATGATGCAATACCGGAAGACAGAAGAGAAAGAACTGGATAAAATCACAAATCGTAAAGGCCTGCAAATAGAAGTAGAATTACTGTGGCAAAAGGAAGCAAAGATACCAGTAGTACGAATAGTAAGAGGTGCCTTGGTGGAAATTCCAAAACATCTGGAGCACGACTTCAATATCATCAGCACTGGCAAAATCACAATCAATTGCAGAGGGCAGCTTTACTTGGAATAGTTTACCTCCTGTGAGACAGAGATGGGTTCCTACCGGTTCGTACCGGCTCTATAGAACCGTTAGTAATGTGGTGGCCTGAGTCGCTAGAACCAGCAGCTACCCAGGCCTACCACGCCCCCGAGCCGGTTCTCTCGGTGGCGCCATAGGCGCCTCCATATTGTTTTTTGCTTCTGCACATGCGCAGAAGCTTTTTCGTGTACTGCGCATGCACACGAAGTGCGTGCGCGTGCATCTGTGAGCCACCTGAGCAGTGCGCAACGCACGCGCACCCGAGCGGCACGTCCCTGGCAGTAAGCGAACCGGCAGTAAGAAAATCCGGAACCCACCCCTGCTGTGAGAATACCTTTAACAACATCAAACAACAATGTTTGCCTATCTCAGATTCTTGGGAGGAACTCAATGGTGGATTAAAAATGCCAAATCCAATCTAAACATCTGACTGACTATGTGACCAGTCATAATAATTATAATCTATTCTTAGATACTATCTTAATAGTTCTTAGATCCTTGATTAGAACTTTAATTATTATGTAGTCTGTGAATCTAACAGTAGATTACCCCCAATGGAAAGCAAATGGCTCACTGAACTTCCAGACGTAGGAAGACATATAAGTGACCCCACAAATGGTTTTGAACAATCATGTCAGCAATGGACAATCCTGAACAAGATTCACACCTCACATGGTGCCAGCTGGGACTCTCTGTATAAATGGGGCATATTATCCTCTCCTCAGTGTGACAGTGGGGTCCTACGTCAAACTGTAGATCACATCGTGATTGGCTGTAAGGCTGTAAGCCAGTCCAGTATCTGGTTTTTTTAATATAATCAATGCTGCACTTCAGTGGTTAGATGGCCTAGGCCAGTGATGGCGAACCTTTTTGCCGTCGCGTGCCAAAAGCGTGGGGAGCGTGGGGGGGTTGCGCGTGCATGTGCCCACACCCATAATGCAATGCACCCCGCTTCCTACGCATGCGCACATGACCCCCTCCCCCACGCATGCGCATGCGACACCTTCCATCGTGCATGTGCACGCCCCCCCCACCCACCCGTGCTCCCCCCGCCCAGTTTTGGGCCTGGAAAGCCTCCTGCACCAACCTGGAACCCAAAACACGGTGGGCAGCTAGTTCCGGCCAGTCGCTCCCCTGCACCTGCCTGCCTGGCTGCCGCGGTCAGGAAAGGCCCTGAAGCTGCGCTGCCCGGGATCCACGTTGGAGGCTGTTTGCGCCGGCAAAGCGGCGCTGCCTCTTTGCTCCTCCTCCTCCTCCCAGCCTCGCTGTCAAACCTTGGGGTTTGCCTTACCGGGGGGTGGGGGAGAAAGTTCCTGGTGGTGGTGGGAACATCCGTGGTGCCAGCGACTGCAGCCATGCTCTGGAGAAGCCCCGTTGGAGCTGTGATCCAATTAGCTGTGTGCATGGTGGCGGCCAGCGCAAGAGAAGCGGGACACCCGACGCTCAGCTCTGCAGCCCCGTGGAACCGGTCGGGCGATTTCCAGAATGGCCTGCGCTGGTGGGGCGCGTGGCTTGCCTACATAACTTTGCCAGCGCCACTGTCTCTGCAAAGGGTGCGGGGCTGCACAGCTGAGTGTCGGGCGTCCCATTTCTCTTGCGCTGGCCGCCACCATACACACAGCACACAGCTGCGAAATCTGGAGAAAGAGGGAGCCACTCACACCTTTTTTAAAAGTCTCCTTTCCCAAAAGGAAAATAACTGGGGTCGTGGAACCGTCATGTGTAGCGTAAACATAGAAAACACAGACACACAAACACAGACATACAACCATTCCATTCTATTTACGGGCTAAGCGAGCGCCTTTGGCTGCTTTTATATGCAAAGAAACAAAACTTTACTCTCCCATAGGCGCGGCTGGGCTCTGCAAGCGAAGCCACCTCTCGCCCCCCTTTGCCTGGTGCCCCTGGAAACACACCCCTCCTTTCCTCCCTAGATCTGCCTTCCCACACAAAGGGTCTTGGGAGAAAGTTGGAGGAAGATGGCTGGACTGGCGGAGGCAGGTCGTGTGTCGGCATTGCTTTCAATTACGGTGCTCATTCGAAAGTTTGGTGCCAAGACTTCACAGACAAGAAAGGAAGGAACGGCGCTCCCCTCTCTTTCCCCAACCCCCTTGAAGTTGAAACACCTTCCCTTTATAAGTCTCTGGCAGCCGCTTTTCAGTGTAGACCTCTTAGCTCAGATAGCACCCCGAGGATCAGGTAGCTGCAACTCTCTTGCAGGATAAGGAAGTGAGGCTGGGAGGAGGAGGAGGAGCAAAGAGGCAGTGTCGCTTTGCTGGAGCAAACAGCCTCTAACGTGGATCCTTCTCCTCCTCCTCCCCTTCCCCTCCTCCTCCTCCTCCTCCAACCCCATTCCTTTCTAGCACTGATGTTACCTAGTTTGGGTAATGAAATATCTGCACCAAACTTTCGAATGAGCACTGTAATTGAAAGCCAGAAGCCAGATGGGCAATGACCTGCCTTGATATTTCTGGCTGAAGGAACCACTCGGCTCCACCCTGCCTTGACCGGTGATGGACGCGGGAGACGTGGCCCTACAATGCCGACACACGACCTGCCTCCGCCAGTCCAGCCGCCTTCCGCCAACTTTCTCCCAAGACCCTTTGTGTGGGAAGGCAGATCTAGGGAGGAAAGGAGGGGCGCCAGGCAAAGGGGGGCGAGAGGTGGCTTCGCTTGCAGAGCCCAGCCGCACCTGTGGGAGAGTAAAGTCTTGTTTCTTTGCATATAAAAGCAGCCAAAGGCGCTCGCTTAGCCCGTAAATAGAATGGAATGGTTGTATGTCTGTGTTTGTGTGTCTGTGTTTTCTATGTTTACGCTAGACATGACGGTTCCACGACCCCAGTTATTTTCCTTTTGGGAAAGGAGATTTTTTAAAAAAGGTGTGAGCGGCTCCCTCTTTCTCCAGATTTCGCAGCTGTGTGCTGTGTGCATGGTGGCAGCCAGCGCAAGAGAAGCGGGACGCCCGACGCTCAGCTGTGCAGCCCCGCAGCCTTTGCAGAGGCAGTGGTGCTGGCAAAGTTATGAAGGCAAGCCACGCGCCCCGCCAGCGCAGGCCATTCTGGAAATCGCCCAACCGGTTCCACGGGGCTGCAGAGCTGAGCGTCGGGTGTCCCGCTTCTCTTGCGCTGGCCGCCACCATGCACACAGCTAATTGGATCCCAGCTCCAACGGGGCTTCTCCAGAGCATGGCTGCAGTCTCTGGCATCACGGACGTTCCCACCACCACCAGGAACTTTCTCCCCCCCCCCGGGTAAGGCAAACCCCAAGGTTTGACAGCGAGGCTGGGAGGAGGAGGAGCCACAGCGGCGGCAGGCTGTTCACTTCTCCTTCTCCTGGCTGCTCCAGCAACCCAGCTGAAAGCAGCAGTGTGACAGGCGCCACCGCCGGGGGCCAGGGGGCGGCAATGGCAAGGATGGGTGGGCCGGGGTTTCCCTCCCTCCCCGCTGCCCCGTGCATCCGAGCCGGCCGGTTGCTCCTGCCCTTCCCCCTGCAGCTGCTGCTGCTGCTCTTTGGGGCCTCGCTTCCTCCCCCCCCCCACGAACCACTTCAGACTCATGCCAAATTAGGCGGAGGGAGGGGGATGGTAAAGAAGATGCGGCAGCTGGGTACACGAGGATTCCCAACCCTTCTCTTAAATGGGGCCAGCTGATGAGCCGCGCCGAAAACCAGTGGTGTGAAGAGCCGGCCGGTCATTCTTGCCCTTGCCCCTGCTGCTGCTGCTGCTCTTCTGGGGCGGTGGGGCTGCACAGGAGGAATGCCGGAGACTGCGCGCCAGCCGGGAAGTGGTCGCGCTTCCTTCGCAGAAGTGGCAGGGGGACTGTGCAGGGGCCGGCCGGCTCTTCTGGGAGATCCAACCTGGCCAGGTGCTCCGGACCGCCTGGGGCCGCACAAGAAGCCCGCTAGGGCGGGGAGGGAGGGAAGCCGCGGCCCACCAATCCTGGCCGACATCTCTGCTGTCCCAGGAAGTGACCGCCAGGATCCCCTCTCCGTGTCTTTGGGCACGCGCGCCCGTTGCTCATGCTGTTGCTGGTCTTCATGCATGCATATGCACCAGAAACCAGACCAAGTGGCCGACTCGCATGCGCACGCTGGAAACAGGAAGATCATCTTCCTGGAGCACGCATGCGCAATGGGCAGCTGCTCTTCCGGTTTCCGGTGCGCCCGTGCTCATGAGAACTAGCTGGCCGGCGCGCCAGAACCCGGAAGAGCAACGGGCAACGGCTCTGCGTGCCGGGAGAGATGGCTCTGCATGCCACTTCCAGCATGCGTGCCATAGGTTCACCATCACGGGCCTAGGCCCTAGGCATTGGTATTTGAACATAGATCTTTTTAACATTTATATTTTATTGTGTTCTACTAATCTAGATGAAATGTTAATATACATTGCTAGTGCCATATATGATATGCCATACGCTAGATAAATAAATAGTAGATTACCTACACATAATAATAATACTTATTACCACATCCTAGGTTCTTGTTAAGAACTCAAAGCAAAAGAGGACCAGTTAAGGAACTAGCAGCTGTATTTTCACATAGTAACTTGTATGTGTATGCTGCCCAATTCTTTATGACTTTGAGCAGCCCGCAGCTATCATTCAGTGAAAGTTCAATAAATTTACAACGCTATAATCTTCCTCCAACCCTTAGTTTCATGGGGACAGAGAAGGTTTACAGATGGTCACTTAAATTTTGCCGTTGGGAATTTCATCTGTTTTACTGATTGAGAAAAAAAATCAATAGCATCATTCTGTTTGCCGGCATTTCTATAGATGCATAGATTTGCCCTTTATAAATTTCTTGTTGATGCCCTGTTGTTCATAGGTTTGCAACTACATGCGTGACATTTCCTATTCTAACAGCTCCTTGTTGTGAACTGATAAATATCTACAATATGTTCTACATCATTATCCCACACTAGTAACTTAATGTCATTGTTATATTTTGGGCTTTATATATGCGAACAAGGAAAAGGAACATTTTTAAATCCTCCCCAAACTAGAAGACTACAGCCAGGGTGCTGTTAACTGTTTCATGAAGTTCAGTAATAATATGGAAATGCAAAAGAAAACTGAACATAAGCTTTCTACACTTCTCTGTCTCATGTGTTTCTGTTTTCATTTATATTCACTGGTGTTAAGGAATTCAGATCTGGATAATAATAAAAAAATGTGTTGGCAGAAACTAGACTACTTTAGAGCATAACAATCTATATAGAATGTTATGAATTATACAAAGAGCCATAGTCATTTCTTTAAAAGCTTATAGATGATGATCTTTGCCCTGAAATCAATACAAATTAGAACACTAATCTTTATAGGTCAGTAATGCAGTTGATATCTTGTCAGACAGAAACTTGGATTAATTATTCATGAACACATTCTGGATTGGATTATCTGCAACCACAATCCAAGCAGACCTTTGTGAATTACAGACGTATCATTTTTCTATCATATTTACCTCCCACCGGATACCAGGAGCAGAACTGGATATTCCTCTCCACAGTATAGAACACGGCTTCAATCCAGAGGCATTAACTCATCATCCACAAGATCAAAAAAAATCTTGTATTGCAAATGTAGGTCTTGTACTGCTGAATAAGTAAACTGTGTGCTCTCCTTTGATGAGTACCCAGTCTTTCAAACTCACAGAGTTCGTTTAGAGACATTGAGTGGATACAGCCAAATAGAAAATCTGGAGACATGTTTCGATGGTAGACTAGAGGTAAAGTAATCTGAGAAGTAGCTTTACCAGGAACACCAGAGAGGAGACACAACCAGATAAGCTAATTCTGCTTTATTGTAAAGCTACATAAACAGAATGTTGCAAGTCTGAAGTACAGTTCTCCCACTGTGTAGGTCATGACCAGGCTGAGCCGAGGGAGGGGTCAAGCGCTTTATCAGTCTTGAATCCCTTCGCACCCACAAAACATCTAACACCAGCCCACCTTGAATTCCATTGACTCTTATCTACCGCCAAATTGCTTTGACCATTAATAGTTCAGATTCTTGTAGAGAGTGTTAGCACACAATAAACTTGTATTCATTTGAACCGCTTTGACTTCTGGTTTCCTAAGCTTGACCTACTTTCTCCTTTTCAGTCCAAGAAACTAGAGAGGAACTCTTCTGAGCCTCTTGCTCTACTCACTATCCATCTTCTCACTATGCTGACTCTTATCTGACCATTCCTTAGACTCCATCTCTTTGCCCACCTGCCGAGGTCTATCCCACATAATACACAGAAATGGTCTAGATCTAGGAGACACTGTGTGAGAATGACCTTCTCTGCTCTTCTTATTATCTTAACTGGATCATCAACGTAGAAATGGAATAATACTGGGGTTTTTTTTCCATTGGTTTAGCTAAATCATGTTACACAAAACCCCAAAACATATTGCAAACTGAAATCATGAACAATTCACCTTTTGAAAGTAACATCCAGCTTTTGTATGCAAATCAAAAGTTAAGCGCCAGGAGATCCAGGCAGTTCAAATGGGTGTAAAGATTTATTACAAGCTCAAGCTCTCTAGAAGTATCTGAACTACTAATTGTTAAAGCAATTTGGTGGTAAATAAGGAATTCACTGATCTCTTGTGGGCGCACAGGGATTCATGACTGATGACACATTTGACCCCTCCCTCGGGCTCAGCCTGGTCATCTGAATCTATCTCTACTGTCATTCTGAATTTCTGTAAGAGTTGGATGGAATTCTTGTCGGTGACCAGCAAAGTCAAGGCAATAGACAGAGACTGATGAATTGTTTTTATCAATTAAGAGGCCAGAATAATTTTTACTAGATTGAGATTTATTTTTCTGATTCCTATTATCCCTTCCTATTTTATATGACTTTTTGATTGGTTTTGTTGCTTCACCACTGTAAGCCCCACAATATACTCCAAAAGCTTAAGTTTATTTTTACTTACATTGAGTATATTTTGATCACTCCTGCTAACATGCATTAATGGCATGCATAATAAACAATAATAGAACCTGTCAGGAAAATAACATATAACTAGGGTCACAGCAAATAAATGCTCTAAAAAGCAGCAGCTAAACAACAATAAGGATAAAGTGCTTGCATTCATATTTTAAAAAAATCAAACATACATGCCAAACACAAGGAGATGCAGAACTTAATCTGAACATTCTCTGAGGAGCTCCGCAAAAGTACATCTGGTAGATCATGCTGTGTGCGGGTGTGGGTGCTATATAAAGACAACATCGTTAAGACTGCAGAAGTCCAATTTCAACCCTTTTTGCTTGCATGACATGGTATGGGGATGGTGCTTTGATCAAGCATTTATGACCACCTTCTTAACCTTGTCTGCCCATGGACATCATGTGTCCCAGCATACTATATATCTCAGGCAGGCACTGAGTATTGTCAAGAAATGCTAAGCTACATATTTGATATATTGTTGTTTATTTTTTAAATATTTTTATTGCTTGGTAGGATAGGTTGAAGCTTATTTTATACATATACATGTGTGTGTGTGTGTGTGTATGTATGTGTGTGTATCTATGTGTATGTATGTATGTATGTATGTATGTCTCTCTCTGTGTGTGTGTATATATATATACATACATATACAGTACATACAGTATATGATGTGTATGTATGTATATATACATACACACACACACTCACCTTTTATTATTCTTGCAAACAACTCAGGGCAGTGAGCATATCCAACACACCTTCCTCCTTCTATTTTTCTCCTAACTACCCTCTAGGACAGGGGTGTTAAACTCGTGGCCCGTGAGCCAGATGCGTCATGTGCTGGCCACGCCCACCCCGTTTAGTGAAGGGGAAAAAGTCACGATATGTCACATGACAACAACGTAACTTCGCAAGTTTGACACCTGTGCTCTAAGGTGACTTGGGCTGAGAGAGACTTAGAGGTTACCCAACTGGCTTTCATGGCTAAGATGGGACTAGAACTCACAGTCTCCCACTTTCTAGCCTGGTGCCTTATCCACTAGACTAAACTGACTCTCTGCTAGACCAAATTGGCTAGCTATAATTGCTGTCATCTTCTCATTGCAGGTTAACCTTAAAGAGTAGCAATAACAAAGGGCAGCGGATGGTTCCATATCTAATGCAGGTTTGAAGGCTTACATTAGCAATGCAGATCATTGGTAACACTATCAATCAGAGAAGAGTCTATGATAATTTTCAGTGATCATTTGAATCCCAATTAAAAATCTTTTCAAGTCTCTTAGGCTGCAGCAACATTCATCCTGTTCAATATTTTCTTATAGGTTTCTTCTCAGGCCAAATCAAGTGCTTAGTTACTGTATATTTAGAAGCTCTGAACCAGGGGTGGGTTC
The DNA here is from genome assembly GCA_003457575.1 of Thermophis baileyi. Classification (NCBI taxonomy): domain Eukaryota; kingdom Metazoa; phylum Chordata; class Lepidosauria; order Squamata; family Dipsadidae; genus Thermophis; species Thermophis baileyi. The sequence goes on from QLTV01003780.1 coordinate 2,228,408, forward strand.
CTCCCGGTTCGAACCGGTAGTGACCCGCTGGTGATGTCACAGTGACGTCATGGATCCGGTTCGGTCAGTGCTGGTCTGTGGACACCGCCATCTTTTTTTTGAATTTTTTTTGAATTTTTTTTATTTTTTATTTTCTTCTGCGCATGTGCAAAAGCTGAGTTTTCGGCACTGTGCATGCATCGCCATTTTGTTTTTGGCATTATTATTATTATTATTATTATGATTATTGTGTATGTGTGGGTGCGCGCACTCCAGGCTTCCTCTGGAGACACCCCCCCCAACCTTCCTACAATTGCTGGGGACATCTTTCTTGGTCTGCCAGTGCCCCTTCGCCTCTTCCCACGCCCGGGTGGGGGAAAAACACCACAGGGCACCCTGATCCATCTTCCTCAACCAGGAGGCTCGGCACTCTCGGAGGACGATGTTTTGCCCAGCCTGGAAGTTACTTCCGAAGCGTCGAGAGGCTTTGCTTTTTCTCCTCCGCAGTGAGCGAAAAGCTGGCAGGCCGGCAGGGTCCAGCCCACAAGCCCCCTCTGGCCCCGGCGCAGGAGCAACCCAAGCCAAATAGAGCCAAGCTGACCGTAGCTGGGCTGCCCAACCCGAGGAACAGGCGAATCGAATGGCAGGCAAGACTGCAGGAGGCATAGCCAGAGCCACAGGCAACGGGAGCATGGGCAGTGGATCAGCTCGCTGCGGGACTGGGATTCGGGGGGGCGAAGGTTTTGCTCCTCGGAGCCTTGGAGCAACTCCCGGCCCTTGCAGAGTAAAGAAACACTTCTCATGATTGTGAGGCAATTAACAACTTCTTGCACTCTTTACTGTGCAAGGGCCAGGAGTTGCTCCAAGGCTCCGAGGCTCCGAGGAGCAAAACTTCCGCCCCACGACTCCCAGGCCCACAGCCCCCCGACCCTGCCGGCCTGCCGGCTTTTCGCTCACTGGGGAAGAGAAAAAGCGAAGCCTCTCCGCACTTTAGAAGCAACTTCCAGGCTGGGCAAAACATCGTCCTCCGAGAGCTCTGCCACTTAGGGAGAAACCTCGCCAGCAAAGAAGCGCGGAAGTTCCACCCCACGAGCAAAGCAGGTGGTGTGAACGAGACTGCTCGGCAGCAGCAGGTTGCGTGGAGGAGGGGCGCCAGGGGCGGGGGAACCCCTGCCCTCCCCTCGCCTGCCCTCTGCGCATGAAGACGAACTGCCACTTGCCTTGAACTCCTCGCCGCTCCCGCACTAACGCCTCAGCCCCGCTCAACCGCGCTTCTTTGCTGGTCCTGGTGCTGAAGCCAAGAAGGTGAGAGGGGCGGCGGTGGCGGCAATGGCGCTGCAGAACAGCACATGACGGGATGCGCCATTGCCGGGCTGGGCCACCTGCCCTCCCAGTCCCAGAGCACTTTCTTCCTTCTCCCGCCGCCGAGAAGAGAGAAAGAGAAAGAAAGAAAGAAAGAAAGAAAGAAAGAAAGAAAGAAAGAAAGAAAGAAAGAAAGAAAGAAAGAAAGAAAGAAAGAAAGAAAGAAAGAAAGAAAGAGGAAGGGAGACAAGAAAGAAAGAAAAAACAGACAGAGAGAGAGAAAAGAGAGAGAGAGAGAGAGAGAGAGAGAGAGAGAGAGGAAAGGAAAGGAAGAACAGTCGCGGCGGAGAGGGGGGGGCGC
>QLTV01003780.1:2232014-2260387 GCA_003457575.1 Thermophis baileyi
AAATAGATAGACATCCAAAAAAAAAAAAAAAAAAAAAAAAAAAAAAAAAAAAAAAAAAAAAAAACAAAAAAAAAAATAAAAAGAAAAAAAAAAAAAAAAAAAAAAAAAAAAAAAATAAAGCCAAAAAAAGATGGCGACCGCATGCACAGTGCTGGAAGTCACCTTCTGAGCATGCTCAGAAAAAAAATCGGAAAAAATGAAAAAAAAAAGATGGCAGCCCCCATGGACCGGCAATCGGAATGACGGTTCGGATGACGTCACTAGCGGGTCACTACTGGTTCGGGCGAACCGGTCCGAACCGGTAGGAACCCACCCCTGAAACCCACATTGTGGATTCCTCTTTTCATTTTAGCACAGACACAGAGTCCCTTGGGAGTTGGGCGGCATACAAATTTAATAAATAATAATAATAATAATAATAATAATAATTGTTATGGCCTATTATGAATCACCTGCTGAAATCCTGAATTTCCTAAATTCATTGCCATTTAGTAAGCTTGCTCTGGTTTCAGATATTTGTGCAATACTTCGTATAAATCTATTTTATTTTCTTCCTTCCTCTCTTCCTTTCTCTCTCCCTTCTTTGGCCTTGACTTTTAAATCACAGACTGATATATTAAACTTGAAAACAGCTTGATTGTCTAATGGAATGTCTGAAACTCCATGGTTGCTAGTTTTCTTCACATAAGTTATCTGTGAAGAATATTGTTACCTTAGACAGATTGGAATGATCTTGCTGAAGTATAAAATAACACAGCTGCTGGGGTTGCTTGGCTGTAGCTTTCATCAGCTGTGTTTCAACAACACAGAATGTTGAATGTGTATGAAGAAGAATTAGGAGAAAATTGAAGTAACAGATCATGTGGAATATGTAATTTAGATATTGCAAAAAGGGTTTTGAGATAGAAATTCAGAGGGAGTCTATGTATTTATATGTGATTCCCCTAAATGAATCTGCCTTTCATTTAGCAACTCAAGGCAGCATACATAGTGGTCTGTCCTCTATTTTTTCCTCATAAGCAACAATCTTCTGAAGTAGGTTAAACTGCTAATGAGCAACTGAGCCTATTATTCACTATATGTTTGTATGTTCTGTTTATCTGCACAAATAATTGAACAGTCTAGCATTTGATTTTATATTATGTACACATTTTTACGTGCAATCTTGTTGCACTCGTTGAATAATGCTTTTCAAAATAAGGGGCACTTGTTAGCCCAAATGTAGTTCTTTAAAAATATAATTTTAATAGCTCAATTATAATGAAGACATTAAGTGAAATTACTCTACATCTATAAATTGGAAATATTACTGTATTGTTCTTATTTAAAAACAGCATCTAGAGCTTTGGTTAGGGAAATTATATTGTCCTTTTTATTATATGGATTCAACCCAGATAATACGTTAATTTTCAATATCCAAATCAGCTTGAACAGTCCTGAAATTAGATCCCATTTGTAGTATCACTTGTTCCATGTTTACTTAGGTGTTGTCTTATTTTAATTCTTCCATTGTATATAATACATAAAAATATTTATCTAACATCCAACATGGTATATTTGAGATGAGGGATTTATTTCAGATATGTATAGGCAATTTGGAAAATAGTAAACGCAAACGTCTTTTTATAGTGTCATTTTTTTCAATTAAGACTAGCCAAATTGGTTCTAGCCAAAGTTAAGCATTCCAGTTTACCATGGAGTTTAGTAGAATAGTTGACTTTACTTGCAAAACAAATAAATTCTGGAACATGAGTCGGGTTATGCCTAGTAAATCTATATAGTACTTTTTCGCAAGAGGTAGTTTCAAAAAAAGAGGTAGAATATGATTATAGGCCGCTGGAGGCAGTAAGACATAGCCGTGAATGGTTATCCTCAAACTTTGCAAAGTTATAATCAGAGTAGTGTATCTACAGTATATATATAAAAGCCAAATGCCACTCACGCATCATCATGAAATCTCCAGAACCGTAAAGCCTACAAACTTGAAACTTGGCACGTGTGTTCCTCTTGGCTTCTAGGTGCTCGCTAAGAAAGGATTTTTTTAAATGACCATCAGATCATTAGTTATTTCTTATATTATTATTAACATGCTCTGATGCTAAGGAGTTAGATGTTCTACTCCCCCTCCCTACCTGAAAAGAACTCTATTCCAACTGCCAGTGGGCGTAGCCAGCGTGTGACTCATCCGGCCTGCGGGCTGGGAGTTTAGACATTCTACTCCACCTCCACATCTGAAAAGAACTCTGTTCCAACTGCCAGTTGCCTTATATTAACATGGTTTAATGANGCCTGCGGGCTGGGAGTTTAGACATTCTACTCCATGCTAAGGAGTTAGACGTTCTACTCCTAAGGAGTTAGACGTTCTAGTCCCCCTCCCCACCTGAAATGCTACCCCTTCGCTAAACCGGGCGTGGGCGTGGCCAGCACGTAATTCATCTGGCCTGTGGGCTGGGAGTTTAGACATTCTACTCCATGCTAAGGAGTTAGATGTTCTACTCCCCCTCCCCACCTGAAAAGCTCTGATGCTACCCCTTCACTAAACCGGGCGTGAGCGTGGCCAGCGCGTAACTACTCATTAATTGTCAAGCTTTAACTGTCAATTTATCAAGCCCGATCAGTTTCGTAGCGAAGCACGGGTATCCAGCTACTAGTAGTTTATATACATTGTAAAATGTGGGTCTGATTATCAAAGATATTTTCATGTTTTAGTTAGCAGATTTAAGGTGCTGATATGATAAAGGGTTTTTCATATCAGGATAAAGGCTTAGAGCCAGCATAGGAAAAATCAAATTCAGAGTTCCTAGAATTCTCAAAATTAATACATGGAAGCTGCACATAGAAGGCTATCAAAATACAAAGAGAGCATTAAAATGTCTTTAGTCCTGTGAGATTTGAGCACAGTACATGTGTTTTCAGTTTACATTTTTTTGTTTGGGAACCAACCACCCTGTTAACTGAAAAAAGTATTTGATTTCAATTCAGAAATGCTAATTGCAGTAATCATGAAACCCCGAAGAAGCCATTCTTAAATATATCCTTGTATATTTGTTTTTGTTTTTCCAGCTAAGCTTGCATATCATATAAATTGTAGGCACTAATGTTTTATATGGCTTATTAAGCTTTAGTAATAGAAGCTGAGCAGAATTCAAAGTCATACTTCGGGCTTGTGAGGAGATCCATGTGTCAGCCTTACACATATCACAGCTAATAAGAAGTAAGCTCTGTTAAGATCACTTTTTCAGAAAACCAGCGTACCTTATCTACTGAATGTCCCTGCAGGGAAATTTTTACACTGAAGTATTAGAAATATGACTTGAGTTAGCTTCTCTGTATCTATTATCTAGAAACATTCAAATAACCATGTTTCATTTCAAGAAAGAAATTATTTTTTCTGCAGGTGCCCTAAGTGAAGACAGAAATTATGTTTAGCTCAGTAGTGGGTTCTAAAACCCTTTACTACCGGTTCACACACACACGCAACGCTTCTGCGCATGCGCAGCAGCGTCCCGGGCGAATGGGCGGAGCGTCCCGGGCGGGTGGGCGAAGCGTCCCGCCGCCGCCGCTACCGGCTCTAAAAAACGGCCCGAACCGGGAGCACCCACCGCTGGTTTAGCTGTGTGATTTGTTGTGGCTTTTGTATGCAATAAAACTGAACCACAAAAATTCATTCCAAAATTAGGAACTAGAGCAGTAAGACTAATGAACAAATGAATATAATATGCACTCGAGCTGGGAGACCAACAAGCACTAAAACTAGAATATTTTGTGCATTATCAACTGTCTACATCCTGTTCTGAATCTCAAATTGCTACTTTGCATTCCAAAAACATATTTACATAAAACATAAAAAACTGAATAAAGCCTGTTTTATATGTACAAGAAAAATGCCAATTTTTAATTGACTTTCTGATTTAAAAAGTAGATCCCTTGGCAAAAAGGCAAAAAGGAGATAAATTATAAGTCTCCTTATGTGCAGGATTCTAGTTTATATTTCTTTGGAGAAGAGAGAAGTAAAATTACTCATGATATTTAATATGTAAACCAAGCAATTTATAAAATGAAATTCAAAATCTACACAAGATCTTAAAGTTAGAGCCATTCATTTTAAAAGATCAATATTTGTTGGTCTTCTTGCAGAATATTTTATATCCTTGTCTCAATATTTTTGTGGATATAGTAATCCTTTAGATATTTACCTGACAAAAAAAATTATTCAGGAAAGTATGTATAAGGTAGCTATGTCAATTAACTATAACTGTCCAACACTTTGCCTATTCAATTCCAAAGGCACTCTTAGTTGGTCTACTTGAAGTGAATGGGGATGACATGTAGAAATTTCACAATTTGTTGTTTCACTCAGAAAAAAGATGAATTGAATCCAAGAGAGAATTCTTCCTGATGCCAGAGAACTAACAATACAAAACTCAGTGCTTTTGGAGGAGATTATAGCAATAGCACTTACTATACTGTATATACTGCTTCATAGTGCTTTACAGAGTCAGCATGTTGCCCCCAACAATCTTTGCTTTTCTTTTTTCTTAAATTTCCATTGTAACTTTGTAATACTTTTGTCAAGTACCAGGAAATCAGAAGATACAGGCAGTTCAAATGGGTATAAAGACTTATTGCAAGCTTAAACTCTCTACAAGAATCTGAACTACTTGTGTTCCAAGCAAATTGGTGGTAGATAAGAGTCAATGGAATTAAGGCGAAGTAAACTTAGATCTCTTGTGGGTGGCAAAGGAACGTATTTGACCCCTCCCTCGGGCCCAGCTTAGTCATCTCCTACAACTTTGTCGCAGATTGAATTTGGCATTTTATTCACTTATATGTGTAACTAGTTCTTTAAATATGTATTGTTTCATACATGAAAGACAGGGCTTTGGACATGCGGTTGTGGCTGTCATCTTGACTTTTTGATCTCACACCAGGGGTGGGTTCTAACTTACCTCGCTGCAGGTTCGCTTCCTCCCGCGCCGCGTGGCATGCGCAGTGACGAAAAATCAGAAAAAAATTCCCCCCCCCAAAAAAAGCCAAAAATGCGCAGTGCGCAGTGCTGGAAACTCAGCTTCTGCGCATGCGCAGAAGAAAAAGAAACAGAATAATAATAATAATAATAATAATAATAATAATAATAATAATAATAATAATAATAATAATAATAATAATAATAATAATAATAATAATAAAAAAGATGGCAGCGCCCACGGACCGGCACCGACCGAACTGGATCCGTGACATTACTGTGACATCACCAGTGGGTCGCTACCGGTTTGGGCAATCCGGTCCGAACCGGGAGGAACCCACCTCTGCCTCACATATCTGTCTAGGCACTCCTTGAAACCAGTCATCTTCTGTTGGATGCCAGCAAATTGGGTAAAGGAGCTGTGCAAAGCCTTTGAAAAAGATGATTCTTAGTGTGCACGAGCTTTCAAGTTGCCACGTTTCATTTATTAAAAAAACCATATTTACATAAAACACAAAATAAAACGCATTAGATCCTCAAAGGAAAGAATGATTATAATAATTTCAAATCATTAAAGCAGCCATATACAAAGCCACTAGAGTCAGCCAGGAGCAGGTTCTGAAGCAACAATGCAGGCTTTGTAAACAAGATGGCTGCTTTGATAAGTCATGGACAGATGCATTACTGGAAAACCCTTCATTCACAGGTTTTGCAGAGCCCGTCTTCATTTCTTGAAACTATGGTAGCTGTCAAAAAACGTGCATCATAACAAATCACGATAAGTAAGTGTAAGTGTAAGTAGTGCTTTATGCACTTTATCTAATAAGCATGATGTAGACTGGTTGAAACAATTGAATTAAATGGTTAATTGAATCCATGTGTAAGAGATCTGTTTGTTGGGATGACTGAGTATATCTTGATGTCATATGGTACTTTGAAGGAACAAGACCTATGTAACTCTACAGGTACATTAAAAGCTACCAAGTGTGACCAACAAAACTAAAATAAAGTATTGGTTGTACTGCACTGACATCTTCTTTCCCTTTGTGTGATAGCAGAAAACATACCAACATCTGATTCCTAAGTCCCACAAAATCTGTCCTGTCTGATGAAGGCTGGAAACTTAACAGAATAACAGAGTTGGAAGGGACCTTGGAGGTCTGGCAATTTGCTGGACAAGTCCCTGTGGTTTTCTTGACAAGATTTCAAAAGTGGTTTGCCATTGATTCCTTCTTAGGGCTGAGAGAAAGTGGCTGGACTAAGGTCACCCAGCTGGCTTTTGTGCCTAAACCAGGACTAGAGCTTCTAGTCTGCCAGTTTCTAACCTGGTGTTTTAACCACTAAGTAAACTGGCTCTTTTATTTCTTTTTTTGTCCCTTTAAGTCAGCCTTGATTCCTGGCAACTCCTGAAGTCCATGCAATTTCCTTTGGAGGGAGGGAGGGAGGGGGAGAGGGAGAGGGAGATAGATCTCCAAGGTCACCCAGCTGGCTTTGTGCTTTAGGCAGGACTATAACTCAGTCTCCTGGCTTTCAGTCTCTTTGACCACTATATCTTAGCATAGCTTTTTTCAGACCATAAACAAAGGAAGAACTAACTAAATGTTCCATGTCAAAGCATTCCTCGGACTGGAAAAGATAAACAGGTTTATTTATTTATCACATCTATATACCCGCTGATCTCACGAAAAGCAACTCTGGCTGGTGTACAACAATAATGGCAATTTTGGACTGTTTTATATTGTTGCCCTTAAAAAAAAGTTATGCTTTTCCATTCACATGATAAATATGGGATATTTGATTTAGAAAACATTTTGTTTTTAATAAGAAGAATGGTTTTCTTCAAAGTAATTGATGGAATAACCTTCTGAATAAACATATCTCAAAATTAACAACAGACCAACTATCAAGTAAACAATACCCCAATCAAGAAACTGCCAAAGAAGCCAACCAAAGAATCTCTAAGACCAACACCGACAGAGCAAGCCACTAGAATACAAACTGACAGCAAATCCCATACCTTATAAGAACTGATGATGTTACCCAGTTTGGCTAATGAAATGTCTGCAAGAAAACAAGCAAGCTCAGAGAGCACCAAGGACCCCTCATTTGAACCCTGAGCTCCAAATATTCTCCTTTATTGGTACCTATCTCAAACCAGGATGAGACGCACGTGCAGAAATGGGAAAGCCTGCAAGGAAAGAAACAATTGATTGAAGCTAATTGAAATATGCAGGGAATGAAAGAGTAGCTATTCTTTCATTAATTGTGCCATAAAAACCTCCCAAAAAAAGCCCAGAGAAATTGTGGTAAGAGGTGCTGAAAATAAGAACTTTCTCAGTTGCTTCCCTCATGGAAAAGTATCCTATCATCAAAGTATCCTGTCATCAAATATCAAGTCAGGAGCATAAATGAATAAAATAGCACCTTTATATTTTAGCTGTAAGTATAATTTGCTGTATTGCCTCTGATGGCATTAAATCTCTGAATTCTTTTTTTTTCCTTCTCCTGAAATTCTGTGGTACAAATGTAAATTTATCCCAGGGAACTTTGTTGGTGTTAATGAAAGTGGTTGTCAAAATTGCTTGAGGTAGAAGAGACTACTATAGACATGTGGCAAAACCTGACTATTACCTTGAGCTTATTCTCAGAGGAAACTGGAAATGAAAGTAATAGAAGTATAGAATGTTAAAAAAAAAAAAGGCTGTTGAGTGAGTGAATGCAAATGTAGCAGGATGAACATTCCCCCACCCCCCCAGAAATTTAAATTATACTTATATATTAAGATGGAACTTACTGTGGAGAAGTTTAAACAAGCCCAGGGAAGAGTGTTGAATTAAAGATTTACCTAGGTATTTGCAAGTTGACATTATAGACACTAAAAGACTGTTTCCTGTATTTTCTGAATATACAGTATGTTTATTAAGAATCATATTACTGTAAAGGACCAAATCAAAAGCAACTTCTACAAACAAGGAATGTTTAGACATCAGTTCCCCTACACTGCTTTGGATTATGACTAAGAAAGAAGTCAGAAACTTTGCTTTTTTGTTTGTGTTCTGTATATTTCTGCTAATTGGATATTAGTCCTTGACTGCTCTAATTCAAAGGTAGATTTTGATTCACTTGAAGGAACTGGATGTGTCCTTAATCATATTTGGGGTTAAAGCTTTGGAATAAACTTACCCCATTCCCCCATGTAGGATGGATTGTATAGAATAGAATTTGATGGTTTCTTAAGTTATTCTTAAATCAGGAGGATTTTTGTAGCATCTTTCAAAAGTTTCTGCCTTTTAATAAAATGTGTTAGTTTCAAAAGATGCTACCAGACTCCTTGTGATTTGTGGCTAATGACCAAACACAGTTCTCCTTCCACTGAATGACCCTTGTAACTTTAATTCAGAATAACAGAGTTGAAAGGGACCTTGGAGGTCTTTTAGTCCAACCCCCTGTCAAGCAGGAAACCCTATACCTGTGATGGTGAACCTATGGCACGTGTGCCACAGGTGGCACACAGAGCCATCTCTGTGGGCAGGTCAGCTCCACCACGCATACCCACGTGCCTCTCGCCAGCCAGCTGATTTTTGAGTCTCTGCTGAGAGATGCATGTGCATGCGCAGGGGTGGGGGTGGGATCGTGCTTGCATGCGGGGGGGTCGCGCACACATGCATGCGCAGGGGGTGTGGCGGCGCCCCCCACGGCCCATTTTTAGTTCCTGGAGGCTTCAGGGAAGCCTGCTAGCACAAAAACAGGGCAAGGGGAGGGGTGGCGCTCCCCCCCTATGGCCCATTTTTACTTCCAGGAGGCTTCAGGGAAGCCTGCTAGCACAAAAACGGGGCAGGGTGCGTGGCAGCGCACCCCCCACGGCCCATTTTTAGTTCCAGGAGGCTTCAGGGAAGCCTGCTAGCACAAAAACGGGGTGTGGGGGGGTGCGGTGGCACCCCCCATGGCCCATTTTTAGTTCCAGGAGGCTTCAGGGAAGCCTGCTAGCACAAACACGGGGCTTGGGGGTGTGGCGCTCTCCCCCCACGGCCCATTTTTAGTTCCAGAAGGCTTCAGGGAAGCCTGCTAGAACAAAAACGGGGCGTGGGGGGTGCGGTGCTCCCCCTCCCCTTGGCCCATTTTTAGTTCCAGGAGGCTTCAGGGAAGCCTCCTAGCACAAAAACGGGGTGTGGGGGTGTGTGGCGGCACCCCCCCACAGCCCATTTTTAGTTCCAGGAGGCTTCAGGGAAGCCTGCTAGCACAAAAACAGGGCGGTGCATGGGGGGGTGCGGCGCTCACCCCCGTGGCCCATTTTTACTTCCAGGAGGCTTCAGGGAAGCCTGCTAGCACAAACACGGGCGGGGGGTGTGGCGGCGCCCCCCCACAGCCCATTTTTAGTTCCAGGGGGCTTCAGGGAAGCCTGCTAGCACAAACACGGGGCGGGGGGGGTGGCGGCGCCCCCCCCCCCGTGGCCCATTTTTAGTTCCAGGAGGCTTCAGGAAGGTCTGCTAGCACAAAAATGGGGCGTGGGGGGTTGGCGGTGCCCCCCGCGGCTCATTTTTAGATCCAGGAGGCTTCAGGGAGGCCTACTAGCACAAAAACCGGGGTCGTGTGTGCATGCACAGGGTGGCAGGGTGGTCATGCGGGGGTGTGCACACATGCATGGGGGTGGAGGGGTCACGTGGGGATGGGGTCGTGCGCATGCACAGGGGCTGGGGCCTGCGGGGGGCATTGCATTATGTGTGTTGGCACGCGTGTGTGCAGTTTCGCGCGCGTGCACGTGCTTTCGGCACCCGAGGAAAAAAAGGTTCGCCATCACTGCCCTATATCATTTCAGACAATGGTTGTCCAATCTCTTCTTTAAAATCTCCAGTGTTGGAGCACACACAACTTCTGGAGGCAAGTCATTCCACAGATTAATTGTTCAAACTATCAGGAAACTTCTCCTTAGTTCTAGGCTGGTTGTTTCCTTGATTAGTTTCCATCCATAGTTTCTTGTCCTGCCTTCGGGTGCCTTGGAAAATAGGTTGACCTCTTCTTCTTTGTGGCAATCCCTCAGATATTGGAACACTGCTATCATGTTACACCTAGTTCTTCCTTTCATTAAACTAGACATACGCAATTTCTGCAACCCTTCTATGTATGTTTTAGCTTCCAGTCCAAATTCCTAAAGCTTTAAGACAGCATATTTAATGTCCTCACTTACCTATTTTGGCTATCTTAGGTGACAGGGATTATCTGCAACCTTTTGAAATGCAAGAGCTTTTCAAGGATTGTACAGTTTCTGCTATAACTTTTATACAGCAGAAATGGTGGCAGAAATGTAATCCAAAGAAATATCAATGTGGGAATTGCTCACTCAGTATCATTGTGGAAAACAGTCTCAGCAGTTTTCTTTAAAATTCTCATTTAAATGTGTTGGAGAGCAGAAAAGCAATATTTTAGTATCAAACTGTCAAATACATGTTTTAATAGAAATTGGAAGTTGTCTACTTAGGACTCCTGCATGGAAAAAAAAATATTAAATGCTCATATCAGAATAGGGGTATAGAGTTTTAGTAATGCGAAATACTTTTGAAATGAAGACAGACAGCTTGATAGACAGACAGACAGACAGACAGACAGACAGACAGACACACACACAGACACACACACACACACACACACACACACACACACACACACACAGAGGTCAAATATTGTATCCATTTTGACCGTTCTACCTTTTAATTAGATTTCTTTCATGTTGTTTCCTTTGGCTACAGAATAAGATGAATAAGCAATAAGAGGCCTATCAGGAGAAATCTTCCACTGTTTGCATTTGAATTGATAAGAAGCATTATTAATAGTTTATATTATTTTGCACAGAAGAAATCATCTCCCACTCAAAGATCTGTTCAAATGAGCAGATTTTAACAGCTTGCCTAATTACTGATAACGTGGGAGCAAGTGGAATCTCTGGGTCAAGTGGTTAGCTGTATTATTAAAAGAAATTTCATTTGAAACAAAAACAAACATTCTTAACATGGTTGTCAGGTTTATATATTACCCTTTAAGCAAAGTTTAAATAATTGGGTGGTGTGAAGGCAGTGTGTTGAAACAGGAATCTACAGGTAAAACCAGATCTTGCATTCAAAGTTTCCATCTTAGGCATTTCTACATACAGTTTTCCATCTCTCACAAAATACATGGAAAAATGATCCCACAGTCATGTTCATTCTACATGTTCATGTCTACTGTTCCTGCATCACCATAACCCTATCAGTGCCCACCAGTGGAGGGATTGAATTTTTTTTTACTACTGGTTCTGTGGGCGTGGCTTGGTGGGGGTGGTGTGGCTTGGTGGGCGTGGCAGGGGAAGGATACTGTAAAATCTCCATTCCCACCCAACTCCAGGGGAAGGTTACTGCAAAATCCCCATTTCCTCCCGATCAGCTGGGACTCGAGAGGCAGAGAATAGATGGGGGCGGGGCCAGCCAGAGGTGGTATTTACCGGTTCTCCCAACTACTCAAAATTTCCGCTACCGGTTCTCCAGAACTGGTCAGAACCTGCTGAATCCCACCTCTGGTGCCCACCCTTTTTGTTCAGCTAATAGGAGAACCAGAAAATTGTTATTCAATCTTCTCCCTCACCTCCTAACTCATCACTGATCATGGAATAAATGTTTCCTCATTACATACAAAAAGGAAGTGTAGTAAGTACTAACATACATCCTCCTCATCCATTTAAATCCATGTTATTACACACATTTTGTCTGAAGGTTTGCAAGGAAAGCTATGTGAGCAAAGCTCACTTGTAAAAACAATTAACCCAAAGCACTGAGCTTCTACCAAGGCTTCCTACCATCTGGGCTACATTACCATGCTTCATGAAAAAGCCTTCTGAGTTGCCTAGGTAAAAGTTTGGCAATTTTGCCACTAAATGCTTTTCCAAATAGTAAGTAGAACGTTCTAAACAATACATATAAGAGGGGGACAAAGTCCCAGAACAGGACACCGAATCTTATAACTAGAGAGAAAATGATGATTGACCCAAATCCAGGAATCAGGAGGCAAGGTGGAGCAACTCTTTTTACCAATTGGGAAATAGACCACCCATAAGTCCTGCAGAGATCCATAGGAAAATATCAACTTGGTGGCTTCCGATAAACAGAAATAGATTCAGCTTCCCAAAAGAGACAGTATTGAGAGCTATATCAGATCCAGAGAAGCAGTGTTGTGTAAACTGCTATTGGGATACTCATTGTACTCTCTGTCTCCTCCTAATTTTATCTCCGTTATTCTTTTAGAAGTGGCTATTTCATACTCTCTGAGCACATTTCATCCTCAATGATCTATTTTTGTGAGTGAGTCTCCTTAGGGATTCCCCCCCCCTCTGAACTCTCACAATTCAATGTGTGGCTAATTACTGCTAACCTTGAAGAACTGAAATCATTTATGTAAATGACATGTTCCTGAAAAGCATAGCCAAAGCAAAACCATAATTATTTGGATTTATTTCATGTAGATTTAGAATAATCTCCAATTTTATCATATAGATTACCTTTTAGTCCATTGAATTGTCTCTCGTGGCTAGAAATCTTGAGGTTTTCCTGAAGCCATCATTGCATTCTTGCTTTCTTGCTTTCCTTCTTCATTAAAGTGTAAAGTGACTGACAGTGTAATTGTAACAAAGAGATCTCTCATTATTATTTTTTTGCCAGCCACATGGTTAGCTGTAAGACAATCAGTATATCTGTGTCTATAATCTTGCAGAACCTAATAGACCCTTCAGTAAATCTAGAAATAAGAGTCAACCAACACTGGAGCATACAAAATGTGCAGCTGATTCATACCTGTGTCCTTTTACTTGAGAAGTCTGTCTGTCTGTCTGTCTGTCTGTCTCTCTCTCTCTCTCCCCTTCCCTTCCCTTCCCCAACATTTTCATTGGGCTAATTCATAAAAATATGCATAAACACATTATTTCAGTCTGGTATGCTCCCAAGTGCAAATAGTTCACATTTCCCAGAATATCATTTATCCTTCTTGACAGCAAGGACTTGGAAAAAGCCATAAGCCAAAGTGTGAAGGAGACATGGGAGCATGTGGTGCACTCATAAACCATTTTTGACTAAAGGGTAGTTCACTGGAAAATATCTATTGTATATCATCAGTTATAGGGAGTATTACATTTCCCCTCATTCTTTTACAGCATCAAAAATACAAAGCTAATTTTTCTTTAATTAGCACTGACTTCCCTTTCAGGCAAAAAACCAAAAATATTTCTAAGATTCTTTATCAGGATTAGATTGATCATGTCATCTCACCACCCAAGTTGTGTTCACCATTTTATCTTTTTTTTTTAAGTGTAAGCCTGAATAGCTTTCTTCCTTTCTTTCTAAGTGACAGCAATGTCGCTTAGATAAGATGTTTTTGATGCCCAATTCATAATGGGAATTCTTTCATGTGCAGTAACATGAGTTCAGAAAGTGAACCAGTTTGGTGGAATGTTTTTTTTTTTAAGAATAGAATAGAATTCTTTATTGATCAAATGTGATTGGACACACCAGGGATTTGTCTCCGGTGCATAAGTTCTCACTGTACATACAAGCAACAAGTTACAAATCATGATCGTACTCATAAATACATTCATCATAAATCGTAAGATACAACTTTCCAACATTTCTCCCAATTAAATTTCATCCTGTTCATTTTGTCCCATGGTTCAATCCCATCTAGATCTTTCTTTCTTTTTTTCTTTTTTTTACAAAGGTTTTTATTTTATTTCATATATTTACATCACAAATATACCATTTCATTTTCTCAATAATAATACACTACTCCTATACATATTTTCTATTTCATTAATACAATCATTATATTTTATACCATCGAGGCTGCTTTTGCCATCCCTTACTTCCCTTTTTTATTTCCCACAACCCTTCTCTCTCTTCTCCTCCCTCTACTCTTCTTACTTTCCTTCTCCTCCCTTCCGTCTCTCTACATCCCTTTTTTCTCTCCTACCACTCTTCTCCTTCCTCCTCTTGCCTTCTCTCCTATCCTTTTTCTCCCCTCCCCTCCCTACCCTACCCTCCTCTCCTCTCCCTTTCTTCTTTCCTCTTCAGTTTGATGGAATGGTTTAAACACATGGATGAGAAGTTGGGAGACCATGAGTTCTAGTTCTGCCTTAGCTGCAAAATCCAGTTGATAAGTTCGGGTCAGTCACTCCCTCTCAGCCCTACAGAGAAAGCTGTGGCACACCACTTTAATAAATGTTGCCAAAAAACCTGCCTGGACATGTCTATGTATTTGCCAAGAATCAAGACTGAATTTAAGACACACACAATATTTGTGCATTGTACTATGCATGTCAATAAGCTTGTGTCTGCTATTGACTTCATTCTTCCTTTTAAAAGAATGCCTGTGACAATATTTCTAAGCCACAGCAATCCTTTTGTGTAGAATATATAACTTTCTGGGAGTCTTGTTTTATGACAAAAGGTTCTGTTTGTCTTTGAGAAATAAATTAATAGCTTGGCATTTTGTAGAAGGTCCTCACATTAGAGATTCAGCCATATTTTCAATATAGAATTCTTTTGTAGTTGTTGTTTGTTGCCCTACTGCTACAAATTAATTACAAAATGCTTAGGTGTCATACCATACCATTGTGTGCTTGTGAAAGATTTGACATTTTTCAAATATCTTTACAAGCATAGAAGAATACACATTAATTTAAAAAAGAATGTTACACCATAAACACAGTTCTTGTTGTTTTATGTCAAAAACATATTTTTTTAACCTTGCACAGAACTGGACTCTCATTTTTAGGCTCTAGGTAATCGAATAAAGTTTCCTTTGTATGGTGAACGGAGGATGTCAGTGTGTAAGAGAGCCAGAGAATGTTCACAGTTTTTCTTAACTTCTTTATACATCAATAATCACATTGCATGTTACAAGAGGCTGAAGTGAGATTTCCTCTCTCTGCTTCCTTTTCTAAGAGTTACTATGCGTTTAGTTTGTATAATGGAGCATTTGAGAGGTAGGCCTTTTGGGAAATGGTCAGTTTCCAGACACTGTCTGCGTTCACACGTTATACTAAGTTAGAATAAGCAACAACGTTTTTGCAGTAAGGCACCAGATTTTCCGCTTCTCTGTTTCCAAGAGTCATAGAGTATGTGTTGGTTACCCAGTGATGTCATTGGAGGAACAGCCTGGAAAGCTTAAGCTGGTTTTTTTAAATCATGAAGGGTTTCAAATTTCAAATTTCAATTCTCTAAAATAAAAAAGATGAACCTACTTATTACTTCTTAAAAATTGTGAAAGATAGTAAAGTACATGCCAAAAAGAAACTTTCAAAATATGAACATTCTCACGCTGAAATTTGTTACTTTCTCACCACATTTTGACCTGAGTTGTGGTCAAGCCATAAAACTAGGCTGAGGTCACATAATGCCCAAAGGTTGCCTATATGTGAACTAAGCCATCAGCCATTGGTGCCTCTAGCATGTCCTTTATGGCCTTCTACAACATAAAAATCTGGCAACAAAAAAATGGATTTTGGCTGAGTGAAGTTTTGCATTTCTCTCTCTCTCTTTCTCTCTCAGAATGAGATCGCACCTAGAGTGTAATGGCTTTGAAAGATAAGTTCTTCTCACCAACTGGTACCAAAAGTAGGCCAGACAGTTTTGGCTTCATCTTTCCTAATATGTTCAGCTGGTCATTGGATAGTTTCCTGATGCATTGCAGCCCAGCCTGGACCAGTAGAATTAACCTACTGTCTCCATCATCGCGGTTTTCAAATCTCAGTGTTTAGACTCATACAATGCAAAAAGCCAAAACCAAACAATGTTTCAGTTTACTACATTATGTGTGATGATGATGATGATGATATTATCCATTCAGTCATGTCCGGCTCTTGGCGATTCTGTGGGCCAGGTCTCTCCACGTCTTCTGATCTGGCACTACTTCTTTGAGTTTTTCTACATTCTGACTGGCGTCAGCTTTGATGGTGTCCAGCCTTTGTGTTCTTTGATGGCCTGGTTTCCTTTTACCACTAATTCTCCCAAGCATAATTGCTTTCTCCAATGATTTCCTCCATCACATGGCCAAAATATGTGAGACACAGTTATGTGATTTTGCCTTCCAGTGACATGTCTAGTGTTATGTGCTCCAGTACTTGCTTGTCAATCACCTTTGCTGTTCAAGGAATACGCAGGAGCCTTCTCCAGCTCCAACGAGTCGATTCTCTTCCCCTCTTGCTTTTTCAACCACCTTTCACAACCATAGGTAGCTATGGGGAACACAATAGAGTGGACTAACCTACCTTTGGTTTATGGGCATGATTGATGGACAAGCACTTTAAGCTGGTCCTGCTTTGCAATGCACGATGCTGTTGCAACTGGCAATAAATGATCTTACAGAATTCTTGCCACTCTCTGTCACAGCTTGCTTACCTGTTCCCACGGTGTTGAGAATTAATTGGCTACAAACCCATTATCCAGAAATTTTCCATTTCAAATATGTCAACATCAGGATTTGCAAGCTTCACAATCTTACCCTTTCCTTTTCCCTTCCCTGCTCAACTGTCTGAATCCCTTTCCTTGCCAGAAAAATATGCAGTTTGCTGATGTATTTTAAGAAAAAGTGACTACCTTGTCTCATTACTGAGCAGGTGATTGTACCATTAACAGGGGACTAATCAAGTCAGAGTTGAGTATTTTAAAACATTTTTGGATAAAAATAGTGAAAAGATCCATTTACTATTCAACCTCTCCATTGCACTTATGTTTTCCATACTCAAGAAGACCTAAACTTTGAGGGCTGCTCATAATGGCAGACTTCAGAACTCTGTGACCATTACATATCACTACCCACTGCCTCTTATTTCAGATCTGGTGGACTGCATTCAGACTAGACTCGAGAAGCACTTATGGTTTGATCAGAATGAAAGACGGCCAACAGGAGTAGAGACAATATTAAAGCTGATAGTGCCACACACAGCAAAGGGTTATGGGTTAGTCCTCTTCCTTCCATAACATTTACTGGGACTCTGGTAGAAGGAATGGTCTTGACCATTCCAACCTCCCAAAGCCAGTCCAAAAGGATATCATAATTGACAGCATTGAAAACCCAAGATAGAACGAAGAGAACAAAGATGGATGTACCACTCACCTTATGTACAAGCTCAGATTCTCTGCTTCATCCAGAGTTCTGTGCACTTGCTGCACACCTGGCTTTTCAACAACCTTTTCTAAAAAAAGAAGTTTGGAGATTGGACAAAACTTACCCAATTCCTCAGGATTAACAGATCCAAATTCTTCCCAGATAACTAGCCAGAGTGAATCTCAGCCAGATGGAAAATATTTGTGTGATGTTCCACAATTGTATTGTTTTGAGTTCCTGGATCTCTGCAGAAGGAATATAAATAGATTCTCCAAACCAGCAGAGAAGGTGAAAGTTATAGATCTTGAGAACTGTAGGGGTCTTTTTTTCCTAATATAAAACTATGCTACTTCAGGTTTGCAGGATGTAGCAGCTATCCTTGGTTTCCTGTAATTGGATTTACCAGTTCAGAGATTATGTTCTGCAGTTGCCAACTACAGGATTATCTTCTCTAATCTCCAGTTTAGAGGAAGCATCTCTATTCATTTTCCATTAAAGAAAGATTAAGTCCTTGTTTTCACTATTCTATATTATAATACTTAACAGCCTGTCCATGGAGTCCTGAAAATTCTATTTTTGGCAGTGTCATAGAATAATATAATTAAAATTGAAATTTGAAGCCATGAAATCCAATAGTTCTCATTCTGAAACATCCCAAATTGGCTGTCCAGTGAAAAGTTGATCAGCACCTTCCTCAAAAATTGTTTACACTGCCCAACTCCTATAACAGCGAAGAAGCTTTTCCTAATACAGGTATGACAGCAACTGGGACCAGGATTGCCGTCCCTAAGTGATGTCGTTGTCAAGCATAATGTTACGTGACTGCTTCACTTAGGGATGGCAATTCTGGCAGTCCTGGCTGCCATTGCAACCCCAAGATTGGCAGGTTGTTAAGCAGCAAAAGACTGTGGCCTGAGGTAAGGAGTGTGGAAGTGCCAGAGGGGGCTAGGGGAATTGGCACAGGCCGCATGTGAGTTGGAGAGTTTGGAGGGCCCATCCCAGGTTGTGCATGAGTTAAGGGAGGCCAGGGAGGGCCTGCAGGGCTATTGGAGGCTGTGCATGGGTGGGGGATGACTGCAGGCAGGAGCCACCTAATGGGCTGATTTACAAACTTCCCTGTTTGGTTTCCTCACTGATTTTGTTTGTGGTAAGCTGGCAGGGAAGCTTACAAAGGGCAGTCACTTGAACACAGCTCCTTGGAATGTTGTCATCAAGCCAGATTGAAGCTGGGATGCTGGACCGGCCAAAACTTTGGGAACCAGTCATATATCTGTTTTTTTCAACATTGCTATAACTTGGAACAATTCTGAACAAACAGACACGAGCTGAGCACTACCTGTCTTCAACTATAACCTGTTACTTAGGACCATTTTTCTATTTTTGTTTTCACTGCAAATAGGGAGGGGTGAGAATTATTTTGACTATTTGCATCAAAGGAACTTTATTTGCTAAGAAATAGGGCTCTGAAGGAAAATTAGAAAAACCAGATGGCATTAATATGAGCCAAAAAAGATGTGTGCTCCTATTTAAAAGGAATATAGAATGCCGTGATGCTATTGGTAACCTTGCTGGAATTTTTTACTTTCATAAAAAGTGTTCTCCAGTTTCATTTCTTTTCATATCTTTTTGTCTTATGTATTAATACAATAGCATCACAAGTTCACAACACTTAAAATATTTCCTTGTCACTATTGTTACACCTTATTGAAATATAGAGTATATGCATTTCAGAGCAGACAAAATTGTGGTTCAGGCCTCTGTACACTTAAAATTTAAATTTTATCCCTCATTATTTAATCATAGCTATAGACCATGGCTTTGAATACTGTTTTACAAGTGATCTAAAAGTTTCCAATGTTGCTTTGTTATAAATTTTGCAACTAACAGTTAAGAATATCCTGTTTTGTGAGGATAAGTAAAATAGATGTTGTGTTTTTTTCTATTTATTTTTATAATCCAACTATGGTAATTGCTAAGCTAGCTATGGGAATGTCCTTTTACAAGGACTATGGTATTTGGGACTGGCAACTCCATCACTAAACAACGAGGTCATAAAGCGTAACGTCACAGGACTGCACTAACTCACCATGGCAGTTGAAACTTCCCCACTGACTTTGCTTGTCAGAAGATGGCAGTGAAAAGTTGCAAATAGTGGTCATGTTGCCATGGGATGCTGCCACTCTCGTAATTGCAAGCTGGTTACCCAGTCACATAGGACACTGTCGCAGTGTCCTTTGTCCACAACGACACTCGGACAGCAGCAAAGATCAGTCGTAAGTCCTCCTCATTCAGCATCATTGTAAGTTGAATGGTTGTTGTACAAGTAGTTGTTCAACAAGGACTGCCTATATAGCAACATTTTCTAAAGCTCAAATTCCATAAGACAGTGGTCTTTTGTAATGTAAATTTATTTACTTTTTATAAAATGTATTTCCCACTTATCTCATCATGTAAATTTGGCATAAAAAATACTTTACCTGTTACAGAGCAATCTAATGCTATATGTCCATGTATGTTATGGCTGTGTCAAACTATGGAATGCTTCTGTATGCTAAAATCTCATTATCAACCTGTAAAATGTTTAAAACATACTAATTTAAGTGGTCCCAATGCATTTGGAATAAATTATTTTCTTTGGGAAATAATTCAGGCCAATAAGATTTAGTATTTCAATATATGAATTCTTCTAAGACCACTTTGATTCCTCCTGAGTTATTTTAGATAGATAGCTTATGTTACCAGTGTACAATTCAGTATACCACAGAAAGAAAGCATTTTTTTCATACCGTGTAGTTAAGAACCCTTTGATGAAAACAAAGGGTAAAATTATATATAATTATATATAATTAATATACAGTATAATTTAAAATAGCTTAAAGATCTGATATAAAAACACAGATTTCTATTCAGGTATTTAAAAGACATTACTCATGGAAAAACAGCCATGATTTTTAACTTGTCTTCTTGAGAAAGCAGGAAGCATGTGTGAACAGTTTGCACTAGGAGCACAAAGTTTGAAAAGAAAAAGGTTTTCAGCCTCCATCACAAATGGCTTAGGAGAGAGAAAGTGTAGATGCACATTTTGTTCTCCACAGAAAATACACCTAGAGCCCTTGAAGTTGTTTCTTGCTGCTGTTTTATACATCCCCTCCCTGATCAAAGAATTAAAAAACATTTGTAATATAGAATTCTGCTACCTCCAGCAGCATCTTCTTTGACATTGTATTCATGGAAACAGTTGAAGAAAAGGTTTCTGGGTGGCTGGCCTATAGCTCAGCAAATATTACAATCAACAAAGCAGCTATTATGGGTCGAACAATATATAATACAAATGCAAAATACGTCCCTTGTTAATGTCTAGCTCGTCTGCTTTGTTGCAAAATATTTTAGGCCAGTTTATTCAGCTGTGCTAACTGATAATTCTGATGAACCAGTGATTACCACAATGAGAGATCAGTAAATCATAGGATACCTAAATGGAGCAAGACTCATTACAAGTGAGTAATAGTTGCAAATGTCAATAACTTGAATTTCTGAGGATTAGCCATAATGACAAATCTTTTAAAAATACCTGCGTTCACTAGAGAGCTATATGCTTAAGAATTCATAGTAATGACTCTTTACTTTGTAACTAATGCTGCAATTTGAATTTAGCTTCTATCAAATTTAATTGTATGTTTGCCCTTATGGAAATGATTAGGCTAGCTAAATTTTAGGCTAAATCTTGTTATCTTTCAAACCCACTTAAGTAAAATAAGTTGTGGTCTTTTTAGTTCAACCTTTCCTAACTTGGCACCCTCCAAATGTATTGAAAATTGAAGTCCCAGAATTCACAGAAGAAAATTTTAGGCATTATAATCAGCACTTCAGGTTAGGAAAGCTGCTGAGATGATTGCATGCATTAAAGACTTTTAATCTGATAACTATGCATAAAGGAATGTTAGACAGATTTTCAGAATTCTGAAGTTTCAGAATTTTCTGGATTTCTGCTTTATTAGTTCTGACATGTATTATTTAGGACAGCGGTTCCCAACCTTTTGGGCACCAGGGACCAGTTCTGTGGAGAGAGGTTTTTCCGTGGACCAAAGGGGCGTGGTTTCGTGTGCTGCCTGCATCCCATGGATGGGGCTTCGCTTGTTTGTGCATCCCAGTTTCTGGCATGCTGCGGACCAGTGCCGGTCCCCGTACCAGGACTTAGGGACCCCTGATTTAGGATATCAAAGAGGTTACCAATGCACAGCATAAATTAATGTAAAGTGTTGCCAAGAAGCACATCCGGTGCAAATTCTCCTGTGAATTTTCCTCTTTGAAATGCATGATTATTTGAGATTTGCTGCTAAAAAAGGCGACAAACAAAAACCAGGGATGTTACCATTCTCCAAGTAGTTATATTGTTTCCATTCTCCAAGTACCGGTAGTTATATTGAATTTTCAGATTATTACCGTGGAGGCCTCTTGAAGTACTACTACTGGGACCAACTGCAGAACTGATAAGACCTTTTGCAATTATAATACTTCGATAACATGTTATGCACATTTGATGCCAAAGAAAAAGGAATCTGTTTTTACTGCTGTTAAATGTATATTTATTCAGAATAGCCTTGCATTATGATGCTTTTTCCTAGGCTGATTTTATCTCAGCTACTTTGGGGCATGGATATCAGAATCCTAACTTGATGGAAACCTAAAAGAATACATCACTGAGATATGAAAAGCTCAGATGCAATAAGCACTGTGAAGAGCATCTAGAATTGTATAATTGGACTTACATTTTTGAAAGATACATTCAACTATTTGAAATACAGAAAAGAACATTGAGATGAAGGTTTTTGTTTTTCCTGGTTTTTCTATTTATCAAGCGCTCTCTAGGTGATGTGCAAAAATCTGTATAAAACCACTGTATACACATTAATAACATTTTATAGAGTAAAGGATGCAGTCACTAAAATCAATACTTTTAATTTAAACCATGGTAAGGCCTAAATATAACAGGCCCACCTGATTAGTTGCAGATGGGAAATACACATAGAATTAAATCCAAATTTAGACATGCTTAGGGTGGATCTATTAAAATGCATACCCCATAGGCATGGCTGATTCATTCCACTTATTTTAGTAAGTCTATCGGAATGATGAGAATTGACCCAACCCATGGTTTCCCATTCAGGTTTGTAGTATATCTGTGGCCTCCACAGCTGGACGAGGACAATTGTGTTTGAAAATAAGATGCAGTAAAATATCCTTGGGGATAACTACAGGTAATCCTCAACTCACGGCCCCAATTGAGCCCAAAATTTCTGTTGCTTAGTGAGACAATTGTTGAGTGAATTTTGCTCCATTTTATGACCTTTCTTGTCACAGTTGTTAAGTGAATCACTGCAGTTGTTAAATTACTAACATTTTGTTAAGTGTATCTGGCTTCCCCATTGACTTTGCTTGCAAGAAGGCCGCAAAAGGTGATCACATGACCCTGGGACACTGCAGCCATCATAAATATGAGACAGTTGCCAAGCGTCTGAATTTTGATCATGTGACCATGGGATGCTGTAACGGTCAGAAGTGCAAAAAACGGTCTTAAGTCACTTTTTTCAGTGCTGTTGTAACTTTGGTCACTAAATGTACTGTTGTAGATGAATTTAATATTGTTTTACTCTGTAACTGCCATTATACATCGGCACTCTTTTCTTAGGTTTTTCCTTTCATTGTTCTTGTCCTATCAATCAGTTTAGGCTTGGTACCATCAGTAGATTTGGACTGGTGGTTCCTCTGATCTGATTATATCAACAAATATTCTTTAAAATCCTAGGAGTCTCACAAGTAATCAGATAAAACAGCACTGTGAATGCATGAGGCTGAGCAAAGGAGAAACTAAAGAAGTTTTTGGAAAAGTAGCCAAGAAAATAAATAGGTTAGGGTTAGATTTTTGCAATGTTACTTTTGTTTGATTGATGCAGCAAGTGAGTAAGTGATACAAATTAGCAAGCGAGATAGGTCAGATTTTAAAACAAACACAAATGCCAGTACAGAAATGCATTCTGTAAATGATGAAAATGGTTTTTGGATATGAGTTCCCTTAACCATTCATTATTGCTATTCCTTTTCTAATGCATTTCCAGATTACCTACAGGTTTCCTGAAATATAATTAAAATGTTCTATGCAGAATTCTTAATTTCTCAGTTTCTGACATGACATCAAAGGCCTTTGAAATTTCCTTGAATTTGGGTAGAGGGGAGATGGGCAGATGCTTTTGTTCATTATGTATTAGGGCCATGAAACAGTTCACATTTAGTTGAAAATTATTGATTCAGAGCACAGAAGTATGCAAATGAAGACATGGCTATTGTCAGGTGTAATCTTACAAATACGTAATCTTGAAAACAGACACATCTGCTTTCATGGGTCATGGACAGGTGCTGGTTTTATTATCTTCAGACAGGTGGCTGTCCAGTCTTTTCTTAAAAACCTCCAGTGATGAAACAGCTACAACTTCTGAAGGCAAGCTGTTCCACTGGTTAATTGTTCTCACTGCTACGAAGTTTCTCCTTAATTCCAGGTTGCTTCTCTCCTTGGTTAGTTTCCATCCATTGTCTTCTGGTTCTTTGGTGTCTTGCCTTCTGGAAAATAAGATGACCCTCTCTTCTTTGTGGCAGCCGCCCAAATACTGGAATACTCTTATCATGTAACCCCTAGTCCTTCTTTTCTCTAGACTAGCCATACCCAATTCCTGCAACTGTTCTGCATATGTTTTAGTCTCCAGGCCTTTAATCATTTTAGTTGCTCTTCTTTGCACTTTTACCAAAGTCTCAACATCTTTTTTGTAATGTGGTTACCAAAACTGCATGCCGTATTCCAGGTGTGGCCTTACTAAGGATTTATAAAGTGGTACTAATACTTCACATTTTAATTCTGTGCCTCCTTGTATACAACCAACGATTGTATTAGCTTTTTTGGCTGCTGCCACACACTGCTGACTCATGTTTAAGTGATTGTCCACTAGCACTCCAAGGTCCCTTTCACAGTTACTGTTTTTGATCCCCATTTCACCTAATTTGTACTTGTACCTTTGGTTTTTCCTGCATAAGTGTAAAACCTTGCTTTTTTTCCACATTAAATTTCATGTTGTTGGATAGGGCCCATTGTTTTTAGATCCTGAGCTTGTCTTCTGAGGTGTTGGCTATTCCTGTCAGCTTAGTGTCATCTGCAGATTTGATGAGTTCCCCTTCTATCCCCTCATCTAAGTCATTTATAAAGATATTGAAGAGTACTGGGCCTAACAGGGAACCTTGTGGTACCCCACTGCTTACTTCCCTCCATGTGGATGTAGTACCATTAAGGATTATGGTTTGTCAGCCAGTTACAAATCCATCTGGTGGTAATGTTGTCTATCCCACATTTTACTAGCATACCCAGAAATAGGTTGTGGTCTACTTTGTCGAATGCCTTGCTAAGTCTAAGTTACTATGTCCACAGCATTTCACTGCTCTACTAGTCACTTTGTCAAAGAATGAATGAGATTGGTTTGGTATGATCTGTTTTTAACAAACCCATGCTGGCTTCTAGTTATAACTTTATTTGTTTCTAGATGTTCACAGATCTGTTTTCTGATTATTTTTCCCAGTATCTTTCCAGGTGTTGATATTAGGTGTTGATATTAGTTTCCTGGATCTTTTTTTTTTTTAACATCTGAACCACATCAGCTCTTCTCCAGTCCTCTGGTAGTTTCCCGGTCTCCAGGATTTTTGAAAGATATGATACCATGGTTCTGAGATAACATCTGCCAGCTCCTTCAGAGCTCTGGGATGTAATCTGTCAGGTCCCAGTGATTTATACTCATCAAGATCAGACAGGTGTTCTATTACCATTTTCTTGCTTATCTTAATTTGTATTTCTAGTCTGCCTTTTACAGTTATGTTTTTGATAGGTTGGACTATAGTTTCTTTTTGCATGAAGACTGATGCAAAGATTGAGTTAAGCAGGTTTCTTTACTACCTGTTACTTCCTTGCCATCTTCTCTCTTTAGTGGGCTGACTGTTCCTCTGACTTTTTTCTTGCTATTTATATGTTGAAATAAAGGTTTTTTTTATTATCTTTGACTTTTGTTGCAAGTCTTTGTTTATTCAAATATTTTGTCTAGCCTGCAGCTCTTCCCCCTGCTTCACAACACCATTCCCATAGTCTTCTATAAGAATCTAGTAAACAAGTACTACAGGACAGGGGTGGGTTCTAACTTACCTCGCTGCTGGTTCGCTTCCTCCCATGCTGCATGGCCGCGCTTTGTGGGCACGTACATGTTTCGTGGGCGCATGTGCACTTTGCACGTGCACGCATGCGCAGTGCAAAAAAATAAAAAAATCCCCCCCCAAAAAGCCAAAAACAAGATGGTGATGCATGCGCAGTGCTGGAAACTCGGCTTCTGCGCATGCGCAGAAGAAAAAAAAACCAGAAAAAAAATTAAAAATTAAAATAAAAAAAAATTCAAAAAAAAGATGGCGGCATCCACGGACCGGCACCGACCGAACCAGATCTGTGACATCACTGTGACGTCACCAGCGGGTCGCTACCAGTTCGGGCAAACCGGTCCGAACCGGGAGGATCCCACCTCTGCTACAGGATAAGATGTAAAAGTGTAGAGTTTCTATAAGCATTTTAAATACTGCACAAAATATGCTGCATAATTTTAAAAGTTTCCATTTTATATGCCTCTCTGTCTCCATTTATACTACTTCTACCATGCAGTATTTAAGTATCATTTTTCTAGATCTAATAAGAAAAAATGTATTTTATTTTATTTTTATTTTATTATTTATTTGTTTGTTTGTCAAACATGTACAAGATAGCAGGTATAGGTATAAACATAAACATAATCAAAGTGAATATAGATAGATGAGGACAATAGGACAGTAGGAGAGGGACTGTAGGCACGCTGGTGCGCTTATGCACGCTCCTTACAGACCTCTTAGGAATGGGGTGAGGTCGACAGTAGACAGTCTAAGGTTAAAGTTTTTTGGGTTTGGGGAAGAAACCACAGAGTCAGGTAGTGAATTCCAGGCATTGATATTGATATTGATATCCTATATTTGGATTATAATCTTTTTCAATGTTGCTCGATCCTATGTCCTCGTTGATTATATTTAATGGCTATCATTAAGGGTTTCCTTAGACTGACGTAGTGGCCTAAGGGTGAAGAAGCTTGCCTCCCACTCAGAAGGTCGAGAATTCAATTCTAGGTAGCAGCAGATGTTTTTCCCCTAGGATGCAAAGAAAAGAAAATCTACTGTGAACTCCACAGAGGAGTCAGGAAGGGCATCCAGCAAGTAAATGCTCAACTCCATCCAGTCATCCCAATTCTACACTGAATAGGCCCTACAGGTCATAAAAAGGGAGTTAAGGGTTTCCTTGCCCCACAACTTCTTTCTTTCTTTCTTTCTTTCTTTCTTTCTTTCTTTCTTTCTTTCTTTCTTTCTTTCTTTCTTTCTTTCTTAGGACACTTTAGAATTCCCTCTTCAGTCTGCAACACATTCATAATGCCTCTAGGGAAAGAGAATATCATTGACGTGAATGTAACCTTTTGGTGTGTGTTTTTTAAGTTAAAGAAACCTTGTGTGTATGTGTGCTTTTGTATCTAAATTTGGATGCTCTATATCAGTTCTACTATCTTTGCACAAGTATCTTGCTTTTACATTTCTGATTCCTCCCGCTAACTTTTTGTTTGGATTGTCTCCACACCTCCTATTTAAAACGTCTCCACCCTTTTCATTGAAAGGCTGTAGCCCTGGCATAATTGAAAGGCTGATGGAACTTGCAGTTTGGAGGAAGCCTGCAAAAGGCAAAGACAAAGCAAAAGTCACGGTGGAATTTCTATATTGCTTTCCCAGTGCTTTTTAAAGTATGGTTATATTATTTCTTTTCCTCCCATTGCTTTTAATGGCAGCGAAAACAATACTAGGAAACTTTTCATTTCCAAGGACTGGCATAATTTCCCCTGGTTCTGATAGACCCAGGGGAATCTTAATTCTCCCCCAATAAACTACAGACATTCCATTTTGTTCTCAGTTGTAGATAGGTCTGCTGCTGTTTACGGAGACTTGGGCTTAGTTGGCTTCTCTTTATATCTATATCTGCAGGATCACAGCCTGAGTTTCCAGTAAGTGCCATTCTGCTAATAAGCAAATCATCTTGTTTGCTTTCTCATTAAATTCCTTCAAGAATTTGCTTAGTGGGGAAATCTGTTTCAGCTCACTGCTCAGCTTTAAAGAAAGAAGAAGCTATGTAACAAGTATGCAATGTAAACCATCATTCTTAGTTGACTGTTTTCATTTTGCCTTTCTAAAAAAAACCTTTCCTGGTTTCCTGGCATTTTAAATCACATGATCAGCTTCTCTACAATTCTAAATAATTCTATTTATCAACTTGAAACTGATACCTCCAATGTTATTTTTAATACAAAAACAACTTATATTGAGTGTTTTTAGATTAGGTTACAAGAAAGCATAATCTGAGGGAAGAAATTTGGTAAAGAATAACAGCAATGCCTATTTTTGACTGAAGCATTATCAGTTAATATAAAGGCGTGTGTGTGTGTGTATTGCACATCACACATTAATGATAGATGATAGATGGATTGATCGATCGATAGATAGATAGATAGATAGATAGATAGATAGATAGATAGATAGATAGATGATAGATAGATAGATAGATAGATAGATAGATAGATAGATNNNTAGAAATATGAAATATGAAATATGAAATATGAAATATGAAATATGAAATATGAAATATGAACTATGAAATATGAAATATATTTTGTATGATGTGAAATTACTTTTAAAAACGAGACAAAATCTAAAAATGCCTGCAAGTATTAAAATGTGAATTTTCATGGATGTTATTTAAAATTCTCATGGGTGTTTAGAATCGGCAGGGGAAGTTTCTGGAAACTAAATCCTCTATCCTTATCGGTATAAAACCTCAGGGGTCAGCATCTTTTTCAGATAGCAGGCATCACCTCACAACTTCATGAGATATTGCTAGTGCTTAAAAATAAACAGAGGATATTTATTCTCCATGACATCCTCGGGAAATTTATTTATTTATTTATTTATTTATTTATTTATTTATTTATTTTATTTTATTTTATTTTATTTTATTTTATTTTATTTTTTTTTTTTTTTTTTTTTTTTTTTTTTTATTTTTTTTTTTTTATTTTACTTCAAAATGTTGGAGGGAGAACTGGCGAGAGTTGGAAAGAGTGAGTCACTTCTCGAAGGAGGAAGGGAAGAAAGA
>QLTV01003780.1:2260622-2291229 GCA_003457575.1 Thermophis baileyi
AAAATTTCAAGTCTGGTGGCATAAGGTATTCTGTTTCGAATGGAGGAGTGTAATACTCGTCTCGTGAAATATCTCTGGACATTCTCAGTTGTATTAATGTCCGATATGTAGTGTGGGTTCCAGACAGATGAGCTGTATTCGAGAATTGGTCTAGCAAATGTTTTATATGCTCTGGTTAAAAGTACAATATTACCAGAGAAGAAGCTATGCAAGATTAGGTTAACCACTCTTAATGCCTTCTTAGCAATGCTGTTGCAGTGGGCTCTGGCACTTAGATCATTAGAGATAAGGTCCTTTACTGAGTGAGGATCGTCAACAAGGTCGTGATCATCTAGTTTGTATTTTGTGTTCTGATTATTTTTGCCAATGTGTGAGACTGAGCATTTGTTGATTGAGATTTGAAGTTTGAAATGATGGAATTCTGCTGAATCCTTATGTGTAGACTGTAATAGGCTGAATGAAGGATAATTCAGACAAAAGAGAGGTGCATTTTGTGAGAATCTATAATTTCAGCTGTAGCTGCTTTTCTCATGTAAGAGTACTTATTCCTAAAAGAAGTAAGTGTGGTATTTCACATGGCAGGTGCCATGATAGAGAAGGTACTAGATGGCACTACCATGATCCAGTATCAAGCACAGGAAATCAGGAGTTCAAATGAATATAGGCTTATTGTAAGCTAGTGCTTTTTACAAGAATCTGAACTACTAACAGTTAAAACAAATTGGTGGTAAATAAGATTCAATGGAATTCAGGGTGGGCTGGACTTAGATCTCTTGTGGGTGTGAAGGACTTGAGACTGATGATGCATTTGACCCATCCCTTGGGCTCAGCCTATTCATCTCCTGCACATAGTGTCTCCTGGATCCATCGGATGATGTTGTTTAATAGAAGAGACCGGTCCTGGAAAGAGTATAGCGGCTGTAATGGGGAAAGAGTTCTTGGCCATGACTATCACATGGTCTTGAAACAGAAGCTATGAGTGTAAGACATATAGTCAGCCCTCCAAGGTATTCCAAACCAGGAACCCAAAATCATGAGTACATACCACCTTTAAAGTAAGATTACAGAGTAACAGAGCCTCTGAAAGCACTTCCCCAGTGAGGATAAATTCTGAGATGCTTTCTCCATGCCCATTCCTGCTTTGGCTTAGATATCTCTTATCATACCATTGTCTAGGTTGTGGCTCTTTTCCCCATTTCTCAAGGTTATTCTCATTATGTCTAGGAAAGGTCCATTCTGACAACCTTTCTCAAATATTTATTTATTTACTCACTTACTTATTTACTTTTCTATCTATTTATCATATTTAAGAACAGCCCATTTCACTCACGAAGGGACACTGGGTCATATGCAATAAAACATTAAAAGCATAAAAACAGTACATAAAAATTTAAAAAGGCAAGTTTCTTAAATTACACTTCCGATTTGAGATCAGAAATCTTTTGTAAATACTCAATACTCTTGTAAAATTCAAATACTCAAAAGTATTTGAATTTTACTTATGACAGCAAAATGTTCCCCAAATCATTTATAACAATTAAGAAACTTGGTAAGTGTTTTCCACTTACTGTACAGGTCTCTAGATGCATCCTGATTTTTTTTTCTGTTGCAATTTATATATTTTCTATATTTTCTGTTCTTTCTCAGATCCTATCAGATGGTTTCCCCTCTTCCCCCCCCCCATCCTCTGCCTACTAGGTTTTTCCATTTCAAAATTAACCTCATGCTTACATGGGTTCTTTGAGTCTTCATGGAATATTGCAGAAAACCTGATTGGAGAGCCAAAACATTGCAGAGTATTAATCTTAGTTTAAAGGGTTTCTCCACTTGTCATTTTTTCAGATTGCAAAGATGTGATTTCCATGGTATTCGAGGGCATGCAATGCACTGAGAAGTTTATTTCCTGCATTGATTTATATAACTGCCCTACTCAGGACTTTATAAGAGTCCTAGTCCAATTCCTATCAAGAATCAATCTACTTTCTATTCTTTCTTCTTCTTCTTTTTTACAGCTTTTCCTTGATTCAAAACTTAGTCTCACTAGAATGGCAATACATTAAGAAGTGGCAATGCATAGACTTCAAATCCAAATATTGCTTCATTTTAGACATCACCACTATACAAAGTTTATTTATGGTTTTATTTGCTTGCAAAATATTCAGATTTTCAACACAGCTAAAAGAAAGATATAGCAAACAAACTTTTCCTGAAAAACTGGTTTCTGCCACAATTATGAAATAGCATTCAAACATGAGTTTAGTTAATAATCCAGATAAATGCAAAGGTCACGATATTAAATTCCTTAATCTGAAATACTTTGCAACTTAAGCTAAGGACCCTTTGGGAGGAAAGCTTGTATAGCTTTGCATTGGGAGATTTTAAAAAAAATGGTGCAAGTAATTGAGATAATGAAATAGATCCTTTATTTAGCAAATTCGAAAATAACATACAGGTAAATGTAAAGGTTTCCCTTATCCAGTCATGTCCGACTCTAGGGGGCAGGGCTCACCTCTGTTTCTTAACGAAGGGAGCCAGAGTTATCCAAAGATGCTTCCGTGGTCATGTGGCCATCATAACTATATGCCAAGGTGCATGGAACGTTGTTAACCTTCCCATCAAAATGGTACCTATTTATCTACTTGCATTTGCATGCATTCGAACTGCTAGGTTGGCAGAAGCTGGAGCAAAAACGGGAGCTCACCCTGTCGCGTGGTGCTTGAATCTTGCTCCCAGGCTGTCAGCTTTCCAGTTGACAAGCTCAGAGTCTTTAAGCACTGAGCCATCACACCCCCAGTATAAAAAGTAATATACTGTATAACAAATATGGTCTAAAGAGCAGGGAATGGATTCTTTGGGGTAAGATATGCTTTCAATCCAGTTTTTGCCAAAATTAGGGATAGAGATAGGAACACTGAAGTTTAGTGCGGAAGACATATTTGGTTTATTTTGTCTAGTATATATGTCGGGCACAAGAGAATGTGTTCCTGTTAACACATGTAAAAGAAAAATAAATACAGTTTGGCACTATAGCTTCTGTGATGTTACTCAGCAAAGGGGTTTAGTGAAATATCTGACAGCAGAGAGTTGCTAAAAAAAGGGATCACAGAGAATCGCATGACTAAATCATGATAAAGGAGATATTTTAGAAGCGTCTGATCTTGATGGCTGGCTGATGGTTATGAATTACATACCACTGTCATAATATTCTCCTACTGACTGTATAATCTGAATCTGATTTGGTGGATAAAAAAAATTAATATTGTCAGTTCAGGGATAGCCACCTGCTTTGCACAGATTGTGTATGACAGAAGACTGCGGCTTTACTGTCTTAATCAGGAGTTCATTTGAAGAGCTACACTTAGCAGGGCTTCAGTGACAATAAAAATGTTAGAAACATGGCATACGGTGTCATAAATTATATATGTTAGTGCAGGAAATATACAACTTTTTTTCCCCTTCACTGTTTCTTTCCATGGTACCATATGGTACTCAGCAATGAAAGCCTTGTCTTATAAAGTTTACAGCTTCCATTACAAGATAGTTTCAGATTGTGTTCTCCATTCTTCTATTTCTTCATTAGTCATAAGAGTTATTTCCCCACCAAATTCTCTGTTTCTCATAAAATTCATACATTCTTTTTTCTCTTCCAAGTTTGTTATTCACACACACACACACACACACACACAACACACACGCACATACAGACTTTGGTACTGCTTCATTTTGGCAGGGCGGAGTGAGTAAAGAATATTAGTCATGGTGGCGCAGTGCTTAGAATGCAGTATTGTAAGCTGACTCTGCCCACAGCCAGGAGTTCAATCCTGAATGGCTCAATGTTGACTCAGCCTTCCATCCTTCCGAGGTCGGTAAAATGAGGACCCAGATTCTTGGGGACAATATGCTGACTCTGTAAACTGCTTAGAGTGGGCTGTAAAAGCACTATATAAAAGTCTAAGTGCTATTCCATATTCCCAGCAGGATTACCCAAGACATGAAGACACAAACACACACACTTAACTAAAATCTCTTATGCTATCTTAGTAGGGTTTGGGACGAAAAATGTATTCCTGATTCGTATTTGCCTGGAGTTAGTATTAGAAGGTATTGGATATAGAAGCTAACATTATTAAGACATTATCTCAGTGGTCTGAGACTGTTAGAAGAATTTCTTCCCTTAGTTCATTCCATGCTTTGGTCAAAATGTCAGATGCCATAATTCAGAGTTCAAAAGTTTTATTTAGCACACAAGGCAAAAGCATTTAGTATTGAGTGTGACTGGCCCTTGCAAGAGATGCAAAGCCATTTTACAGACAGGTGTAAACAACAGATCTGCATATTTCTAGCTTTAGATTTTAAAAGTTTTACTTTCCTAGCCTAATTTCTCACTTACTAATTGACATGTTTATCTCTGTTACTATGAGCATTAGGTGCTCATAGTAACAGAGCATTAGCCTTAGATTCCTTTCTAATTTATGTACTTTTCTCTTTTGCTTCTGTATAATAGCAAAGTACTAATGTTTCTTCTAAAATGGCATTAGTTTAGCTTCTTAATACAGGTAGTCCTCGACTTACAATCACAATTAAATCAAAATTTCTGTTGCTAAGTGAGACAGTTGTTAAATGAATTTTGTCCCATTTTACAACCTTGTCACAGTTGTTAAATGAATTACTGCAGTTGTTAACTTAGTAACGTGTTGTTACGTGAATCTGGCTTTCCCATTGACTTTCCTTGTTCAGAAGATTGCAAAATGAGATCACATGAACCTGGGACACTGCCATGGTCTTAAGTGTGAAAAACAGTCATAAGTCACTTTTTTTCAGTGCCATTGTAACTTTATACAAAAAGCTAGAACAAATGTGGGATAGACAGCATTACCACCAGATGGATTTGTAACTGACTGACAAACTCAGCGTGTAGTCCTTAATGGAACTGCATCTACATGGAGGGAAGTAAGCAATGGGGTATCTCAAGTTCTGTTTTAGACCCAATACTCTTCAATATATTCATAAATGATTTAGATGAGGGAATAGAAGGAGAACTCATCAAATCTGCAAACATGATATCAAGCTGGCAAGAATAGCCAACACCCTAGAACAGGGGTGTCAAACTCAATTTCATTGAGGGTAGTATCAAGGTTACGTTTGACCTCAGGGGGCTGGGATGGGCTTGGCCATGGTGGGCGTGACCTGCTTGACGTCACTCTTGTCGGGGGCGCCTGTGATAGCCCGAGCGCTCTGCCAGAAAATGGGCTCCCGATCTCTGTTTTCGGCTGGGATGGCCTCTTGCAACCCTCTGCAGAGGCACCACGGGCCAGTCCTTCGCTGTTTCCAGAGTGGCCCCGAGGCCAGATCTAAGCACCCCGTGGGCTGGAGCTGGCCCAAGTGCCTTGAGTTTGACACTCCTGCCCTAGAAGATAGGCTCAAGATCAACAAACTTGAATACTGGGTGTTATCTAACAAAATGAAATTGAGTGTAGAGAAAAGTAAGGTTTTACACTTAGGAAAGAAATGTACAGGTACAGATTGGGTGAAACTTGGCTCAATAGTAGAACTGCGAGAGGGACAATCATTTAATATGAGCCAGCAGTGTGTGGCAGCTGCCAAAAAAGCCAATACAATCCTAAGCTGCATTAACAGAGGGATAAAATCAAGATCATGTGAAGTGCTATTGCCACTTTATAATGCCTTGGCAAGACCACAGTTAGAATACTGCATCCAATATAAAAAAAGATGTTGAGACTCTGGAAAGAGTGCAGAGAACGGCAACAATTATGATTAGGGAGCTAGTTGTTAAAACTAATGAAAAATAGTTGCAGGAATTGGGTATGTCTAGTCTAGTGAAAAGAAGGACATGATAGCAGTGTTCCAATATCTAAGGG
The DNA here is from genome assembly GCA_003457575.1 of Thermophis baileyi. Classification (NCBI taxonomy): domain Eukaryota; kingdom Metazoa; phylum Chordata; class Lepidosauria; order Squamata; family Dipsadidae; genus Thermophis; species Thermophis baileyi. Next base: position 2,266,502 of record QLTV01003780.1, read on the forward strand.
GTTGCCACAGAGAAGAGGGGTTCAACCAATTTTCCAAAGCACCTGAAGGCAAGGCAAGAAGCGAGGGAAACAAATCAAGGAGAGAAACAACCTAGAACAAAGGAGAAATTTCCTGACAGTGAAAACAACAAGCCAGTGGAATGGCTTGCCTTCAGAAGTTATGGGTGCTTCATCATGGAGGCTTTTAAAAAGAGACTGGACAGCCATTTCTTTGAAATGGTACAGGGTCTCCTGCTTGAGCAAGGGGTTGGACTAGAAGACCTCCAAGGTCCTTTCCAACTCTGTTATTCTGTTATTCTATTAATCTGAACAATCACTAAATAAATGGCTTTAAATTGAGGATTACCTGTAATTACTTCCTAACAGGACCAAGCACAAGTAGCCCTGATATGTCAACTTTGGCCCAAGTCCAATGTGGCCTTAAAGTCACTGACCAGTTACTTCTCTAATGATTGTATCAGACTTCAATTGCATTGGGATCAGATATGGCTAAATTGCCATATTATTTTCAGTGGGACTACAGCCTGACTCTCTCAGCAATACAGTCTAAGAATGGGATTACCTGGGAAAGATCCTATTTGCTTTGATTATATGTGGGGATGAATTTCAGAAGTTTTGCTTTGGCCAGAAATCCTGGATTACTAATTAATGATGATTTGCATATATACTTGCTGAATGTTACATGCACCAAAGAAGTCATATAAAAATCCACATAAACAATGCAGATCATTTAAGCAGTGATGAGCTTTTAGGCTGAATGGAGTTGGTCTATTTTTGCAGTGTCCTGATTGATTCCTTATCTAAGTAGCCTTCCAATTGGTCCATTTTCAAGAAAGTCCAAGAGAACTGGTTATTTATTGACATGTCCTTGACAGATCATTTTTATTCAAACTATAGTAATTAGCAATATAGCCAGAGTTATGCTAATTTATTTTGTTCTCTGCTTTCTTGTTATATCCATATTACATGAAACATTCCCTGCAAATGGTAAAGACAATACAATGGCACCTTGGTACTCAACTGCTTTGAAACTCATCCAATTTGGTACTCGACACATTTTGACACAAAATTTTTGTCCTGGTATCATCATTTGTTTGGTACTCGACACACAAGCTAGAACTCGTCGGTGTTGGCTATCTTGTGACTCACTACATTATCCCTTATGGGAAAAATTTGTTTGGTAGTCATTTTTGGTACTCATCACGCCTCCTGGAACCAATTAACAATGAGTACCGAGGTAACACTGTACTAGTTGGTTTTGGCAAATGTTGTCCTGTATGCCAAGTGTCACCAAAGTCCAGTTTTACCATGGTCACATTATTTGGGTAAGATAGGATTGCATGTCTAAAGGTACATGTATCTTGAAGACTGTTGTCTCACCTTACCACTTATGACATATAAGCAATGTACTTACACACTATCAAGATATCTCTATAAACGAATGTATTCTGTGTATAAAATTAATTGACCTGCTCAATAAAAATGAAAACAACTTTGCTTTGAATAGCTCATCCTGGTCGTTTCAGGAAATGCAAGAACATCCCCTCACTTTAAAGTTCACTTATTATTGGCGGAAAATACATATTCCTTTTAGTAATTATAGTAAATGCACATTCATACATTATTTTTAGTAATCCAGTTTATTCGTTGCTTGGTATATTTCAATTGCCAAATGTTAAAATGGTCAAATTACCTCGAAGTATTTTCTGACAGTTGTATGAATCATTAACCAATTCTGCCTTTTTTAAGCTTAAGCATTTTTTCGATTATATCAAACGATTTCAGTTTCATAATGAAGAACATTATGTCATTTTTCTAAGAACTAGGAAATTACTGAAATGACCAGGATGAGCTATTCAAAGCAAAATTGTTATCATTTTTGTTGAGCGGGTCAATTAATTTTATAAATACAACATAACAAAAAAAAATAGTATGCAGATTTGTTTGAACCTTCTTGCAGATTGACAAGGGTTAGTTTGAAGCATAAATATTTTTAAATAAAAGAAATAAACAAATAAAGTAGATACTCGTGAGAACCATTTGCTGCTGTTGTCAGCATACTGATGATCAGAAGTATTCCCATGTGCCTTACTAGCTTTCATTTTCCAATGATACATAGGAGAGACCTCCAGAGCAGCTGTGACCTTTTCCAAGCCTAGAGATTTTAAATGGAAAGGTCTGTAAAATTCCAGAGCAAGTATAGCACGTAGGGAAGAAGTCTGTGGACAGAAGGAAACAGAAGTTTCTTTCCAGGAGAAAAATGGTAGACCTGATCTCATCGCCATGGGTTATTCAGACAGTGACAGCGATTCTGAGAAAGGATTTTACCTCTCTGGAAGTAGTGATGAAGAATACAATCTCGAAACTGAAAAAAAATCAGAGTTAGTAATTGCCAGATTACATTTTCATAGTGCTTTTAAGCTAAGCTGTAGCACTGGATCTGTCTGAAGAGCTGCAATATAACAAATACTTAGATTAATCTAATAAAAAGACTGACTGCATGCTTACAATTTATCACATTTTAACCTACAGGTATTAATCTTGAGAGGCATAACTAAACAAGTTTAAAAAACATACATGATGTTCTATGGTGAGGAGTGATTTGATCAGATCTGGAGTGGTGTGTGGTTACAGATTTACTGATGGAATATTTATTAGCATATATTCTTAAAAATCATTGTAATGCCAGTAGGAGTGATACCGCATTTTGATATATAATTCCATGACAAATTGTGTATTTTCACATAATGTTAAAAATTATCTGTTCAAGGGGAGGTGTAAAAAATCCTCTGTTGGTTAAACAATATTTCTATATTAAATAATAGCTGCAAATAATCCTTGAACAGCATAATATAAATATTGTGATAATGTTACTGGAGCAACGTAGGCACTTTTTAAAGGGATAAGTCTCTATATCTCCATGTATATCAAGATTTAAATAATTTATTTTTTTCAAATATGATGGCAAATACGGCTTCCAATGATTGTTGCATTATTGGAAGCCAGCCGCCCATGCCTTTTTTGTGGTTTTTACCTATTTTATATTTCTTTCTTTTTCTTTTCCTGAAAAGCCATTTAGTGTTCTGTTCAAAATTCAAAATCCACTTAGAAAATGAAAAGTCATAAGATTTTCCTCTATTACCTTTTCTCTCTTCTAGAATGCATTCTAGCACATGTTCTGACTAATTTTCTGGGCAGCAGGACCCACTTCCAAGCGAAACACTTACGCCACAATCATTTATTGTTTTGATTATGTAACAATGCCCGTGACCCTACATGGCACCCAATTAGGTAAATTAAAAAGTCACTACATTTCCCCTTGCAACATGCTTGTGTCCCATTTATTTGTGTATTCAAAGAATCTTCAAAGTTGGTGTCTTCAAAGCTACACAGTTTGGTGAGAGACTAAAATTTTTTAAACAACTTCTTTCAGAAAGTTTTGTCCGTCCAGTTACACACTACATATCTTGAAGATTTTTTTTCCTTTATATAATTGGAATTCATACCAAACTGAAACCTATGTAGGGATGCATAAGAAAAAACCAAAAGTAGGAAACATATTAGAACCTATTTTCTGAACAGAGCAGGTCCACATTAATTAGTCTTCTTCCATCTAATGCAGCTCGATTCATTAATTGTTTGCTTTTTGCCTTTCTCTATTTATAGAAATGATAGATTGTGTGGACATCACAATACTAAAATATCCACACTTCTTCTGTGACCCATATTACTATATAAATGGTCTGCTTCTGCTAAACGAATTGCCAAGTGAGAAAAGGATGAATGAAATGATCTTATGAAAAAGCATTAAAATGCCGGGGCAACATTTCTACTGAGGAAATGATTACCACGTTGATAATGTCTTGTAAACATTACTCAAGAGCAACAAAATTAGAATAGCATTACTTGTCAATGGTTTAAAGCATGATATATCAGTAAACATAATTCTCATTTGCAAGATGCATTTGTGTCCTAATGTTGCATAGTAGTGTAGAGATAACTGCCTGGCCATTTTGTGTAAAATGTGTGGTGTTGTCCTTTCAGGGAAGATGTCAGAACGGCTAATGTTATTAGTGCGGAACCCGTGACGTGTCTTGTCATCGACAGAGAGTAAGTATGCCACTTTTCAGCATTGATACTAATTATCTCAAACTGCCTTTCACTTTAATTCTGTTTAGCAACTGACCTTGTTTAATCTTGGAACATTTGGTGGGAAAATATTTCACTGACCTGGTCTTGAGATCAAATAGACATCCAACTGAGTCACTGTTTATTAGTTGCATTTGATAATGACTCCAGTTTGAACAGAAACATAAAAATGCTTGGAAGGTTATCATACAGTGGAGGAATATTCATAGCATTTATCTGAATCTGAAATAAGTCAAGGTTTCTTTCTGTTGAGGTTTCAAAATTCTCAGTTCCCCGGTTCAGTCATTGCTTTTTGTTTGTTCCAGACATGCTTGGGATATGAATAAAAACAATGATTAGTTACCGCTGAACAGTTAATAATTCTGTTGTTTAGCTGCTGCACACAATGAAGGCATTATGGTATTGCTAAGTGAGTGAGCTATCTTTTAGCGTACAACAGACTGGATGTGCAATGTTTCATTTTTTCCCTCCCCTCTATTTCACATTAGGCTGTCAATAACCTCTTTTAATGAAAATTTCAAATTTAAAGCTTACACAGAAATGAAAGGAAGAATTACGTTTGAGTCTCTTAATGGGGAGAGATTTATGGAGTAAAGAACAATACCATTTTTCCTATAAAGCCAATTTTTTTGTAAAACATTAGAATGCATACTTATGTATGCTTCATCTATCTAGAAGAAAAGAGATGATAGATAAACATAGATAGATAGATAGATAGATAGATAGATAGATAGATAGATAGATAGATAGATAGATAGATAGATAGATAGATAGATAGATAGATAGATAGATAGATGAGAGAGAGGGGGGAATAGATAGATAGAAAAACAGAGAAAAAAATAGAAAGAGAGGGAGAGAGATGATAGACAGACGGGTTGACAATATCCTTTACAAGAATTTATATTTACTGAAATGTTTCCTAGAATATGTATGGAAATATCCATTTTTAATTTATGATCCACTGAAATTAAAGTGAAACCCATCTCTTACAAAAAATTGGAACTGTTAAAATTGCCAATAACGTAAGTGATACTGGTACATATACAATAATTTTTTGTATTATAAAATAGCCATTAAAATGTACACATTTATAGAAGAGAATTAATGAACGTCAGATATTTTATTGAGGAAAATAAAATACCGTAATTATTTAAATAATTATTTATATTTGAGTAATATGTCAAATATTTTGCCACTGGAATTTACAATGACAATTTAAACAAAAAGGAAGAATTAATTCAGGATTAGTGCTTACTTATGGGATAATTCATCTCTAATTTTATGGGATCAACTGAATATATTTTTCTTTCGCTGCTGACAATGTCCTTGTAGTACCAAGTGGGTATAAATGTAACCTCTAAGACTAAAGTTAACATGCCAGAGAGTTCAACATTGTGCAATTGAATACGAATGCAATAATGCTATTTATAGTGAATGTTTTTTCAGTTACATTGTGACCCTAGAGATTCTGACTTTGTTGTCAGCAGATCTGTGTCCAGCTCTCAGTTAATTATATACATGAAACTAAGTGGAATAACTTGTAAATTAATGGAAACTTTTTAGGTTTTGTTAAAATGTTCACACTTAAAGCCTTAGTGAATGGTTTCTATCAATATCTTTGCATGTACATCTCAGACATGTTACCTTGAAGCTATTGATATTTTTGCATGAGTCCCATAAAATCTGTGTGCATATACGTGGGTGTGTATGCCTTTGAGAAGTTTATGACTCCTCAACAAGTCCCTAACGTTTTCTTGGAACTGCTTTTGGAAATGGTTTGTCACTGCTTCCTTTCTAGGGCTGAGAGAGAATAATTGGCCCAAGGTCATCCAGCTGGCTTTGTGCGTAAGGTGGACTAGAACTCATGGTCTCCCAGTTTCTATCATAATGTCTTAACTACTATACTAAATTGGCTGCAACCTCAAGCTTAACCTTAACAAATCTCATTATGTAGAGCAGGGGTGTCAAACTCGATTTCATTGAGGGCCGCATTAGGGTTGTGTTTCACCTCGGGGGAGTGGGTGATGTCATTCATCGAGGCTCCGTTTTTGGCCGTGATGGCCTCCTGCAGCTCTCTGCCAGCGAAAATGGAGCTCCCTGAGCTCCGTTTTCACTGGCAGAGTGCTGCAGGAGACCGTCATGGCCTAAAGCGGAGCCTGGGAGGACCACACGCGGCCCTCCCGAGCTCTGTTTTTGCTGGCAGAGGCACCATGGGTTGGTCCTTTGCTGTTTCGATGGCCCCGCAGGCCAGATCTAAGCACCCTGTGGGCCGGATGTGGCCCGCGGGCCTTGAGTTTGACACCCCTGATATTATAGAGCTTTACTGTGCTTTCTGCCACAAGGATTTAAAAGAAAACTAGACAAATTCATGGTTGATCGGTGACTGTATGTTGTATGGCTGTATGCAACCAATAGTTTTAGAGGTTAGTATACCATTTGCCATAGCACTAAGCAGCAAATGCCTGCTTCTACATTTGGGGGGGGTGTCATTGCTAAGCAGCTGCATTTTGAAAAGACCTTCTTGTTTTCATTTATGGCCAAACCTTCCATGAACTTTCATAATCCATCCAGGTTATAGACCACGCAAGGATAATATTGTGTAAAACATATTAGTACTGTAGGCGAAGAGCTGTGTGGCAAAAATCAGAACAAGTCTGGTAGCACTTTTTCTGACTGACTATCAAATTTTATTAATATGGGACTCAATGCTCAGGTCTGTCGAAATCATTCTGAATTTGAGTTTATCTTCCAAAGAATTAGCAATCCCCCCCCCCCAGCTTTGTATCATCCAGAAATTTGATGAGCATCCCTTCAGTCCCCTCATTTAGGTCATTTATGAAGATGCTGAAGAGCACTGGGCCCAAAGACAGAACTTTAAAATACCCCACTGCATAGTTATCTAGATGTAGTTCCATTGAGGACTACATGCTGAGTGCAGTTGGCCAGCATGAGTTGCCATGAGATTTTGGCAAAAACTTTGGAGTAGATACTATAGTTTATTATGTCCTATCAACAGGACATTAACAGGCTTATCTCGCATATTGCTGAGCAGTTCTGTGTCAATACAAGACATCTTTGCCAGTTGATGAGAATAATTGTTTGTTTACTTATTCACTCTATTTTCAGTAACATCAATTCCTATCCATTTTCCTCTAGTCATTCTAAACACTTAATTGTTGAAATATCAAGCACATTATATTTATGGAATAAATAGACTCTTCACAGCAATTATAAGTACAAATATATTTCCATCTCTCTTTCCCTCTATAGTTACATCATATTACTCTTCCTTCTATAATCTATCTATGAGATTCTCAGTCATCCAGGTCATGGTTGTCCCAAAAGTGCTTTTTCAAGAGGCAACTAGACTTTCTGGTTTTTCTTTGAAGACATTTCGCTTCTCATCCAAGAAGGTTCTTCAGCTGTTGGACGAGAAGCTAAATGTCCTCAAAGAAAAACCAGGAAGTCCAGTTGCCTCTTGAAAAAGCATCTTTGGGACATCTATAATCTATCCTGTCTCATCATCAAAACCATAAGTCACAAGTTCATTGTTTTCATTCTTACACAAAAGTTCACTGAGCCCTATGACGCAGTGGGTTAAAGTGCAATATTGCAGGCAAACTCTGCCCACAGCCTGGAGTTCGATCCTGACAGGGTTCAAGGTTGACTCAGCCTTCCATCCTTCTGAGGTTGGTAAAATGAGGACTCAGATTGTTGCAAATAATGCTTACATTATAAACTGCCTAGATAGTGCTGTAAAGTGCTATGGGGCAGTATATAAGTATAAATGCTATTGCTGTAAGAGGCTTCCAATAAGCAAGACATGTAGTTAATGTCTTTTGTCTAATGAAATAAATTAAAATATTCATTTCAGCAAAATCTCTCAGCTTCCCCAACTATTCTTCCATACTGGGTGGTGCCAACTCTTTCCATCTCTGTGCATGTAGTAATCTTCCTGCTGTGGTCTTATATTGAAATATTCTTCCACAGCTTTTTTTACTAACTGTTTATCCCTTAATTTTAAAAGGAAACGTTCTGGCCACATTCACTAAATCCCGAAGCCCAACACTGCCCAGCAGATCCCAGCCATGAAAGCTTACACCAGTATAAAATTGGTGTTGTTTTTCTTGTGCCCTTCCTGGGAGAGGTAGAAGCAAAGGTAATGCATAATTCATGCAGAGATCCTTATAGCACTTGCAACGAAATACAGTAACATGTGTTGGGCAAGAAAAAAGCTGCGTGATCAATGACCTTGCTTTGTTGGAAGAGTCCAGCTGGCTATTGTTATAAGAACACTTATAGTCATGTATAATAAATAATGTTATGAATAATGATTTGTAATTAATGAATTATGAATTAAATCATTATCATTAAATATTGATTCATAATTGTTCACTTGTGAACAGTGTTTCCATTCTCATATTTCTTGAAAGGATTTTGAAGCTGACCATGTGATTGTCTGTACTCCTGCTGACCTTGAAATGCAGGGAATGGTCAGTGCAGCATAGCTATGATAGTTTATGTAGTACAAAAATCCCCTATCCCTGCCCCAGAGAGAAATGTGTGTGTGTGTGTGTGTGTGTGTGTGTGTGTGTGTGTATCTATCTGTGTGTGTGTGTGTGTGTATGTATCTATCTGTCTGTGTGTGTGTGTGTGTGTATGTATGTATGTGTCTGGAGAGATGATAGAGCGAGAGAGAGAGATAGACAGACAGACAGACAGACAGATATAGATGATATAGAGATAGAGATAGAGATTAGAGATAGATAGAGATAGAGATAGAGATAGAGATAGAGATAGAGATAGAGATAGACGAGATAGATGAGATATAGAGTCATGAATGAGCCATGGTGGCACAGTGGTTAGAGTGCAGTACTGCTGCTGCCTGCAATTTGCAGTTCAAATCTCACCAGGCTCAAGGTTGACTCAGCCTTCCATCCTTCCAAGGTGGGTAAAATGAGGACCAAATTGTTGGGGGCAATGTGCTGACTCTGTAAAACCACTTAGAGAAGGCTGTAAAGCGGTATATAAGTCTAAGTGCTATAGTGCTATATAGATATAGATATATCGATACACACATACACACTGGTTACAATGCAGTATTGCTGGCTACTTCTGCTGACTGCCGGCTGCCAGCCGATTCTCACCGGCTCAAGGTTGACTCAGCCTTCCATCCTTCCAAGTTTGGTAAAATGAGGACCCAGATTGTTGGGGGTAATATGCTGACTCTGTAAACCACTTAGAGAGGGCTGTAAAGCACTGTGAAGCGGTATATAAGTCTAAGTGCTATTGCTAATACATGCACGCACATGCACACACACACACACACATGCATGCAAACAGCCTAGTCTCCTCTTCCTCTTATTCAAAGCCATGGTGATATATTTTGGCCTTTCCAAAATCAGACCTATTGGATAAGGCAAAGCTGGCCATGGAGGCATCATTCCCTGATCTGTGAGTTCCTATGAAAAGCAGTGATTGCAGCATGACCCCAAAGTTTATCAACTAGATATTTTTCAAAAGTGTAACCTGTGAGGCAGGGGTGGGTTCCACTTACCTTTCCTACCGGTTAACATCGCGACGGAAGTGCGCGTTCTCCATAGTGGGTGGAGATAGCATCCAGGAATGGGTTGACCTCATCTGTTCAGCTGATTGGACTGAGTCTGTCAGAGCTGAAATGCCACACCTCTGTTGCTAGGGCTTCCCAGCTTTTGACTCAGTCCTCAGCCTGGACAGACGTGTTAAACTTTCTTCCCATTCCTGACTTCGGTTTCTGACTTTAAAAAGAATTCGGGACTTTATATCTGTGAGTTTTTCCCCAGCTGACTCCCTCTCCATCTGGTAGAGTTGCTGGGTCAACTTGGCTACGAGCTTTGGCTCTAGCCATGTACGGCATTTAAAATCATTGCCTATCAAGTGACATGCACTGAAGTTGGTGCCTCTGCACCTCAATCTGTCACTGGACCTCAGCACTCCCCTGCTTTCAGCAGCAGGCAGATAGTTCACTAGAGGAGTTTTGCGCACTTAATTCATGCCTTAATGCTGCAGCCATGAATTCCAGAGCTCTGCTCTCCTCCCCAGCGAGCCGTCAATAACCGCCATTTTAAGAGTCTCGCACTCTTCTTAACGGCCATTTGAGTGTTGGTGCCTCAGGAGTCTAGTGCTCTGCTTAAACTAGCCGCCAATGAGCCCGCCACTCAAAGAGCTTCGCGCTCTTCTTAACAGCGGATCAGAGTGCTTGGGGCCTCAGGAGCCTCGCTCACCTATTTCAACCATCCGCCATTCAAGAGCCTTGCGCTCTTCTTATCGACAGATCCAAGCGGCTGTGGACTCAGGAGCTCTGCGCTCCACTTGACAACTTGCCGCCAATGACCCCGCCGGTTCTAAGCCACGCGCTCTCCCCTTGCAGCTAATTAAGGCACGGTGGCCTCAGGAGCTTCGCGCTCCACTTGCCAGTTTACCGCTATCGATTCTGCCAGTTAAGAGCCTCGCGCTCTCTAATTGCGGCTAATTAAGGTGGCTGTGGCCTCAGGAGCTTCGCGCTCCACTTGGCAGTTTGCCGCCATCGATTCCACCAGTTAAGAGCTCTCAGTTGCGGCTAATTAAGGTGCCCAGGAGCTTTGCGCTCCAATTTGACTGTTTGCCGCCATCAAACCCGCCATTAAAGAGCCCGCGCTCTTACTTAGTGGCTAATTTGGGCGATTGCGGCCTCAGGAGCTTCGTGCTCCATTTGACAGATTGACACCAACAAACTCTGCTTCCAAACTGCCTGTGGTCTAGCCTAATGGCTATTTAGGCTGTCACAAGGGCTTGGTGCTCCAATCTAAGGCGGCAAGAGGCTTGATCACAGGAGCTCTGCACTTGAGCATACGTTGGGCCACAGGAGCTTCGCACTCCACAATCACGAATGCCAACGAGCGAAACCACCTAAGTCTATACCTCAAGGCGCCAAATCTGTCAGAGGGCAACATCAATGGCGGACAAGGCCATGGCCTCTGGTAAAGCTAACTCCAAGGCGAGCAAAAGGGCGGCAGTTCCCACTACCTCAGCCTTACCTGAGACTTCAGCAGGCCATTCAAAGCAGGCTCCTCAGACCGAGAGAGAGAGTAATACATCTAATAAGCGCTCCAAGGCAACAGAGAGGGATGAGCGCATGAGAGAGAAGGCTCTAGAAAAGATGTGCGCCAAATCAGACAAGAAAATTTCCCAGTTGTCTAATGTACAGGCCGCGCTGTGCCATGAAGGCAGGCAACGTTCCAGGAGCCTGTCTCCCAGGGGAGCTGGGGAGCAGCTCTCCCTAGATGTTCCTATATCAATCATTGACCAGGCAGCCCTCTGGGGCCCTATGACAACCCTGCAGAATCCTGATGCGGTTTGTGGCCAGCAGCTCAATAAGACCAAGGCTGTACTCGAGGCTACCTTTACGCCAACCGCTGCAGGGCTTAGACGGGATATGGGGGCAGACTCAATATCCTCTGCCAACATGCAAGCCATTATAGCCGACGCCATCAGGCAAGGAATTGCTGCTGGTCTCCAGCGGTCTAGACAGTCAGACTCAGGGGCTTCTGGCCAGTCATTCTAGAGAGTCATTCTCAACTCTCGGAGGAGGAAGGACATGGGGAGCTGGACCTTTCGGATGATGAAGGAATGTTGCCCGATCAACCTACCTTTACAGGGTTGTTCCAGCCCGGACACTTCAAGTCGCTGCTCTTCAAGGAAAAAAACTCAGTTAGCCTTGGGCTCAAACGGCTGATACACCAGTGGAACTGACCGTCCCAACCGAACCGCTCTTCGCTGAGCCTACTGCTGAGGCGGAGGTAATCCCATCACCAAGACTCTTTGTCAATGTAGTGCAATGGCAGTGGTCTTCTCCTGGATCCGGCCCCAATCCATCTGCGGCCAACAGGAGGTTTTATAACATAGGCCCGGATCTAGCACGGGTCCTTCAAACACCAGCCATAGATGCTCTGGTGGCGGCCTTGCACACATCTTCCGCCATGCCCAGGCAATCGGAGGAGCACCTAAGACCAGAAGATAGAAGCTTTCAATGCGGCCAGATTGCCTCAAAAGCCATCACATCATCTGTGGTGGCCTGCCGCATGCTCTGGCTCTGCCACTGGCAGGCGGATGCCCACCATAAATGGCGCCTTGCCTCGGCCCCCTTTAAGGGTCAACAACTATTCAGAGACGATGTGGACCCAATATTAGTGGAGTCCAGGGACAAGAGGAAGGTCCTCCCAACCTTCTCCAGGAAGGGCAATTTCCGCTCCGCACCTTATTTTCGTCAGCCCTCGTTTCGAGCCTCAGACACAGGTGCAGGAATGTCTAGGGCCTAAGTTCAGTACGGCCTGAGGCAGAGACAACTACTCGACAGACCAGCCAGAGGTAGACAGTTCAAGTGGCCCTTTTGAGGAGGAGGAGGTCGCTCCTTTCGTCACCCCAAGTAAACATGCATCCATACCTCCCATCGGGGGTGGTTTGGCCCTCGTCGCCGACCGGTGGGAAGACATTACATCGGACGCTTGGGTCAGGTAAACGGTGAGATCTGGCCTCTCCCTGGAATTCCTCTCCACCCCCCCCCCAAGGTTTTTCATCCACTGCCCAGTTTCTAAAAACACCTCAAAGAGGACCCTCATGAATTCATCCATACAGCACCTGCTGGAGATTCGAGCTATCAAGCGGGTCCCAGAGGGCCAACTAGGGCAGGGATTCTACTCAATTCTTTTTGTGGTTCCCAAAACCTTGGGCGGGTGGAGAGTTATTCTTGACCTTAAAAGGTTGAACCGTCATCTGGTATACAGGCGGTTCAAAATGCAATCACTACAATCGATTCTTGGGGGGCGTAAGAGAGGGCGATTTCCTCGCCTCAATTGACCCTTCCATTCGGCCTCTTCTCTGCACCTAGAGCATTTACTAAGGTACTGGCAGTCCTGGCTGCCCACCTCAGAACTCTACCCATGCGGGTCCAGTGTTACCTGGATGATATCTTAATACAGTCCTCCTCAATCCATCAAGCGAGACAGGACCTCCAGGTAACGGTTCAGACTCTAGACACCACGGGTTCTCTATTAACATGGAGAAGAGCCATTTCACTCCTTCTAACCATCTCCTTCATCTGGGAGCGGTTATAGATTCCCTTGAGTGCAGGGTGTATTTGTCCCAGGAGCGGCAGGACAGTATCAGAGACCTGGCAGGTAGGGTCCAGAGAGAGCACGGGGTATCCTTAGCACTGCTCTCGAAGCTCCTGGGCAAGATGGTGTCCAGCATCACCATCACTCCATGGGCACTCTAGTGTACTCTAGAGACCTTCAATGGTTCTCTTACCATTCCAGAGAACAGGCCACAGCAGCTCACCAGCCAGGGTCCAGGTTTCCAGGGAGGTTCTCCGTTCCCTCAGTTGGTGGAGGTCTCCGGCCATTTCCAAGGGATGTCTATTCCGGGAACCTCAACATCTGGTCGTAACAATGGATGCCAGCCTCTTCGGTTGGGGGGGGGCACACTCCCTGTCTTGCATGGCCCAAGGACAGTGGACCCAAGTTGACCGGAGGCGAAAAATCAATTGGCTGGAGCTACGGGCTGTTTATCTGGCCCTGTGTCATCTCTGGCACCTGGTCCCAGGCAAGCACATTTTAGTGCTCACGGGCAACAGGGCTGCAAAGGCGCACATAAACAGGCAGGGGGGTACCAGATCAAGGTCCCTCATGCAGGAGGCCAGGCGACTGGGACACTGAGCAGAGAGTCATCTGCTGTCCATCTCTGTGGACCGCATCTCCGGGGTGTCAAACGTGCAGGTGGACTGGCTGAGCTTGACAACCATCGACCACGCAGAGTGGCGCCTGCACCCGTCCATCTTCCAGGACCTGACGGACCACTTCGGCCTCCTGGAGGTGGATCGGTTGCCACCCCAGAAAATTAGCAGCTGCCGAGGTTCTATTCGAGGTTCCCGACTCCCGGGGTGAGGGAGTCGATACCCTCCGCAGCCAGTGGCCTCCAGGACTCATGTACACCTTCCCTCCTCTTCCCCTTCTCCCAAGGGTAATCAGGAAGGTCCTGGAAGAGAAGGCAGAGGTCTTGCTTCTGGCTCCACATTGGCCCAGGAGAGCCTGGTTTGCTGACCTTGTGAATCTCTCGGTGGCTCAGCCCTGGAGGATCCCTCAGAGCGAGGCCTCCCTCTGCCAGGGGCTGTTGGTCCACCCGGACCCTCAGTGGTTCCAACTGACCGCAAAAAGCGCTTGAGTGGAGCACTCTGAAAGGGGACAATATTTCCTCCAGAGTCATTAAGACCATTCAGGCCTCTAGGAGACCTTCCACCGAAGGCATATACTCGGCCACCTGGAACGCCTTTTGTTCCTGGTGTACTAAGGCGGACATTTCCCCACTAGAGGTCTTGATAGCCCAGATCCTGGAATTCCTCCAGGATGGACTAGATAAAGGGCTATCGCCCAACACCATCCGGAGGCAGGTGGCGGCCCTGTCCTCAGTATTGACTTGTGGATCGCTGGAATCACTTGCACAGCATCCCATCGTCCGTTGCTTTAATCTGTGTCCCCCAGTAGTACACAGGTATCCCACATGGGACCTGTCCAAGGTATTAACTTCCCTCACTGGGGCCCCATATGAACCCTTGAGGTCGGCCAGCCTGCGCCATCTTACGTGCAAGGTGGCATTTTTAGTGTCTATCACTTCGGCCAGGCAGATCTCCGAGCTAGCGGCCCTTTCAGTGCGGAAGGACCTGTGTGTCTTCCACACAGATAGAGTAATCTTGCGTTTGGACCCTTCCTTTATCCCTAAAGTAAACACTTGGTTTCACAGGACGCAGGAACTCATTTTACCAAATTTCTGCTCCAACCCGGTCCACCCTTTGGGGAAAAAAAGGTGACATAACTTTGATGTAAGGAAGGCCCTTAGCATCTACATTAAGAGGACAGCCGCTCTCAGGAAACAGAGGCCCTATTTATTTATTTCCAACCGACCACCTTAGGCAACAGGATCTCACCTTCTATGATGGGTCGATGGCTGCGAGGAACCATCGCCAAAGCATACGAGCTGCAGTACCTTCCGAGACCCATGCGGGTGACAGTGCACTCAACTCAGAGCGCAGTAACGACGGCAGCGTGGTCAACGCAGGCTTCACTGGAGGAGGTCTGCAGGACAGCCACTTGGTCATCCCCATCGCCATTTATTAGGCACTACAAATTGGGCACCTTTGCCTCGGCAGAGGCGGCATTCGGCCGCCGGGTCCTTCAGCATGTCCATACGGGTGCGGAGTCCTTGGACCAGACTGTAGCCCACCCATAGGACAGCCAGCTTTGGTATGTCCCATTCCTGGATGCTATCTCCATCCACTATGAAGAAGGGGCGTTGGTCTTACCTGATACGCTCCTTCTCGTAGGGTGGAGATAGCATCCAGTCCTGCCCAAAGACTGTCTGGTCCTCGAACCGCAAGGAAGGTTTTCAATAACGACACATCGAGTGTGTCACTTTGTCTTCGCCAAAAGCTGGGAAGCCCTAGCAACAGAGGCGTGGCATTTCAGCTCTGACAGACTCAATCCAATCAGCTGAACAGACGAGGTCAACCCATTCCTGGATGCTATCTCCACCCTATGAGAAGGAGCATATCAGGTAAGACCAACGCCCCTTTTGCATGCGTGCACCTACGTCACATTGTGGAAATGACCCTCTGCGCATGCGCAGAGGGTTCTTTGCCAGCCATGGCAACTGGAGGACCGGTTCAGGGGCGTGGACAGCCGGCCATCACTGCCGGTTCGGCGAGCGGGTGCAAATTTCCGCCACCAGTACAGGCGAACCAGTCCGAACCGGCAGCAACCCACCATTGCTGTGAGGTAGGCAAGAATTTAGCACAGACTAATTTTCACAAGCAGGGGCAATCAAGAGCAATAATATGGAACTGAGTAGAAGCTGGCTGGAAGGATTAAGACTGAGTATATTGAGGGAGGGGCACGATGGCTCAGCGATTAAAGACACTGAGTGTGACAGCTGAAGAACTGGCAGCCCAGGTTCGAGACCCAAGCTCTGCACAACAGCCTGAGTTCCGACTACTTGGCCCAGCTCCTGCCCGCCTAGCAGTTTGAAAGCATACAAATGCAAGTAGATTAATAAGTACCAGTTCAGTGGGAAGGTAAGAACATTCTGTACATCTTTGCCATATGGCCATGCTGGTCACATGACCACAGAAATGGTGAAAGCAAGCCAAAAGTCAGCCAGCTCACTTTCCATTACCCCTAAGGCTGTGAGAACATGGAGCTGCAGAACCTCTTTACAAAAGGCACAAAATCGTCATATGGAAGTGCTCTCGATCTACCCAGATTCATTCCAAGTACCTCATGTTACAACAGAGAGCTCCATATTCATGTTCTACAACTGCCATGATGCTGACATATGTTTCATTTTGGTGCTTTCTTCTTACTTCCCTGCAATGTTCTTGGTACTGAAAAATAACATATGGGTTTCTAAAATCCTGACTGATTGTATTGATTACTATGTTTCTGTTAAGTCTTCAGAATAATATTCTTACCCTTAATTTCCCTGTTTAAATATCGGATTTCAAATATAACCTTTCCAATGATTTGTTTGAAAGGATATGATATTTTAAGAATATTGCTTACAGGAAATTATACAGTATATTGCATATTATTTATTTATTAGTTAAGAGTAGCCCATTTTCAGCAAAGTACTTAATAAAGCACATACTAATGCTTCCTCAAGACTAATGGGAATTATATACAAACATTTAATGGTACAATATATTTCCTGGAGTCACTATTTGTTAAGTGTAATCGGAGACAAATTGGCTGTCTGCAGTTTCCATCAGTTCATTAAAATTCTATCTTTCATCTTGGTTGTTGAAATAAGCGGTCCTCAGAATTATTGTTATCATTATTACATTAATTATTGCCACCCATTTCCATAGACTCTGGGTGGCTTACAAATACAAAACAATGAAAAGGCTAATATATCTGTGGACATATTTGTGAAAATTCTTTGTCCATGTCATCAATTTATGTCATAAGATATTTTGAGCACCAACCTTTGACCTTACAATGCTTATAAGTAAGCTAGTCATGGTCTAGTAATATCTGGACCAACATATCTAGGGATATTGTCAGTTAGTAATGCTATAAGATTTAATTAGGACCTCAACGGCTTAGCACCGGAACATGAAAGCTATAATTCAGTGGTAGAGCACATATTTTGCTTTTAAGAGCTCCCAAATTCAATCCCTGTAGAATGGCTGCCAATCATTGTAAACTTGGAGCTGTTGAGTAGAGGAACTACTAGTAGACTTAACTCTGTATAAATCAGTTCCTGTGAGGGTTTAAAGAACAGTCTTCCATTTCACAGTTGGTTAGATACCACTGTGTCAGGCTGAACTTTGAGTAGCTGCATGTGTCAATCTCCAGTAATAACTAATAGGTATTCTCTAGTATTTTTAAACCCACTATCTAATTAATTCATTGTTTTCCCATTTTTCTACTTCCCTTCTTAAGATATTTTCCTATTGTTTATTATGGATTCTTAAGAAAAAGGTGGAAAGAAAGAAAAGAAGAAAAGACAAACACAGAAGAAAAGGGAAAAATGCAAAACGAATGGAAAAAATAGAGAACAAATAAGAGAAATGGGGAGCTTAGAAGCCTTGTAGATTAACGTTTCAATATTTCATTAAATAAGTTGATATTTTTCTTTTTGATCATCCGCTGGCTTCAAACACAGAGAACGTTTTGAGCTTCTCTTTGTTGATTATGGGATTAAGGGAGCAGTCAGTTTTTATTTGGTTCAGGACTGATTGATTGGTTCTTTTTTACTGTCCATGGTGCTCTTAGTATCAGTCTCTTGACTCATAATTCAAATGTGCTTTCTTCCTTCTCTTGCTCTTTGTCAATTTACAGCTTTCACAGCCATGCCTTCCATCCATTGGGAAGACCTTTGCTTTAATTATCATGATCTCTGTTGTCATAAAAACGTCCTTATGCTTTGTGGATCTAATTTATTATTGCTTCTTCCTAAGATTATTCTTTTTTTTTTTTTTTGCATCTCCAGCACATTCTAATTCTTTATATTTTTGAGCCCAAGAAAACAGAAATATCTCCTTTTTTTTTTTTGCATTGTTTAAATTAACTAACTGTGGTAATTACTTTAGCTCTGTCTGTATTCACTCTTTCAGTCCTTCTTACTTTTTGCTTTGGGTGTCATCTAGATTTTACAGATTGTTTGTCTTCTGTACGTTTCTTATTATCATACTTTCCGATACTGCCTTGATTATAATATGCTCACATTAACCGTATAGGGACAATATGCATTCTTGTCTCACTTCTTTTCCTATTCTGAACCACTCTGAGTTTTTTTAGTTGTTGTAAATATTATTTCAAAAGAATAATTAGATGTTCCTGTACATTCATTACTTCTAACTCTTTCTAGAATCGGCTACATTTATCAATAAAACAACCTAAACATCCTTATTTTTTCTTGCACTTTCATAAGCCATCCTATGTTAACTATTTGATGTCACATTCCTTTGTCTTTTCTGTGAAATTCCTATATCTTTGGCATTTCTCTTTCCATTATCTCTTCTATTCTTATAATATCTTAAGCAAAACTTTGCTTGGATGAGGAATGGTATGGTAATTGGGTATATTCTGTTATATCTTCCTTCTTTGTTACAGGCATATAAACCAATCTTTTCCAGTTTCTAGAACATACACTTCTGATTTAGAGCAACTTCTTGAGACATCCAATCGTTGTGCCAAAATGAAAATAATGAGGATTAGCTTTATATCTTTTTAGTGATGGCTGGCTGATGTTACAAAAATGTTATTAGTCAATACTGTCATGATGAAAACAGATACAGTCGTGATGACAGAGCCATTAACACTTTAACTGATATATTAATATGTCAGTCATCTTGTTATCCCCTTGTATGTATTTCAGTATAGTTTTTTCATCTACTTTGAATCTACTTTGTCCATTTCTTATGCATTAAATACATTTGATTGGTAGTAGTTCTCCACGGTATAAAACATATTTTTTGGGTAATGGAGAGAGGTATAGATAGCTATATAGCTAGATGATTGGATGGATGGACAGACAGATGGAAGGACAGACAGACAGAGCAAAAACATGTAGAGAATTATTTTCAAGCCATTTATCAGCAGTGGCTATATAGTTATATATATGAGTCTACTGGGAAACACAAGCTGGCTACGTATGTTCTTCTCTGGGTCACATGACAAGAAGACAGGAGAAGGTGAACTGGAGCTGGAGTTGTTGCCAATCTTCTGAATTGCTCCACAACTCTCTTTCCCATAATGTTGGATATTTTTTCCTCCTCTCCAGTCTCTAATGTCATATAGCTCATTTTTAAACTCAAACTGCAGCTTGCTGGCTTCTCCCCACACACTAAATTTGGTCCTGTGCTGTTCAGCTTTTCAAGAGTTATGTTGCTGATGCACTAGAAGGACAGATAGTTCTAAATCCCTTGACATATTTGCAGAGCATGGTTTCTGAAATTCTTTCCCGCTTCGTTGCCAGCAGGGTTTATAGGAAGTATCTCTGGGCTTGTGTGTATTCGCATGTGTGTGTGTCTGTGTGTAAGAAATGAAGAATGGGTGTTCTGCATACACTCTGTTCTTGGCGAGGAAGAAGGAGGGAAGGGAGCTTAGATTGAACAACAGGGAAATATTGTTTTCTCTTAAAAGATGTGTTCGGAGAATTTTCTCAGAATCGCACTGATGGATCTGGCCAATCTTTTAACTCCACCTTCTTTTGTAAGCTTCTGCTGCTATACCAAATTTGGTCCTGTGCTGTTCAAGACAGATACAATCTCAATCCCCTTTACATAGCAATTTCCACCCTCCCCTCCCCAATATTCAGTGAGGTTAGAAAGAATAATAAGAATGTTTGCTCTAGAGTAGTGCCTGCTAAAGTATTGCTGAAGGCGTTGTGCTAAATATTTCTCTAAAGAGAGTTGGTAATTTCCATGCAAGCCTGTATCATAAAAATTGGATTGTTCACTTGGATGCACTTTTTGGAAAGAGCAATGAGTCAGACAAACATGCAGTAAACAGCACGTAATGAGCACTTTGTGATAAAGAGAACTGTCAACAGCCCTAAGAAGTGAGCCAGAGAATCAGAGTTGAGGGCACAAGCCGGGAGTTGGAGCCAGGTCATAAACTTTGGGGTCAAAACTGACAGGAAATGCTTAAATTAGCATTAAGGAATGCAAAAACAAAAACTATTCCTGTCCTACCACCACCATACACAGGCATGCCAAGACAAATTGCTCCATTAGGTCCCAGCTCAGAAAGGATAACTTTTAGTACTCCTTCTATCCAAGAGGCATAATGGCCAAGCATGGTGTCTGGTCCAATGTAGTTAAATATTAGTGCCTGGAGGATAAGCTATCCCTGTGGGGTGTCTTGGTACACTATGTTTGTAAATTATCTGATTAGTTCATTTAACAGAATAACAGGTTGGAAGGGACCTTGGAGATCTTCTAGTCCAACCTCCTGCTCACATAGAAAACCCATGTACCATTTCAGACAAATGGTTGTCCAGTCTCTTCTTAAAACCATCCAGTGTTGGAGCATTCACAACTTCTGGAGGCAATTTATTCCAGTGATTAAAGGTTTAAAGTGTCAGGAAATTTCTTCTTAGTTCTAGGTGCTTCTCTCCTTGATTAGTTTCCATCCATTGCTTCTGGTCCTGCCTTCAGGTGCTTTGGAGCATAGCTTGATTCCCTCTCCTTTGTGGTAACCCCTTAGGTATTGGAACACTGCTATCATGTCACCCCCCTAGTCCTTCTTTTCATTAAACTAGATATACCCAATTTCAGCAACCGTTCTTTATATGTTTTCGTTTTAGTCCACTAATCAGTATTGGCAGTTATACTGCAGAGTAACTCACTGTCCATTGCCCGGAGTTCGATTCTGAGAAGCTCAAGGTTGACTCAGCCTTCCATTCTTCCGAGGTCGGTAAAAAGAGGACCCAGATTGTTGGAGGCAATATGCTGACTCTGAAAAACCACTTAGAGAGAACTGTAAAGCACTGTGAAACAGTATATAAGTCTAAATGCTATTGCTATTGCTATTACATTTTTCTTCTGAGTAATAGAGTACTAGGTTCAGAATCATTATCTCTTCCAAAATTATTATGAGTAGCCAACATCCTGAAATAGAAAACTACCTCCATAACCTATTGCCACAAAGCCACCAGCAATCATTTTCAATTTGTGGGTATTTTTACTTTTCTCTGTACCTTAAGAGTGAACTTTTCTAGCTCTTATTCCTCTCATTTCCTCATTTCTTCTTCATGTTGAAAAAAATATGAAAATTGAAAACTAATCATCTGCTGATAATTAGAAGCATCCTATTTTGGCTAGCAATATTAGCAACTAACTCTTCAATTTTCCTGTTAAAGCTAATTTTGTCAGATATACATCTATTATTTTTCATTCCTTCTTTGTAAAATGTTATTAATTCATTTGCCATAGGCTAAATAAATAGTTAATCAATCAAATATGAACATTTTATCATTATGTTGATCAATGAATGGAAACTGATCTTGATATTTTGTAGAAGATTGAAAACATGCTTTCATGCTTTAATAAATGTTTACACGTACAATTTTTACACATAAAAGCTGAGACTTGGTTTCATTGTTTTTCAGCCATTCACTCAGTTATTCATATGGAATTAACTATTCATTCAGTGTTGGTGTAGCCTACAAATTAAGGATCAGAACATATACAGGTGATTAGTAACAGGACTAGGAGAAAACCTCCTGATGGGACATTGTGTCACCTAAAGTATTTATATTGAATTAGGACTGTGCAAATCATCAGTCCTAAAGTATTTTTAATTATGCTTTTAGCCTCTTAATAACTGATTAGGCCTGAAAGTAAGTTTCTCACAGAGACTTCTTTAACTAGATTTATGGAAAAGGGATTAAGTGAGAGAATTTGGACAGGTGGTACTTTTTCTTTAGTGTTAAAAGTATACCTTTATTCTCTTGTTAATACTCTTTTGCTAGACAGGGGCGTTAGCTATCCATCTTGTTGATAATGAAAGGACACAAAGATTTTCCAAGCTTGTGAATGTTATCAAACCAATTGTCTTCCCTCCCAATTTCTGAGAAGATTATTAAAGAGGTACCTGTACGAGCACTTCAAAGCCCTTGAAACTGCATTGATCATCTTTTCAATGATGATCCACCTGGACATTTGAGTCAAGATAGCAATAACAATAGCACTTAGATTTATATACCACCCCATAGTGCTTTATAGCACTCTCTGGGCAGTTTACAATATCAGCATATTGCCCCCAACAATTTGGTTCCTCACTTTACCGACTTCAGAAGGATGGAAGGCTGAGTCAACCTTGAGCCCCATCAAGATCAAACTCCAGGCTGCGGTCAGAGTTTGCCTGCAATACTGCATTCTAACCACTGCACCACCAGTCATGATGTTGCTTCATTTGAAACATTCCTCTGAACAATTTGTGATACCGTATACCAGTGTTGGTGAACCTTTTTGGCACTGAGTGCCAAAACGGGAATGCACACGGGAGAGCGCCGGAAACCAGAAGAGCAGTTTCCTGGCATGTGCATGTGCGCTGGTCACCTGCTCTTCCGGTTTCCAGCACTTCTGCGTATGCGAAGACCAGCTGGCCGGCACGCATGTGTTTTCTGGAACCCGGAAGAGTAATGGGTGACAGCAGGCGTGCCCAGAGAGATGGGTCTGCGTGCCACTTCTGGCACGCATGCCATAAGTTCACCATCACTGCCCTATACCAAGTGCCTCATTCTGTTCTAAAACTGCCAATATTTATTCATCTAAATTAGTGTGAAATATTTGGAAGCTTGGCAATTAGAGAAAAGTTATTATTTATGCAGTTTAACTAGAAAGACAATAAATTGTAATCTTTTAATTATTACCCCTTCAGCCTTGTGTATGTTTTCTCCAAACTATGCACTCAGTAGCTTTTAAACAAATTAGAGATCTATGCAGAGAAAGGAAAACCTCACTCAAACTAGCCTGGCTTTTATAAGGACCATTGTGGAATGCATCTTTGTGTAGCTTTGAAAGTCATGATCCATAAATATAGTAGTGGCCCTTTGATTCTTGATCTTACATGCATTTTTTATTCTATTGATAAGTTACATTGTGGGGAAAATGTAAGACAACTGACACTGATAGGCCTAAGCTAATGCTTGACTTGCATTCTAATGTGAAGGTGAAGATGGATCAATAAACATCTTGAACTGACCTTATTTTGTTAAAAAGGGGTGTCAGACAGAGCTACTCTCTTTAATTTCATATTAATTATTGTGTCGGGGCATAAAATGTTTTTTTCCCTAGCGGGACACAAAATCCACATATTGATGTTTCTCAGTGATGCAGCATTTTTACCTTACAGATTTTGGCTAGAAGATGCTTAGTTTTAATTATTATTGGGAGAAAGGAAACGCCAATCACTTATGACAAGTGAAAGTGATGGTCTTCTGCAATAAAAGCACCAAGCATAGATGGACAATTAATGCTCAGCAAATAGAATAAGGACATATCTTATGTATTTAGGTGCCTTATTCCAGTAATATTTATCTTAGAAATAACCTTTAATGTATTGTCTTTCTCCCATGTGATGGACAGGAAAGAATTTAAATGTTGCTAATCAAGGTGTAAGGGGCAGTTAATAGTCTTTGTTCTCCAATTAATTCAGGGGGAAAGGTTTGTGTATGGGACAAGGTTATGGGGATAAACAGTTGATGCTGTTAAAATATTCAGAAATGTAATCATTATTGGAAGAATATTAAGTAAAATCATCTTTAGTAAAATGCATTCTACCCATAAAGGAGAATATTTGTCGCTCAGGGTTAAAATGGGTCCTTGGTGCTGTCTGAGCTTGGCTGTTTTCTTGCAGATGTTTCATTGCTAAAGTAGTTAACACTCTAGCAATGATGTTACCTAGTTTGGTAATGAAACATCTGCAGGAAAACAACCAACTTCAGAGAGCACCAAGGACCTCTCAAAATGCATTCTGCTGCTTCCTTAGAAAAAATTAAAGCTAGGAGCAGAGAAAACAAAATAATTAGTTACAGAAGACACCTGCTGAGAATCATCTCATTCAATACTTGAAATTTTCTTTCTTTTTTTGCTATCTCAATCTATATATATAAAAACGAAAACCACTCACGCATTAATCACGAAATCTCCAGAACCGTAAAGCCTACAAACTTGAAATTTGCCACGTATGTTCCTCTTGGATTCTAGGTGCTCACTAAGAAAGGATTTTTCGAAATGACCATCGGAGCATGAGTATTTCTTACATTATTATTAACAAGCTCTGATGCTAAGGAGTTCTACTCCCCCTCCCCACCTGAAAAGAAATCTGATCCAAATGCAAAACACAAGCAGAGGAGTTTCAGTTTCACTTTTGCTTTCACAGCAGCAAGCAGCTTTACTAAAGAACAGTTGAGCTAAGCCATGCTAGCCAGATGAATAACAATGGATGCTGGTAGGCAGAGACAGATTCCTCCCCCCCTTATTTTCTTCTCAATTTCAGACA
>QLTV01003780.1:2300240-2377470 GCA_003457575.1 Thermophis baileyi
GGTTCAAAGTTACAATGGCAGTGAAAAAAGTGACTTATGACCATTTTTCACACTTAACGACCGAAAAAAGTGACTTTTTTCACTGCCATTGTAACTTTGAACAGTTTAGTGACTGTTCAAAGTTACAATGGCAGTGAAAAAAGTGACTTATGACCATTTTTCACACTTAACGGCCGTCGGTCGTTAAGTGTGAAAAATGGTCATAAGTCACTTTTTCACCACATTTTACAAGTTGGCCACTCCCACCCGGTCACATGACCGCTAAGCCACTCCCACCGAGTCACATGGCCATCAAGCCACTCCCACCCAGTCACATGGCCGTCAAGCCCCTCCCACCCAGTCACATGGCCATCAAGCCACTCCTACAAAATTAAGCCACGCCCACAGTGGTAGTAAAAAAAATTGGAACCCACCCCTGAAGCATACCTGAACATATAAGGCATTGCTTGGAAGACACGGCTTCTGCATAGGCACATAAGGTGTGCTGGCTTATCAAGGGTTTAGCCTAGAATTAAGAACTGTCTCTTTAAGCATTCTGGGGAATGTAGTCCATGCCATGTAGTCCATGCCATGTGATCATAACTGTGTACTCTTATTGGTCATTGAAATATGCCTGGGGGGCGGGAGTAAAGGAAGTCACTTTCAAGCTCTCTACCGAGAAAGCATGCGTGAAGGAGATGGGAAGCATTAATCCTTTTTTACAATATTCGTGATGGTTCAGAACAGTAAAAAAGGATTATTAGATTCGCCCAAATCAACACGCTCTATTCAAACTTTTAAATTTTATTGCTTACAAAAGAAACCTGCCTGATATTCTCCTCTCACTCGGAGCTTGTTAAGGGAGGATTAATTTCAGAGACCTTTTAAAAGACTTATTAGCATCTGAATCGGCAGGCTCAAAAGTCTCAAAGCGAAGAGAGGAAAAGCTGTTCAGAACATAAGGTGTGTGGAATTCACAGATGATCAGTGGAAGAAGTACAGTTACACATAAGTGCAGGTACTTCTCAACTTACAACCATAGTGACCATTTGAAGTTACAACAGCACTGAAAAAAGTGAGTTATGACCTTTTTAACACTTACAACCGTTGTAGCATCCCTATGGTCACATGATCAAAATTTGGACATTTGGCAACTGGCATGTATTTTGACAGTTGCACTGTCCCGAGGTCATGTGATCACTTGTAACCTTCCCAGCTGGCTCCAACAAGCAAATTCAATGAGGGAAGCCAGATTTGCTTAATAGCACTTATAGCACTTAGACTTATATACCACTTTATAGTGCTTTAGAGCCCTCTCTAAGCAGTTCACAGAGTTAGCATATTGCCCCCAACAATCTGGGACCTCATTTTACCCACCTCGGAAGGATGGAAGGCTGAGTCAACCTTGAGCCGGTGAGATTTGAACCGCTGAACTGCAGCTAGCAGTCAGCTGAAGTAGCCTGCAGTACTGCACTCTAACCACTGCGCCACCTCGGCTCTTAATGACTGCATGATTCACAACTGTGTCAAAAAAGGTCATAAAATGGGGCAAAACTCACTACCTTGCTTAGCAAGGAAATTTTGAGCTCAATTGTGGGCGTAAGTTGAGGGTTATCTGTAACCAGCTCTTTTTGATCTCTCCAGAACTCCTAATTGGACAAGACTTTTTCTGTCTGGATGAAGAAGTTAGAAGCTTGTTATATGATCTTGTAACATTTTTGGTTGGTTTTTGTAAGGATATTTTGTAAGGATGTTACCCAAATTAAGATGACCGTAGCTCTTCACTTAAACCAGGGGTGTCAAACTCAATTTCATTGAGGACCGCATCAGGGTTGTGTTTGACCTCGGGGGGCTGGGTGGGCATAGCCAGCTTGACATCACTCATGTTGGGGGTGCCCGTAGTGGCCCGAGCACTCTGCCAGCGAAAATGGGTTCCCAAGCTCTGTTTTCAGCTGCGACAGCCTCCTGCAACCCTCTGCCAGCGAAAACGGAGCTTGGGAGGGCCATCTGCAGCCCTCCCGGGCTCTGTTTTCGCTGGTAGAGTACTGCGGGCCAGTCCTTCGCTGTTTTCAGGGAGGCCCCGCGGGCCAGATCTTGAGTTTGACACCCCTGACCTAAACCAATGGTTATGTTTGTTTTATTTATTTGTCTTCTTCTCCTCCCATTCTGCTAATACAAATGTATAAAGTTTAGATTTTCTCCTATGTGGCCTGCAACTGTTTGCTTCCATTCACAGCTTCTTCTTTTACAAAACCTTTTTTTGTAAGTCTTGTGGTATCTCTCTGCTTTTATCCTGATTTTCTAATTTCCTTTCCTTTTTTTTCCCTTTCCTCCTTTTAAAACTATTGTGCTTGCAACAGAAGCACCGCAGTCAGTTAAGCAGAAAAACCAATGATTGGATCAAGATCACATCTTAAATTCATGGTGGAGCACCAGCTTTAAAGTCCAAACTGTGGACCTGAAATGTTCCATCCAAACCACATTGGCTGTTCATTGTGCTAGCTGGGTTGTTTTCCTCAAAACAACCCAGCTAGGCAATTGAAATGCCTCAGGATCAGTGCAGGGTGGATGGAAAGGAAAGAGTAGGGATCTTCAGACTTGGCAAATTTCAGTCTTGTACACTTCAACTCCCAGAATTCCTCAGCCAGTCTTGCTGAGGAAGTCCACAGGTCTTAAAATTGCCAAGTTTGGAGACCCTTGACTTAAAGTCAAAAAGGGAAAGTGGAATGTTTTATTCATTAAACAAAAGAAATATTAAAATGAGAGCAATGCTTACTTTTTAAAGTTCCAGCAGCTATGCACATACCTGGGAGGTTAACAATATTTTCTTCATTACCCAGGAAATTTAAGCAAACCTGCCTAAGGGAATGGGGCGGGGGGAGAGGCTGATTTAATTAATTCAAAGGAAAGCTATAATGAGAAGTTGAATGTGTTTCCTTTTATCCCTAATTAAATGATTTTCCAGAAATAATAGAGCTCCTCGTTATGTTAATTCTTGGAAATAATAGAGATTTTATTCCTTCATTAAAAAAAGATTTTTTTCTAGCTTGTGTGAATACAGATGTTTAAGCAGTTATGTTGCCTGAGTTGACAGTTCCATGATTTGAAGCTCCTTTGATGTATCCCTATTTAGATAATCAAGATTTATTCAGAGTTCAAAAGGTCACGAGGGCCATTTAAATGGAGTTCATTCCTGCTCAGCAGAATAGAGAAAATATTTTAGGCCACTTTAAGATAATTACCATATTTTAGTTCATTAGTGTAGTATGAACTGTCATTTTTGTTACAATGCAAACACTGTGAACTACATGAGACACTCGGTTTTATATTAAAAGATATTAGGCAATGCATTTTCCAGCCTTACATTTCCACTGTAATGTATATGCTTTTTAAAATTATTTGCCCGCACTCATCGAAACTACAAACTCTGTAAAAAAAAGAGAGAGAGAGAGCGATCATACAGAATTGACCTCGGTCTGTGCTCACTTTATTTTCTTCAGATCCTAGAGCAGCAAGTTCTGAAGAAAACGTCTATGTTTATTCATCTGAATCTGAGTAGAAATTTTCTCATAGATAGCAAAGAAAGTTCTATTCGTTTTCAGCCAAACTTCAGTAAGAGTCCTCTTTGGAGCATGTTATGCTATATGAACTGAAGGTACAATTCCGATAGAACTGAGGATGATCATGGCTAGAAAGTTTATCTTGGTTGTGACGCATGAAGGCAAATATATGTGTCCCAGGATAATGTTGCAGGATCAGAACCAGAGATTTAGGCTTCTGAGCTATTGGAATCATGCTGGAGCCCATCCTCAACAAACTTCTCCCCAGCATACTGTGCGCTTTGGGCTATTCTGTGTGTATAGTATATAAATGCCACACACAAAATTGCCCATAGCACACACTCTGCTAGAGAAAAGTTCCCTAAGGATGGGCTCCAGCACGAGTCCGAAAGCTCAGAAGACTAAACCTCTGGTCAAAGTGACTGACCCATATTGTATCTGGGTTGTATTCAAGGAAATTGTGGCCCCAATAGATAGATCTCAAACCTCTTACACTTCTTTGGCGCCTTACCTTCTTTAAAGACTCAGATTTCATCTTATATCTAACCCTCTAAAAGTATCTGTTGGTGATGGATGCTTCTTCTAGAGTGGTTTCATCACTCTCAAAAGTTTATATATTCATGCAGATGCTTACAATGAAGTTTAGAGGCAACTAGACAACCTGTGACCCATGGGGTCATCCTTTCAGAGATATTTCCTTACTTAAAAAATAGGAACAGAATGATAAACAGGGAGACAAAAAGCAGTGTCGGCAGTTTCCCCATTGAGTTTCTTCCTGCTGGCTTCCTCATTGAGTTTCCTTGTGACAAGCTAGCAGGGAGCATTGAAAATCCCTCCTCTTCCTCCTCTCGTTCTTTTTTTCACCACCAATTGTCATTAAGAAATTTCAAATTTCAGCCTCGGTTCCAAAGTGGGTGCCAACTGGGTGCAAGGAAGTGGGAAATGGGGTGGAGATACATCCCTCCCATCTTCCCTTGCACCACACAACCTATGGGTTTCTGGGAAGTGTACTGGGAAGACACTGTGATGGTGAAGTAGCCACAATTTTGCCAAATTTCAATCCCACAAATGTAATGGGTACTGGATTTTGGATGCATTCTGTAAAGCAGCCCATTGAGGTACTTTTATTCAAAAACTGCTGCCCTAGGCTGCACTGTTTCATCCAATTGAAGGTTACACACAGACAAATAGACACAAGCGTTTTAGAAGTAGAAACTATCCTAGCAATGATCCTTTTATTATCTGTTTTCTACCTATCGACTGTATGTAATTTAGGTAGCCATCCATCTTACAACAGTGATTCTGGGTAATAAAGAAAAGAATAAAACCCAGCATGATAAAAATATAACATCCAAAAGTAACTGAATGTGCATGGAGTTTAACATTATCCACCTCCAATTCCAGCTCAGAGCTAAACAAATAAATCAATAGGGTTCATTTTATGCCCTGGCCTAAAAGTCTGGGGAAGAAAGGTCTTTAATGCATTGTGAAAGGCCAACAGGATCAGGACCATCTGGATTTCTGGAGGGATGCTAGGGCAGGCACTGCAACCAAGATTTACTATGACCATAGAAACTCATAGAAAGTCAGGTGAGCCTTAGGAGTATTTCTCCTCTATTCCCAGATCTGAAAATGCAGCTACGTATTTGAGAATTTAAACATGCAGGCCTGAGTGTGGGGAGATGCACTTACAACTTATTAACAAGTCGGAAGCAAAACTCCATCTGGATGTAGAAGGAGACCTGAGAAATATTGTGCACTTGTATTACTTATTCATTTGTTGCTTTTAGAGGGAGACAGGGATTTAATTGGGGCTACACTGGTATCTGTGGGCAGTATTGGGGTTGGTTATTATTATTATTATTTGCCTATTCAGTGGAACAGACATTGGATAAAATGAATGCATGGCATTTTCCAGGAATTTGCTGCACCATTTTTACCCCTTATTTCAGCAAACCTGGGCTACCAAATTTCAGCAGTACAATCTGGGAGTGCTCTAAAGACCTCAAGGTGGAGGCAATATTTGGCCACAAGTTGGCCAGCTTCACTGCATATGAGAAAAGTATCAATAGGGATATGGACAATGAAATATTCTTTGGCTTGAATCTGTATCAAAGGATCATATTGTCAGTTAGGCAAAATTCCATATAATATATTCAATCTTTCTCTGTCTTACACATAGACGTATTTTAGATGAGTAAAAGTTGCAAGTGATAGAATGAGAAATAGAGTGTTCAAGCCATTCCCTGTAAATAATTTTTCACATTTCTAGTTACCTTTTGTTAGAAAGGGAACAGTGAATTTTCTCTCATCAAACAAAAGAGAGAATATTATTAATTAAATTTTAATTTTGAAAAAAAATTGCATGGCTGCCCATCTTAAAATAACTGGGCAGCTCACAACAATAAAATTACATTATAAAAAACCAGGCCTCACTCAACCTCCTAGGGTACCCCAACAACTGCAGGCTCTGCCACTTTACCCCAATTTTTGTAAGGAGCCAAATTTTAACGGCTTTCAGAAGATTAAGAGGCTGGGACTATGCTGGATTGCTGGGGGGAGAATATTACATAAGGTAGGGCAGCCATGAAGCAGGCACACCTCTGAGGTCCCACTAAATAACCATATTTCAGGGAAGGCTATCATCATGTCCATCCTATTTGATCTAGAATTGGGACTGTTTTGTGAGGGAAACTATTGACTGGTAATTAATTACACACTAATTATCCTTCTCTGCCCTATATTACATCCATTGACAGAAGGAAAAATAAAAGTTAATTTATGCTGTGGTAAAATGTGTGGCAAACAGATAGGTAGGCAGGCAGGCAGGCAGGCAGTCAGACACAGATGGAATTCCTTGCAATATATGCAATTCAGTCTTCTCTAGCCTTCTCCACTAGCATGGCTAACTGAGCTGTGAGTATCATTAAAATGAACTATTGTATAGTTAAGTCAAATTAAATCAAATCAAATCTTTATTATAGCAAATGTTCTATTGTGCGAATTGCAATTACAGCAGAAAGTATCAGTTATTTGATAATCTGAGATTCTTTAAAATTTATCATCATTCTGAAATTTTGATTATGTTGTTCCTTGTTATTACAACCCAATGGCTCATACTGTAGATTTATAAATCTGGGAGCAGTTAAAAGAACTCACAGAAGTAAAAATGAATGAGGATCAGCTAGGATAAGCTGAATTAAAAAGTAGAATGGGATTCAGCATCATTCTGAAATAGCTCTGGACTTCTGTGCTTTCATGAAATCAGCATATTGGACATCTAAGTTTCCCCATTGGAGGGAACTCTTGTCACACTTTTCACTTAACTCCTAAACTTCAGATACAGTAAAAGAGATGTTAGTTGGTGGTTTTGCAGCTCCTGCTTAATAGTTTAGAGTGTTCATGCTTGTTTCCTCAGAAATCAGTATCTGTTCATCATGATATAAGTGAGCACAGAATGTATAAAACTACTTTTTAAAGTTTTCTTTCCACTTTGTCAGAATTAGGGATGCTGGAATTTTTCTAACTTCAGCATCATGAACAGCTTGAGTTGGACAGTGAATTCTGCTCCCTGTTTCTAACATTTCAAGCTACCAGAGGAGAATACAATTGGAGAATACATTTGGTGCCAGTTTGCTTCCAGGTCTAATTCAAGGTGTGGTTATTACTTTTAAAGCTCTACATGGCATGGAACCAAGTTAACCAGGAACCATCTTGTCTCAATTACATTGACTCACACCACCCAGTCAAGTAGTAGAGTATGTTGCAGACCCCATTAGTCAAAAATAAAAAACCCATCCTATGGAATAACTTATCCCCAGAGGTGAGGTAGGAGCCCATTTTTCAGAAGAGCATAGAGAACTGGGGAACTAAGAATGATATGCAGGTTTGGGTTGGTTGATGGCAGTCCCTTTGCTTTTAACTTTATAGTTGTTTTAACTCCTGTTTTTAACTTTGTTTTTATCGATGTCTCTTTGATATGTCTGTGTGGCTTTCATTTGTAAATTGCCAAGAGTCATGTAGGTAAGATGGGCAGGTGTATACATTTGAGAAATAAAAAAAATAAAATAAAGCTTGGATTAGCTGCAAACTGCTTCTAAAGTGGGGGTGTGGAAATGTTTTAAATTTAGTACCGGAACAGAATTTATTAGCAAATGAAAGTATATGTCGTTGCTAAAGAGAAATGTATGGGGAAAGTAAAGAAACTAATCTTAGATTTTACTAAAAAAAATGTTACTTGTGAAATGAAAAGTCAGGATAACACTAAAAAGAAAGGAAAATAGAATTAGAGGAGCCAAAATATACTTGAAAGTAAGATGATAAAAAGCTTAAAAAGAAGTCAAAAAGAAGGAAGTAGCTATCCAAGGAAGTGGTAACAACTTTGTTGTTGGTTCATGACTGGAAAATACCTCATGACGTGAAATAACATGGAAAATCTATCAGGTCATTGGAGGTAACCCTTGACTTATAACCACAATTGAGCCCCAAACTTCCATTGCTAAGCAAGACAGTTGTTAAGTGATGTGTGCCTCATTTTTATAACCTTTTTTTGCCACGGTTGTAAAGCGAGTCCCTGAAGTTGTTAAGTGAATCATGTGCTTGTTAAATGAATCTTACTTCCCCCATTGACTTTGCTTGTCAGAAACTCCCAAAGAAGGTTGCAAATGCCAATCCCAAGACCCCGGGATGCTGCAACCATCGTAACTTACATACCAGTAACCAAGCACCCAAAGTTTGATGATATGATTGTGGGAATGCTGCAATCGTCGGTAAGTGTGAAAACTGGCCATAAGTCGCTTTTTCAGTGCTGTTGGAACTTTGAACAGTCATTAAATGCACGATTGTAAGTTGGGGTGTACCTGTAACTTGGCAGAGAAAAGCAACAGAATTCCTCTGTCAGGGAAATGGGCTGTTTCTAAATACCATATATATAAAAACATATACAGTATATCAAACTGAGCACTAAGGTGGACCTAGTTTTCTCTGTGGCAGCTGCCATCTTCAATGCCTTCACTGGGGCTTCTTCAAGCAAAACTTTAGGGCAGTCACGTACTCCAGAGGATCTCTGCCCTCTCGTGTCATGTTTTGTGGGTTGAGCCATTTTGCCACCAAAATGTTGATATTATGACTGTTCAATTATTGCAGACACCGCAGCCTAAATGCTCTGTTTATGTCAGAGTTGAAATTTAGACTTTTGAACCACAAAAAGCAAATTAACCGTATTGCCCACTAAAAAAACAACAACACGATTCCAAAAGCTTTAAAAATCCAAATCATGAATTAGATGCAAAATTCGTGTTTGCATGGTTCTTAAACAAAGCAAAATAAAAACAAAACATTTCATTCTTCTGATCCATGTGGGTTCTGAGCTATCTAGAACTTTGAATCATATAAAATGTTAAGTAAAATCAATATGAGGTGTGGGGTTGTAAATGTAGCTGCAGTTCAAACCATGACATCTGCTAAATTGCAGTCTTAAAATAGAATGTGGGAAGGGCTAAAGTCATTCAAGGTGCTTAGATGATATCACCATGTCCAGGACTCTTGCATGTATTCTGCATAAGCCACTGAAGGGTGGAAGAGGCAAGCATAGAGTAACTGATTCTTTACATAAAATCCAGCTATCCAACACTTTGTAGGCTACTCATAGAAACAATGTTCACAGTCCTTAAGCCCTCCTAGTTATTCTTCCTTCTTTTTCCTTTGTTTATCTTATGCAAAAACATTCAGAAGAACTCAAAACCACGTATGGTATTTTGTGGCTCTCAGTTGGCCTAACAAGTACAGGTAATCTTTGACTTACGACCAAAATTGAGCCCCAAATTTATATTGTTAAGCAAGACAGTTGTTAAATGAGTTTTGCTTTATTTTATGACTTTTCTTGCTCCAATTGTTAAGGAAATCACTGCAGTTGTTAAGTTAGTAACATGGTTGTTAAGTGAATCTGGCTTCCCCATTGATTTTGCTTGTCAGAAGGTTACAAAGGGTGAGATCACATGACCTCAGAAAACTGCAACCTTCATAAATATGAGCCAGTTGCTAAGCATCTGAATTTTGATCACGTGACCATGGGTATACTGCAATGGTCTTGTGAAAAACGGTCTTAAGTCACTTTGTAAGTTGTAAGTTGAGGTCTAACCTGTAATATTATGACTAAATGTGCATTTTAGACTTCGGAACAGGCAACTCAACTTTTTGCAGGTTAGATGACTTCTGATTACAGGTGAGAAGCTGTGCTAGGAGGACAGGACAAATGCTAAAGTTTAATTTAAGTCAACTGTAAGATTAAAAAGGAAATTTTGATAGTTTTCCAGGTATTTAATTGTCATGCTACTCTTGCATTACATTGAAAACCACAATTTGCTGACAACTTTTGGAAAGCTGAAAAGAGGGCTATAATATGTTCACTTTGGGTTTAGATTATATAAAACAGAAACACAGTTGTGAAGAAAATTACTGCTTTATTTGCCAAGTTTGCAGGAAAAATAAATTTCGAAGTTAATGTGGTATAAAGGCAGAAGATTCTCATATGGAAAGTTGTCTTATTACAAATACTCCCTTGGTAGAAATTGAAGATAACACATGAAAGATTGGATTAATCTTCTTTTAGTGAGAAGTTAACTTAAAAAGAAAATAACTTTTTAAGGATATTAAGACTCCAAATAAACAGAAGACTTTCTAGCTGAAAAAGTCTGCACTGCGGTTTCTATGGCAAATAAACGTGTTACTTTAAATCTACGTAAACGATAGACATTATTTTTTAACTTCTAATTTACTTACTTATTTATTTAACACATTTCTAACCTGCTGCAATACATGAAGAATTCAGTGGCTTATGCAGAATACATTTTTAAAAAATATATCCATGGTTCCAACTTCACAATAAATGCAATTAAAATTAAACTACCAAATATAAAAATGGAAATAATAAAAATAGATGGCATTTTAAAATCAGGAGCAAGTGGCTTTTAAGTTCAAATGTGTTCATTTGTTTCTTGCAAAAAGCATAACCATGCCAGAGTAATAAACGTATAAATCAGCGGTGGGTTGCTCCCGGTTCGTCCCAGTTCTGCAAACCGGTAGCGGCGGTGGTGGGAGGCGCCACCCACCCGCCCAGGTTGCACGTGCACGCGAACCAGTAGCAACAGGTTTTAGAACCCACTACTGGTATAAATGATATAGACCTAGCATGAGCTTCTCTGGTAGATGAATGGACAGTACAAGTAGCATGCAGAGTATCCCGTCCCCATCTCTAAAATGTCCCAAATTTCATGCGATATGATCAGTAGTGGGTTCTAAAACCCTTTACTATCGGTTTGCGCGCGCATGCGCAGAAGCATTCCAGGCGGGTGGGCAGAGCCTCCCACCGCCGCCACTACTGGTTCTAAGAACAGGTCTGAACCGGGAGCAACCCACCGCTGGATATGATCAATATGAAATGATCTACAAATCCTTTAATAATAAATGCATAATAAATAAGAAAGAACCATAAAAGTTTGTAAAACATTGGGGCTCATGCATGAGACCACGTGTCCTGTCAATACTTTCATGGAAACCATGGAAATCTGCATGGTGATGTCTCTGACATGAGATTTTGGCAAATGTTTTAATATTCATGCAAAATAATTTAATAGCATCTGGCATTAAAAATGTTGCTGACTCCCAACATAGGCCACAAGGAAAAGAATCAGGCAACAAAAACAAAATACCCTTATTATCTCTGAACTCTGTGTACAACGTTATCTTCTTCTATGTAATGGATGATACTGTAATGGATGGCATGAGAAGTATCTTCCAATGGATAATAAATTGGAACACTTAAAAAGAAGAGTCACATTTGTACTAAGGATGTCTTAATACATATCAATAAGCAAGTTATCTTTGATACAGAAGTGTGGTGTCAAAGATTCTGATCTTTATGTGCAATCTTGAATGATGTGAAAGTAATATTTAGGGATTTACTTCAGTACGTCTTTCATTACCTTAAGTTAAATGTATCTTAAAGAAATATAATCCCATTATATGATGTACTAGGCTTGTTTTACCCACAGACTCCAATATTTAAAAGTATTTTATATAGTATTATCAAAGCAAGCACTAGAGAAAGTTGAATGAATTCTTATGCTGCTTAACATAAAGAGCCGAGGTGGCGCAGTGGTTAGAGTGCAGTACTGCAGGCTACTTCAGCTGACTGTTCAGCAGTTCAGCGGTTCAAATCTCACCGGCTCAAGGTTGACTCAGCCTTCCATCCTTCCGAGGTGGGTAAAATGAGGACCCAGATTGTTGGGGGCAATATGCTGACTCTGTGAACCGCTTAGAGAGTGCTGTAAAGCACTGTAAAGCGGTATATAAGTCTAAAAAAAAGAAAGAAAGAAAAGAAAGAAAAGAAAGAAAAAGAACATACACTGTGTTGTTTGCTATGCTGAAAAAAATACTACTTTATATACTTTAAGTACTTAAAATACTTAATAGGCTGGTGCAGTGGTTAGATTGCAGTATTGCAGGCTGACTCTGCTCACTGACCAGCTCAAGGTTGACTCAGCCTTCCATCTTTCAAGGTCGGTAAAATGAGGACCCAGATTGTTGGGGGCAATATGCAAATAATGCTTGCATTGTAAACCACCCAAAGAGTGCTGTAAAGCACTATGAAGCAGTATATAAGTCTAAGCGCTATTGCTATTTTATTAAATCAAGCAATAGATCCATATATGCAGGTATTCACAATAATAATTGGAAATAGAATTTAGATGTCACTTAGTCCAACTCCCGACATCCCATATGGTTTGGTATCCAGCTTCTTTTTTACATGTCTCCAATGAAGAAGAGTCTACCACTTCCTAAGCAAATCTGTTCCATGCTGGAACAATTTTTATCTTTAGGAATGATTTCCTAATGTCCCCAGAAAATCAATATCCTTGCAATTTAAGCCCCCACATTCTATACTCATACATTTGATTTTTTTTTTCAGAACCGCAGATGTTCTGTGGTTTATGTCTATTTTTCCTCTTGTCCTATATAGTATTTACCCTTCCTCCCCATCTGTATATCATTCACAGATTTCATAGTGATGTTTTCTACCCCCCTCATCAAGTTATTTATAAATAGAATAGAATAGAATACTTTATTGTCACCTTGAATGTACACTAATCGACATACATTAAAATGAAATTACGTTGCATACAGCTCTCAAAAGGTCTCCACCTCTAATATAAACATAAATATGACAAGATAGATTGATAGATAGATAGATAGATAGATAGATAGACAGACAGACAGATAATTGATAGATAGTTGATAGATAGATGATAGATAAATAAAAATTTATAAATATATTAAACAATACAGGGCATAGGACTGAACCCTGTGTATGGCATTTATCATCTCTATCCATTTTCTCAGACCCATTGATCTGTACTACATAAAACTGTTGTGTCCACATTGGTATGGAGTTTAAGCAGTGGGACCATGATGATGCAAAATGACAATATGAATGTGATCATTATATACTTGCATCTCTATATCTAACACAAATACATGCATTGTGGCATCGTCAGATGTGCATTTCCCTTTCTAAGCTGGTGCTTTGCAATGGTCTGGAACAAAACCAGAGTACAACTCTTCAAACATGAAAGCAATTGCACCTTTTGTCATACTTGTGCTAGATAAATACATATGTATGTATCTATGTATGTAGGTAAATATGTGCAGAGCACCAGGATCAGCTTCCAAAGCATCTTTAGAAGCCTGGAAAAAGATGCAGCTGCTTTAATAAATTGAATAATTTGCTTTGGGTGAGCTCCCTTGCACTGTGTGATGCATCTCTTTTGAAGGTTTTGCATTGTACTAGTTCTTGTTACTGTAAATAATTGTAATGATTTTGAACTGCGTCCATTTAACTTTACTAAATTGTCGTATTGTGTGTATTCAAAAGTTAATTTATTCACAAAATCACATTTAGTTTCTTTTTAAATGCTGAGAGCATTTAAAAAAAAAAACTGTCAAAGTTTTGTGGGGGGAAAAAGCTGTTGCCGGCAATGGGAGCTGTTGGTTCAGCCAAAGTAACTAATTTGCGTATCAGATTAAATGAGGCTGTATGTAAAAATAACTCAATTATGTTTGCATCTGTTCCCCTAAAGACATCCAAATGAGTCTTCAATAGCTTACTTCTTACTTAAAGGAGCTGTCAGGGTTCCAAGTAACAACCCCAACAAAAGAAAACTCTGAGACTTGAGTTTCCTCAAAGTTCCATTTTATTAGAGATGTCATATTGGCACATCTAGGAAAACCCGAATCTGAAAGCTTCCGGGTTTTCCCCACCCAAAAGAAAGTCCAAGTCCCTGCCCCAGCACCCACATGTCCATCACATGGTCCAATCAATTCACCGTCCCAACTGGAGATGCGTTCCAGTCACACCCTTCCAGGTGCAGGGCAGAGTGGCCTTGACTCTCGGAGAAAGGAATGTTATTTTGACTACATATCTCCCCAGCTCCATCCAATTCCCCCTCCCAGTTTCCCACAGCACTAAATGTGGCAGGCCTGAAGATCCAAGGCCCAAAATGGCTTCCAGGCCTGACAGGAACTCTGTTAATGCCAGTAATACCCTAGAGTAGTGATTAGCTTCAAGATTGTATTCTTAATCTGTATTTGTGGAGGTTAAAATGTTCAGATTGATTGCATATTAGCAGCTCTACACTGAAATGCAATATATATAGTATTTAACTGGTGTGTATACTTAATGGTGCAGATTAAGCAATATGGCAAATGAAGATCCACACAGTGGTTGTGGATGCCACGGTTGGTTGCGACTCTTTAAAGCAGCTGGGTCTTTTTCCAGGATTGCATGGATGCTCTTTGCATTTCCAAAACACATTTTAAGGATCAGATCCCTGGCATTTCCCAGTCCTATTGGATTTGCATTGCAAGAATTTTTTTTCTCAAAAATTATGCTCTGCATGTGTAGAGTCGCACAGCTGCCAAAAAGCTATTGTGTATAAATTAGGCCTGCACCAAATCATTATTAATATGCTTACTTTGATGGGTACTGAATACGAATAGTCAATATTTGCTTTGAAATCTGCATATTTATTACTACCAAACAACTGCTGCAGAAATGTTTGCCTGATTGCTTTTTTTTCCACCCGTGGTTTGGTGTCCAATCTCTTTCTCCCCCCCCCTTTTCTTTCCCTTTTTATTCCTCTTGGTACTTCATTTGATTCAGCAAAGCAGTTGATATGAGTTTGTTTACTGACATATGAGACGTCATAACAGTAAGCTTGTCATCACTACTGGCAAAACCCCAAAAAGTCAGCCAAGCCAATCTTAGAAAATGCAGTTCAGACAAGGCAGGTGCTAGCACTGAAAACAGCAACATCCCAAACGGAAACAGAAGCTGGCACTGGACGAATCGGAGGGCTGTATGATAAAGACTAGGAAAAGCGTTTGGAATGAAACAATATAGCTTTGAGTCAGCCAACCTTAAAATAAATAAATCTGGTGGCCTGAACCATCCCCTCTCAGTCTTGAGGAGTTTCTGTTTTCTTCCATGAACAGGAAAAAAAAGTGTAATAATAAACCCACAGTGTTGCTTGACTCTTCCTGTGGAGAAATATGGATTTATGACAGATTAACCAAGAATTGTACAGGTTTAATCAAGCCCTAATCAAGCTGTTGTGGCTCTGATGCAAATGTCACAGCCTTCAGCTACAATCAATGGTGGGAATATTTGCAAGATGTAGTGACATATCAGTGTCATGTATGACTGCATTAATCAAGCGTTTCATTTTAAATAAGTGGGTACTAGTTTTGCAGTAACGTTACTCTTTAAAACATCTTCAATAAATAACCATTTTTGGGGTTTACCTCCTGCTCAAATTTACCACTGTGTTACTTATTTGCATTTTAATGTTTTATGAAACATAAGATTGTCAAGTTGGTCCTGTTCATTTGGATTTTACAAATTCCCTAGTTCATCTCAGTTTCCATGGAAACTTGAATTCATGTGACAACAAGAGAATAAAGACAAGAAGACAGTTCTTCAAGGATATAAATAATCTCAGTATTCCATGGATTATATACCTGTCAGAAACAATGAAGGGACTAATATTTTCAGCTGTGTGTTTACTAGAACTTAAAATTACAACATCGGGAGAGAAACCACAAAAGCGGCAAGGACTAATGTCACAGTCTGTTTTTGTTAATAATCTGTGCTCTTAAATTCAGACACTGTCTTAAATGTTGGATGAATATTTAGGGTGCTTGAAAATAGAAAAATGATATAAGTTGATGCTACAGGCTGTCCCAGCTTTAATTAAATTAAGAGCCTCTGTACTGTCCTAAATAGTAGCCTAGGAGTTGCTAGAATTCTGTTGTGCAACTTTTTCCTAATATTTATTTTAATTATAAATTGAAAATTGAAGTTTTATAGCTTGCAAGATAACCTCGGATCTTGTAAGATAATTTGGGGGACAATGCTGAATGTAACTACTATGGTCTTGAACTTTGATTTACTTGTGCATATGGCAAGGATGACTCTCTGCCTTAATATTAATGTCCTGGTTCTCCTTTAGCCTATTCTGATAAATGAAACTATACATTGGCTCTTTTCCAATTACTACTTGTTTTTGTCTGTCTCCCATGCTATTTGTTTTCAATTCATTTGACATATTGTTCTGCATTATTTTCAACTGTGCTCTTGATGTCTCTAGCTGATGTACAATTATATATTTTTTTACTTTTTTCAATTCAATTAAAGTGTAAAAACTGTCACGGAGCATTTTTCTTTGTTTTTCCCCCTCCTTTAGAAACAGATGTCTAATAGACAATAAGGGAGACAGATTTTCTTAGCAAAGTTCCTGGGCAATGAAATTGTATCTTGAAATAAAATTTGTATTATTCATCATTTGTTACATGATTTTGTTACCAGACACAATTGCATAATCTTTGGGGGTAGTCAAAGCTTTATAACTTACAAGACAGAAAGCAAAATTAAGCCAAATGTGGAATATTTTGCATTTCAGAGTGTTGACTAAAAGAATCTTATCTTATGGGTTGAGATGATTTTTTAAAATGTCGCTCCCTGTTAAATTGGTATGTAATAGTTGGTTATTTTATTTGTTAGTTATTTGATGTTTTCCTCTTTTCTTAAGAGGATTTTCAAATTATTAGCACAGAGTGACTAACCTACTATACTTATTCCGGCTAAACCAGGAGTGACAAGCTTTGCCGTGGTGGCGCAGTGATTAGAATGTAGTACTGCAGACTACTTCTGCCGACTGCCAGCAGTTCGATCCTGACTGGTTCAAGGTTGACTCAGCCTTCCATCTTTCTGAGGTCGGTAAAATGAGGACCCAGATTGTTGGGTCGCTGACTTGTGTAAACCACTTAGGGCTGTAAAGCACTATGAAGTGGTATATAAGTCTAAGTGCACCTGTGTTTTAGGATTACCAATTATCTAGAAAAAAATATTTTTGATTGGTATTGGAAAACCAGGGCAGGGACTCCCCCCCCCAAAACTTCCTTAGTCCTATGATCTCTGGAGCAAATAAACATCTGTTGAAGTTGAAAAGATTAATATTTTGCTTATGCCAAATCTGTTCTCAGCCATAGTTTCTTACTAGTTCTTTGCATATCCATGGGTCCATGCAGACATAAAGTGCCGAGGAGAATTGATTTGTGGCTAGGGATACTCTATGGGGCACAAACCCCACTAATTTGATAACCTTCTGTAACTTCCTATAAGCATCATGTGAAGGCTTGGATTGATCAAAACCATGATGGAATATGAGAAATCAATATCTGCTGACAACTATGGGATATGTATGATTGCAGCTTGGAATATAAAAGCAGTACTTCACAAA
Organism: Thermophis baileyi; assembly: GCA_003457575.1. NCBI lineage: Eukaryota > Metazoa > Chordata > Lepidosauria > Squamata > Dipsadidae > Thermophis > Thermophis baileyi. The sequence continues at coordinate 2,317,636 of QLTV01003780.1, forward strand.
AGTATGAATGAAATGAAAGAAGATAAAATAGGCCGTGTGATTATGGCCTTTTCCTCTTAATTTTAAGACCACATTAATTTTTCTCTATTCCTTCAAGTCAAGAAAAAAAACCAAATCAAGATAAATTGGATGTAATCTGTAATTTAACTTTGTTAAATAAGGCCAGACAAGGTGACTACCCTTTGTTGTGGCCCGCCAGCTGCCAGCGGAGCAGACTCGGACAATGAGGAGGTTGGGGAGGAACTTGGGCCAGCTCTGGAGTCTGGGGAAGGCTCTGATGGATGCTCTGCTTCCGACGCAGAGATAGAGCCAGGGCCGTCAGACATTTCCCAGCCACCGGAGAGGCAGCTGCCTTTAGAGGCTGAGATAAGTGGGGAGGAAGAACAGCTGGGACCTGTTCCAGATGCACATATGTGCAGAGCTGTTAGGAGAGGAGAACAACTGAGGACAAGGAGTCGACTCGGGAAGCAATGCACACGTGGACGACCAGGAGTCGACTCGGGAAGCAAGGCACACGTGGACGCTGAATGGCCCCTCCCTGGCTGGGGAATAAATAGAAGGAAAGGAGAGTGGTTGTCGTAGGAGACAACAGTTCGTATTTCTGAAGATTTTGCTTATTGTGTTTTGTGCCTCAGAGACTGCTTGCCAGAACTTAATTTGCAGCTTTGCGGCTGGGAGCTCACGGCCTGGCAATTATCGCAAGGAACTTATAAGGTCTATTACTGCAGTTAACTCTTTGAAGGACTATTGCCTGGACTTTTCGGTGTGTGAATGCCATTAATTCACAGGAGATAAATAAAGAGGGTTTTTTCAGGACAAGGAGTCTGTTTCTTGTTTCTGCTAAGGCTGGGTCAGAACACCCTTAAACAATGAAAGACAGGGTAGTTTCAGGACAGTGATTGGACAGTTCCCTGCTGTTCTTTCCTCTCTCACCCAGAATCACATACCAATGGGGAAAACAGTTACCAGCTACTATCCAGGAAGTGTGGTGGGGCAGAGCTGAAGGCTCAGCATGTGTTTCCCATAAGTTCCTATTATTTGTTTACTCTCTATTTTTAGTATTCACTGTGTACTTCTAACATGATCGTTGGACTTCCAGATGATCAAAATCCTAATTCCAGGTTGTAGTAATCCAGATAACTTCTAAATATAGAAGGACTGACAGTAATTTTGAAAGCCTTTCTAAAATTATTGCAATATGATCTACGTGGGTCTGCTCTCTAGAAGCTACAATTGGTCCAGAATGTGGCCGTGTGAGTAGTTATGGGTGCTTCTTTTCAGACCCTTATGAATAGATGTTGCTATTCTGCAAACTGCAGTGGCTTTTAGTTGACTTCTGGGTGCAATTCAAGGTGCTTGAAAAATTACTTTCAGAGACTTCCATGGCATAGGAACAGGTTATATGTAGGGCCACTTCCGCCTGGAGAATCTTCCTGTCCCACTCATTTGAATAGGGAAGACATACTATGAATCCCTTCATTGAAACAATGCCATCTGAGCCGTGGTGCTGCAGTGGTTAGCATGCAGTATTGCTGGCTAACTCACTGCTCACTGTCAGGAGTTCGATTGTCACCAGGCTCAAGGTTGGTTCAGCCTTCCATCCTTCCGAGGTCTGTAAAATGAGGATCCAGATTGTTGGGAGCAATATGCTGAATCATATACCACTTCATAGTGCTTTACAGCCATCTCTAAGCGATTTACAAAATCTAAATGCTAAATGCTATTGCTATCTTATAAGACTCAAGCAACATGCCTTCTCAGTGGTGGCCCCTATCTTATGGAACAACGTTCCTGTCAACATATTCCTGACACCTACAGGCCTATAAAAAGGCTGGTAGGACCTGGTTCTTTTGGATGAGGTTGTAATTTCTATTTGAATTGCCATTTTAGTGAATTATTATTATTATTATTATTATTATTATTATTATTATTATTATTATTATTATTATTATTATTATTATTATTATTATTATTATTATTATTATTATTATTATTATTATTATTACATTTGTTGTTGTTGTTGTTGTTGTTGTTATTATTATTATTATTATTATTATTATTATTATTTTATAAACAGTGGTTCTTTCTTCTTTATCTTAGGTACTGTTGAACTGTCTGTAAGCTATTCAGAATCACTTAGGTAAAATTGGGCAGCCCTACAAATGTTTTAGGTAAATAAATAGTTCACAGGTGTCAAACCCGCAGCATCACATTGCCGTCACATGACATTTCGCAACGTTTTTCTCCTTCGCAGAGCTGGGGTGAGCTTGGCTGCGCATGACGCATCTGGCCCATGGGCCGCCAGTTTGACACCCCTGAAATAGATATCCCAGCAGAGACTTCAATTTCCAGAATTCCCAGGAACAATCATACTGGTAGGGAAATTCTGGTAAACCACTTATGTGAAAATTGACAAGGTGGGAAAACACTGGCCTATATGAATATTATAATAGGCTTATATTCTGCACCCAGGTAATAGGCAGCAAACAAAGGTATCCTAGTGGTTGTCTACATTGGAGTAGTTGAACTGTAATCCTGCTCTTATGTTTTGCCACAAATGCCATTTCATAGTATCATTTTCAAAATTTAATCTATTGTGTGGAGAATACACATTTCTGTACCACTAAAGAAAGAGCAGCTGTATGTTTTTGTGATGTAGTGTGTAGTATATTCAAACTTTTCAAGCACATGTCCCAGCTGTACCTTGTAGAAACTGAAATTAATTTTGAACAACTATTTCTAGTAATAGGGAACATAGAAACCATTAAGAGGAAGTATCAATTATCACTATATCCATTTAATGCAATTTAATTTGTCAACCTTGGCAAATTGAGGATATCTGGATTTCAACTCCCAGAATTTTCAAACAGGGAATTCTGGGAATTGAAGTTCAGGCATCTTAAAGTTGCCAAGGTTGAGAAACATTGCATTCAAAGTCCCAAAGGTGCTTTTTCAAGAGGCAACTGGACTTTCTGGTTTTTCTTTGAAGACGTTTCGCTTCTCATCCAAGAAGCTTCTTCAGCTCTCTTCACAGCTGAATCTCCATAGACATTTCATTCAAAGAAAGAATATAGAAAAGAATTTGATCCTCAAATGAAAAACAAGTATAAGATTAAAAGTTATTCCAAACTATGTCTTTGGTTAAGTCCCCTCCAACATCAAAGATAATGGAAATGTCAAAAAATATCTACCTTTTCTTCATAAATACCAGAAATATTTCAATGTGCTTCATGAGAAGCAGTGGCATATTTCCCATATAAGGCACAAAATGTAGCTTATATCCTTTTAAAAGAAAGAAGACATGTTACAACATAGAGTGTTATAACTAAAATCTTCTCTTAACATTTGTTCCCCAAATGTTTTTGAACTGCTTCTATGTAGATTTTGCTGTTGTTCCTACGTTCACTTTTTACATTTTTATTAGAGTTTTATTATTGCATTGTTTGTTTAAATAAAATATTTAAATCAATATTTTGGGGAGCATAGACTGAAGATGTAAAACTTGGAAACAATAGAATTTGATCTTTATCTATGTTTAAAGTGGTATTTTAACAATTACTACTGAAGCACAAACATGTGGAATGCAGTATTTTCTGAAAAATTCTACTTTTTAAAATTGGTTGAATTATTTACATATTATTATTATCATCCTTAAAATGAAAATATATCAGTTGGATTGAATTTGCAGGAAGGCTTGTATTTTCTTTCTAAAAATCTGGAACATGTTTGCCCCCAAGTGGAAGTTTAGAAAAATACTATACCCAGGGTGGTTGTTACAAGGCAGCTTTCTAAAAAAACATTCAAACATATTTCAAAAGCATTATTTCACGATAGTAGCAACTATGTTTTATTTTATATCAGTTATTACTGGCCCTCATTTATTTTATGCTATTACCTTATAATATGTGAATTAAGAATGCCAATCTTTATACATCAACAGTAGATATTATTGTCCAATTTTAAATGATCGGTTTTTTTTTCTGCCTCATGCATTCTGAACTTCAAAAGGAAAACAAAACCCTGGCTTGCCAATAAGCTACTTAAGAATAAATCAAAAGGCCTGCATTACACAGAATTTATCTTTCAATTACTCAAATCCTAATTGCTCTGCTTGCAAGCAAACCTCCTAGTGGTTTTAAGCAAACCCAGTACTAATTTAGAAACATACTTTTTAAATTTTTAAAATCCTGTTTCTAAGGCAGCTTCTCTGCAGTGCGAATCAATATAAATGGGAGACGGGCCCTATCCTAGTCTTGCAAGCTTGAAAAGAAAGAAAAAAGAAGGGAAGATGTAACAGGTTGAACTTTATAAGGGCTACATGCAGTTGAACCAGGCTGAGCTTCCTTGTTAGTGATGGTTTTTAGTAGTGCTATAATATTTGATTCGACAGGTTTTCTAGTTCATAGATGCGCATCATGTAAAGATGTGTTTTCCCTTGCTTTTAACTTCTTTCTGTTTCAAAGTTGCAAAGAACACTTCCTAAAACTGATCCTTCACCGGTCAAAGAATAGGACTGGTTTCTTTTCCCTGAGTATTAATAACATTTTTCCCAGGATGCAGTGGTTGCGATCTTCCATTAATTCTTGGTTCACAGCTGATGTATTTTCCTTCAGTGAAATAGTGAATTAGATAATTGGCAATAAATGAAGTTGCATTCTCTATCCAGAGGGGGGGGGGAGGAAGAGGCTTCTTGCAGATACTTTTTCTATCAACAGAGGAAGTTAGTTTTTCTAACCATAATGCCTTTTCCCCACGAAACCAGATGGTGCTTATCCTCAGCATTATTTCACATTCTCAAGAAAATTGCTTCTCTGCATCATTAGACTATAACTATAAGGTGTTTTTTTTAAAAAAAAAATAAATAACTGGTCCTTCCTTGGTTATTGGGTAGGAAAGCAGAGAAGTAACATCTTAAATGACAATAATCATTTTCTTTTTCATCCATACTTATGTGGCCTTCAGAACTAATTATTCCTGTATTAAAAATTATTGCTTTTAAAGATCCATTTATATGAAATGGATAAAGCATCTCATCAGAGAAGTAGCAAAACACAAACTTAACAATACAGTTTAGTGTCAGCGCTTCCCAAACTGTTTTTTTTCCTTACCCAAAACCACTTATCAGAAACTTCTTTTTACCCAATGTAGGTAAAATGCTTTTAAGTCAATTTAAATGTCCATGTTGTGATTGGGTTGTAATGAGTTTGTATGTCTTTGCCTAAAGAAAAAACATTTTTATCCAATTTGGTATATTTTCAATGTTGGGAAATATATTGGAATTAGGTGGCTTATACATTCAAATAAATACATATCGTTAAGTTCTATGATAAATTGGATAATCAAGGGGAAGGAATACAATAATATGATTTAGATTAGAAAGCGGGAGACTGAGAATTCTAGTCCTGTCTTAACCATGAAAGGTTACCCTTACCATGAAGCCAGTCATTCTCTCTCAGCCCAACTCACCTCACAGGGTTGTTGTTGTGGGGAAAACAAAAGGAGGAAGTGTGTTGGATATGTTCACCATCTTGAGTTATTTGTAAAAATGATTATCATACTGTTGGGGCCCTTTTTCTGGATAAGTATAGAACATTAACCTGTTGTTGATAGTACACTATCAAAGATGGTGTAGGAAAATTTATATTTGTTGGAAAATAAAATCTTCGTCTTCATCAGATATCATTATTTAAATGTAGCCACCATGAATTTTAAACTTGTGTAATAGTGAATTCTCTATTCCCAGGTTTGACTGCTCCAGTCCGTCTTCTATGAATTCTGTATATTTATTAGCAAAGTTGTTCCACCTGATTTTAAATGGAATTTTTTTGAACCTGGAATAGTATGAACGTTTCGCCAAAGGAAGCATTCTAAGCAATCCAATATAATTTGTTCCCCACTGCCATTTCAATCAATATATAATTATTAACATGAAAAGCAGGACAAATAAACATGTAGCAGGCTGTTAGGTTATGCCTCACAGGCAGATTGTATGTGATTTTTTTTTTCTTCAATTTTTTACCTCTTCTTAAAAAGACAAAAAAGGAGCAATTAAGTTATTCAGCAGAGCATTCCTGTTGCTGTGGTAAACATCCAGTTATGCAAGCAATGTCATTTTTCAGTCTCTAGCTTAGAGACAAGGGACCCATCAAGTATTTACATGCTTAGATGATCAGATTTTTAACTTCATGGCCTCTAATTAACAACGCACAACACAGTTATGTGCTTGTGAGACTTGATAAAGGGATAGGAAAGTTTTAAGAATACAGTTGTCCAATTAGGTGCTCCAATTTAGAAAAAAATATTACAATTTTCATGCGGCAGCCTTGGTTTTTCATTTAGTAAAATATTTTAATTCGTTCAATTCATTAAATTGATTTGGATGCTATTATACAACCATACACACACATGCAAGCAATCACCAATAAATGAAATCGCAAAGAAGCTACTGAAGATTAACACACATTATTAGATGCCATTCCTTTTCTGATGCTATTATGACAGGTGAGTGTAGTTTTCTAAAAGACTACAGAATGATACAGAAATATATTTAATTTCAATAAAAAGCATTTGTGTAAAAATGTAGGGCTTAGAAGGAACTCTGAAAAATGAATTATTTGGGCTTCCTTACATTTTCTGTCATCATCTTACAGACAGATATTTAGGTAGGCCATGTAAAGATCCATAAATCTAACATAGACCTCAATTTTCCAAGAATGCTTCGACAGCTTTGTGGCATAAAATAGCTTCTATGCCGAAGTTGTAAACTGGTAAGTAAGAATAATGACAAATATTAAGATGATAGGGGCCATTACAGCTTTCAGATCAGCTTTTTGTATACAGTTCAGAGGTGGGTTCCTCCCGGTTTGGACCGGTTCACCCGAACCGGTAGCAACCCGCTGGTGACATCATGATGATGTCATGGATCCGGTTCGGTTGGTGCTGGTCCGTGGACGCCACCATCTTTTTTTTTAATTTTTTTTTTAAAAATTGAATTTTTTTTTGAATTTTTTCTTCTTCTGCGCATGCGTTGCCATCTTGTTTTCGGCTTTTTAAAAAAAATTTACTTTTTTTGCACTGCGCATGCGCGCGTGCCCACGAGACGCGGCCACGCGGCACGGGAGGAAGCGAACCGGCAGCGAGGTAAGTTAGAACCCACCCCTGATACAGTTGAAAGCCTTAGTAAATATTCATTGGTTGGATCCAAATTAGCCATGCGTAGAAGATCTATTGAAATCAATAGAAAGTATTGGCCATAACGTATTTTCCATTTATTCTAATGGATATTGATTATTTTGTCTAGGAGATGCTTTTGGCCTTTGGGATCTGCCTTGGCATGGCTGATGATATTATATGTTTTAGTCTTATACTAGTGTTTCATTTTTAGGATTTGAAAACAGTAGCTTAAGGTATTTAATTTCTCCTTAAACTGTCTCTTCCCATTCCCTAACCCACCTTTCCACCTTTTCTTCTTTAACATTGGTTGAAATCACAGGATCTTTAGAGGCTTTCATTGGCAGATCATACAGAATCAATACTATTAAACTCTATTTAAGTATGCTGTGTCTTTTTCAAAGTTGTCTGAAACTAAAATATTTTTGTAAAGATCAATTAATTAGGCACTTTGGTCTAGTGATTTTAAGCTGCCAGGCTAGAAACCAGGAGTTCTAGTTCTGCCTTAGGCATGAAAACTGGCTGGGTGACTTCGGGCCAGTTACTGTCTCTCAGCCCAACTCACATCATAGGGTTTTATTTTATTTTATTTATTTATTTTATTTTATAAAATTTATATGCCGCCCAACTCCCGAAGGACTCTGGGCGGCTTACATCATAAAAAATAAAACATATAAAAACAATTTAAAAAAGAAAGGGGAAAAAAAAACCCCCCAACTATATTTAAAGTAAAACATTCACGCAACCATGCAAGGGTTGCTGTGGTGGAGAAAATAGGAGGAAGGAGTGTTACGTATGTTTGCCACCTTGAGTTATTTATTAAAACATAATAAAGGTAGGATAAAAACAAATAAATAAATAAACAGAATTTAATTATTCATTGATTCAATTTTAATGCTACTCAGTTCCAACTGACATTGTGTTGTTAATGTATCTAACAAGTGTGTTCCTGCTCAGTAGCTGTCAGTGTTCTGTCAGGAATGGGGTGAGGTCGACAGTAGACAGTCTAAGGATAAAGTTTTGGGGGTTTGAGGAAGAAACCACAGAGTCAGGTAGTGCATTCCAGGCATTGACAACTCTGTTACTGAAGTCGTATTTTCTGCAATCAAGTTTGGAGCGGTTTACCATAAGTTTGTATCTATTGTGTGCTCGTGTATTGTTGTGGTTGAAGCTGAAGTATTCATTGATAGGTAGGACATTGTAGTGGATAATTTTATGTACTACGCTTAGGTCGGACCGAAGACGGTGAAGTTGTCTAAGTAAGCCCAAAATTTCAAGTCTGGTGGCATAAGGTATTCTGTTATGAGCAAAGGAGTGGAGGACTCTTCTCGTGAAATATCTCTGTACTCGTTCGATTGTATTAATGTCCGATATGCAGTGCAGGTTCCAGACAGATGAGCTGTATTCAAGAATTGGTCTACCAAACATTTTGTATGCCCTAGTTTGCAGTTCAATATTACCGGAGAAGAAGCTACGCAAGATTAGGTTAACAGCTTTTAATGCTTTTTTGGCAATGCTGTTAAAGTGAGCTCTGGCACTTAGATCGTTAGAGATGAGTACTCCAAGGTCCTTGACAGAGTGAGGATCGTCTACAAGGTCATATCCGCCCAGCTTGTATTTTGTGTTTTTATTTTTTTTTTATTTTTTTTTTGCCAATGTGTAAGACAGAGCATTTGTTGGTTGAGATTTGGAGTTGCCAATTGTTTGACTATTCTGACACATAATCAAGTTCTCTTTTTAGGGTATCAGCATTGTCGGTGGTGTTGAATAGTTTTACATAATCAGCGAATCTCTCTCTCTCTCTCTCTCTCTCTCTCTCTCTCTCACACACACACACACACACACACACACACACACAGAGAGGGGGGGAGGAAATTCTGATAGAATAATTGGCTTATAGCTAGGTAGTATCAGTCCATTGACAGAATATTTTCTCTTCTGGAGAGGCTTCATGAGTGGAAAGAGATTATTGTTCAGGTATTCCTTCTGTTCATTCAGCTTTTTGATTGGGGAATTGTTGAGATAGTTTTCAAACTCTCTTTTTTTTTCACTTCCTACTTATTTGCTACTGTTTTCACAACTGGAATTATTCATGGGGTGTGAATAAAATATGATCCTTTCTAGGCATAGATAGCCAACCTAGTCAAGGATATTTTGTGACCACAGTGAGCTTTTAAGATTTTCACTTTTTTTTATTTTTTTGGACCAGTGGCTGTTTATCTCCAATGTGGTACATAACAAGGTATCGAGAAAGTAGTTAGTTGTGATAAAGCCTTCCTAACGGGATGCCACTACAATAATGAAAGATTCAATTTTTATTTAATTATATTTTGGCTTTTGACCCTAAAGGGATAAAAAATGAGCAGACAGACTACAGTGTGAAAAATCCAAATCTATGCCTTTTTTCCCAGAATGATGCAACATTATCTACACAATCCCCCCCATACAAACATTTCCATAAAATTGGCATTTATAATATGATGGAAGGGGAGGATTTGTAAAACCAAACACTGTAATCTCATTTAAATTTCATCCTAGTCCAGGCTTTGGGTGGAGGGGGTGTGAGCACCCAAAAAGTTGTGCACTCAAATACTAAACTGTGGCCTTTTCTGTTAATAGCCTGAAGATAAGGCTGTCGGAGAAAGAATATAGAGATGGGACAGCTAATATCGGCTGTGACAGAGCTCAAAACCAGATTAGTAATTATAGCAAATAAATGTGACAGTTGTGACACTGCAGTTAGAAATAACACAGTATCACAGATTGTAAGAAATAACAAGGGAATCATCATAATAAAAGCCATAAAATTGATACTGGCCCTTTTGGACATCTAGTCCTACCCTCTTCTCAGTGCAGAACAAAAATCAAAGCATCCACAACAGATGCATGAATGGGTGAATGGGAAACCATCACTTCTCTGGATAACTGAGAACGAATCTCGATATTAGGAAGGGTTTTTTCCTTAATATCCAATCAGAACTTGCCTTTCTGTAACTAAACCAATGGTGGGTTTCACTTACCTTTGCTACCGGTTCGGGAACGGGAGCGCACGGGCGACGCTTCTGCGCATGCGCAGAACGTCCGTGATGATGTCCGGGCAGGTGGGCGGAGCCTCCCGCCTCCACCGGTTCGCCCAAACCAGGCGGAACCGGTAAAAACCCACCACTGAACTAAACCCCCTCTGAAGGTTGTGTGACGTATTTTCTGATATTTGAAGATGTCACCTATATCTCCTCTCAGCCTTCAAGGCTAAACATTTTCAGTGCCTCCACTGTCTCTTTGTAGAGTTTAGTTTCTAATCCCCGGTGATCCTTGTCTTTCTCTGGACCTGTTCTATCTTCTTTGATTTTTTTTTAACGGTGGTTGTTATAGAGTACAGTGCTTGAGGTGGGACCTGACCAGTGCAGCATAAAGCAAAATAATTCCTTCCTTTGAGCTGGAAACTATTCTAAAGACAATGGAGTTGCAAGTTACAGAATCTTAGGACTGAATGGTTCTTTGGAGGTCTTCTACTCCACCTGATGTTGAGGGCAGGAATTCCTGACCATTACAAACAAATGGGAGCCCATTTGAGTTTGGATCCCCCTTTGTAACTTCCACTCATTAATTATTGTATTATTCTTGGTAGGATTGCAAGCTTAGCTTTCTCTTCTTTAGGTTACAGATACACAGATGCACTACTGCTCATAAGATTTATGTACTTAGGCTTTCATCATTTTTGTTGCAGATCTTTGCACTTCTTAGTTTCCTTATAATGTGGTGATCAGAACTGGACACAGTATTCAAGATACTGTTTGACCAGTGCAGCTTAGGACAGAAGTATAACATCGTGATTTCAACACTATAAGTCTCTTGATGCAGCCAAGGTTGCATTACATTTTTGCAACTGCAGCACACTGGTGGAACATGCTTAATTTCTCTTAATCCTACTGCCAAACTAGGTAGTTCCTATTATATACCTGTGCATCTACCAATGCAGAATCCTATATTTCTCACCACTGAACTGCATTTTATTGGGAAAGCCCATTGTTCCATACTGTCAAGACCCTTTTTAAACCTGAAATTGTATTATGTTGTCTTCAGAATTTGATGAATATCCTTTCCTAGTCTGTGATATTATGAAAATGTTGACCACTTTTGGAGCCATGTCAACTATCTGATTCAAATTCAGTACATGTTACTGAATTGGTTATTAATTTATTTTTATTTTTATTTCCCTAAAGAATTCCCCCATCTCCATTCGATTTGTTTCCTAAGTTAAACCCTCACTCTTAAATTTCCTTCTGTTGTTTTCAGTAATTTTTTTCTGTCTTATTATTTTAAATATCATTGCTGTCTTCTAGAGTATTAGCCACTGATAAAAATAATGAAATAGATTTAGGCATATCACCCCTCTTGACTATGTTTCAAGCTTGTAGCCAGGGGTGAGAATCCAGCAGGTTCTGACAGGTTCTGGAGAACCGGTAGCGAAAATTTTGAGTAGTTCGGAGAACCGGTAGCGGAAATTTTGAGTAGTTCGGAGAACCGGCAAATACCACCTCTGGCTGGCCCCAGAGTGGGGTGGGAATGGAGATTTTGCAATATCCTTCCCCCAGGAGTGGGGAGGGAATGGGGATTTTGCAGTATCCTTCCCCCAGGAGTGGGGAGGGAATGGGGATTTTGCAGTATCCTTCCCCCAGGAGTGGGGAGGGAATGGGGATTTTGCAGTATCCTTCCCCTGCCACGCCCACCAAGCCACACCACGCCCACCAAGCCACGCCCACAGAACCGGTAGTAAAAAAAATTGGATTTCACCACTGCTTGTAGCCCTATGTTCTTTACAATTCAGGTATAAAGAGATTTGTGAACTGATATTCCATTTGATAGCTGTTTAGTTGTCTAAACCTTTAAGATGCTCATCTTGACAAGAACAAAATGATCAATAAGCAGCAATGTGAAACAAGGTTATTCTATGAACTAGAACAGGCTCGACTCTGATTAGCTTCCAAAATGAGATGCAACAGAATGGCCACGGATGCAAGGTTATTGAAAGGCTGCAGAAGAAAACCCAGAACTGAACTCAATTGTTTTTTTTTTTTACCAGAGCTTTTAAACAATTCCCCTGCCGTAATTCCTTGCTTTGTTTCTCTTTGTGGTCCATTTTCCACAAATTCTCTCCACTGTCCCCATAGGGTCAAAATTACACAATTTCTACCCTTCTCATTCTCATAGCTAATGGAAGAGCCGAGGTGGCGCAGTGGTTAGAGTGCAGTACTGCAGGCTACTTCAGCTGACTGCTAGCTGCAGTTCGGCGGTTCAAATCTCACCGGCTCAAGGTTGACTCAGCCTTCCATCCTTCCCAGGTGGGTAAAATGAGGACCCAGATTGTTGGGGGCAATGTGCTGACTCTGTAAACCGCTTAGAGAGGGCTGTAAAAGCACTATGAAGCGGTATATAAGTCTAAGTGCTATTGCTATTGCTATAGCAGACAGTGGGAACCGGAGCTTCCAAATTATGACCTGATAGTTCCATTTCGGCACTGTTGTTGGCTCCTAAAGTTTAGGAGAAGAATGGGAGCAGCATGAGCAGCAGCCATCACACGTTCTAGGACTTTTCCCCTCCAGTCCTACCAGGAAGGGGGAGAAAAAGAGGAACGAAGAAGCAATTGCAGTTCCAGACACAAAAGACTGAGGCTGTGATGGTGATCACTTTCACACCTTTCCAACAAAGATCTGACTCACTGGAACCAGAATGTGTGTCAGGGTTCCAAGTAATAAATCCATTGCAAGCAAGACTCCGAAGCGATTGAATCCCTCAAAGAGTACTTTTATTGGAAATGTCATATTGACACATATCTGGTGAAAACCATCTCTGAAAACTCCCGCGGTTTTCACCTTATTAAAAGTAAAAGTTTTTCTACTTTCTCAAAACAATCAGTCACATGGTCCAATCGCCATACAGTCCGACAACCGGGTGACATCACTCCGCCTTCTTCCGACCAGGTGTGAGAATGTCCTTGGTTCCCAAGAGAAAGTGTTTTGTTTTGGCTACAAAATTCCCTCTATCTAAAATCCAACCTCCCTGTCCCTCAGCTTCAGTGTGGCAACACTGAAGCGGACAAAATCGCTTCGGCCAGGCCAGTTTATGGGTTGACAGCGTGTACCTACTCATGAGTTATGCCAATCAATCATATGATCAAGATTCCCTTGGTGTTTAGTCCTTCAACATAGACCAGGTCAGGAAACAGATCCCACAAGTAATAATGGAACATATTTTATTGATATAGGTTGTAGTAACAGAATCTTGAAAGCCTAAAAATAATTTTAGAGAATTAATAGTTGGAGGGGTTTCTTTTTCTTTCTTTTTCTGTTCTGAAATCATGTTTTGCTAACAGCTCTCCATAGTTTCTCCAAGGTCACCTCTATTATTCTCTATACTTGGTTAGGAACATGGGTCTTTTTGTTTGTTTGTTTGTTTGTTTGTTTGTTTGTTTTTCTTTATTTCCTCTTCTTTTTTCCCTTTTACTTAGCCGTATAGTTATTTAATTTAATTGCAGCTGTTTAGGGGACTCGGAGCCAGCAAACTCACTGTAATTTGCTTTCTATGTTTTTTTTTAAGAAGACCTTTCTGATGTTGTGGCTAAATGTGTCTCTTGAGATCCTTACTAAGCCCATTGCAGGAGAATTTAATACTACAGTAAATCCAGTTCACTATGATGTCACTTTTGGAATTTTCTAGGCCAAATACCCCAAGAGGTCAGAACAGAGGAAGAAGCAAAAACAGCATTACTTTCCTAGGGATCAAATCCCAATATTTTCTAAAAAGGTCAACTTTGCTGATCAACATTCTGATTACCAAAACCTTGAGCATCTTTCTCAGATTTAACAGCACAGAATAATGAACCTCTCTCAACCCATTTGCATACCAGAAGATTCTAAAACAAGTTGACCTACAAGAAATAGAAGAAACCTGCACCCCTAACGGGCATCTAAAACAGCCTTCATGGACTCTTATGCCCCACAGAAGGCATCTTCTATAGGGCCACTATATCATCCTAAATATCCTTCTTTATTAAAGACCATACATTTAAGTCATGTCACAATCAAAGTGTCTTTTAGCAGAAAGGTGCAAGTATCAGCAACCAGTTTTACATAGTTGTGTATAGTTGTCTGAATGATAGATCCCACTTTCAGGGACTTCGGTGTATATTTCTCTATGGAATGTCTCTTTCTTTGCTGTTAGGAAATTATACCTTGGATTCATTTTAAAGTTCCATTTTTTAAAGTGGAGATAGGACATCCTGCTCATTCAGGCACCAATTTAATGGGGAACAGGAGAAAAAAAATGTATTGGGCCCCTTTCAGTACCAGCAACCAGTTATACATAGTTGCATGTATTCTTTCTCTACCCATATATTGTCAAATGTTCTTTCTTTAAGGTCTTCTTCTTACTTATTCTAAAACTGGGAGAGAGCTATCTCTTCCTACAGGAAGCCATCTCAAAAAGTTCTAGCCCTACCACCAGAGCTTCTAGGTAGATACCTTCTATGTTATGTCATTTTTCCATGGTAGAAAATTAATCTTCACAATAAGAGCGTTGAGTTTTCAAGCTGAATATAGAAGAACTTGAGTCTTCTGTATTCCCAAACTATATTCATCCCATACTGCTGGCAACCTCCTTTAGAGACCCAGCAGATTTATGTTTATAAACTGTTTTTTAGATAAAACATGAACACTTTTTTTTTAAAGCAAAGCGCTTTTTAAAAATCCTATCAGTGAGCATGATAGAAAAACACATCTACATTACTTTGGAATAATGGAGCTAAGAGTCTGTAGATCAAGAACTCATCATTGATTTTCACTTCATTGTGCCCCTTGGTTAACCTGCTAATCTTATGAATAGCCAGTTTCAAAATAATGAAAAAGCATTTTCTTTCTACGTGCATTTTGGAACACTCAGTTCAGAAGAACAAAGGTATCATTAGAAAAATTGTTCATGTGTTACGCTTTCCCCCTCCTCAGCAAGGTATTTCCCATATCGAAGTTCAGTGAGTAGATGGAACGTCCTCCTCAGTTTACCCTCATAGCCTTTCTAAAAATATCATAATCCCAAGACACTATTTTAAGAGATTCATATTTAAGGGGTATATCCATGGGAGGCTTATTTTTGGCATGTGTGCATGTGTCAGTTTCAGATGGCTTGCATAGCTAGTACTGTGTACATTTTTATTCAGAGCTACTTCACACAGTCTAAAGGGAGCACTTCGGGATTTAAGGACCACAAGTTTAAAGATGTAGGGTATAGGAAAACGTTCTTTTAGAAACAGTAGTGTGTGCCTGAAATAATTCCTTTCAGAGGGCCGTATGCCATTTTCTCAGCTTATTGGATCTGATTTTATAAAACCTGGCTGAGATTTTTCTCCAGGAACCTTAATGATCTTGCCACTTTCAATAAACATTCATAGAAATTCTGGCAGCTTCTGCAGAAGGGAAACTCATATAAAAGACTCTTATCTTCACAAAATACTAAAAAAAAATAAAAAAAATCTTCGCCAGAAGACTAAAAGAAACTGTCAAGATGTGAAATTCAATCAATACGTGCAATTGAATTATAACACAAAATGGTCACATTACAGATATGCTGTCCGGACATTTGGTTCTTTCGTTCTGGAAAAAAAAGAGAGAGAAATCACTAGATTTAGAATGTGAATTTGGGACCAATGGGTGAGAAAACAAAGACTTTTTAAAAACAAAGATGGAAATTAAGGTGGTATCTTCCAGTCAACGCGTACTTCATTTTGGAACCGAATTACATAGCACTCATGTCTACACCTCTAAGAAATTTCCATTTTTTCACATTAAAAAATCCAGATACGAAGCCGAAGCTGCCTTCTTCGCCAACCTGAAGCTGTGTGACTTCAACATCATTGACACTCTTGGAGTTGGAGGTTTTGGCAGAGTTGAACTGGTAAGTAACTTTTTTTATTTTTTTATTTCTAAGCATGCAAAATCTGTGTGGGATTTTTGTTTTGTTTTGTTTTGTTTTGCTCACTTGAGGTTAGTACTGCATCCCATTACAGAACGAAAGATAAATATTATAAAGAGAGGTTAATAAAGTTATCAACCACTGCAGAACTTTCTATTGAACTTTATACAGTAGTACATAAAAATGAAACTGAAAAAAATCCTGTGACTGGTATGCAATTTCTAGTATGCTTTTATTCATACTAAAACTAGATGAGTCATGGCTCAAGCAATATATTAAAATAAGGATTTCTATCGGTTCTGATAGAATTTAAGAGGATGTCTGGTTAGATAAATAGATGATAGGTGGATGATAGATAGATAGATAGATAGATAGATAGATAGATAGATAGATAGATAGATAGATAGATAGATAGATAGATAGATTATTTAAGAGCAACCTATTCTACAGGGTTAAGATAAATTTTATTATACTATCCTCTGGCTTCCTTCAGCACTGGCTCTCCGTTTCCATCTTAAACATGTTTGCTTTAGATGGGCCATAGCTTTTTGGCAGCTTTTGCATTTTTAGCAGATAGATAGAAAAAAAAAAAGATAGAGAGCAAAAAAAAAAAAAAAATAAAAAAAAAAAAGATAGATAGATAGAAAAAAAAAAAAAAAAAAAAAAAAAAGATAAATAGATAGATAATAGATAGATAGATGATAGATAGATAGATAGATAGATAGATAGATAGATAGATAGATAGATAGATAGATAGATAGATAGATAGATAGATAGATAGATAGATAGACAGACAGACAATTTTTTCTTAATGCTATTTGCTTTGTTCTTGATCTTTACAACTAAATTCAAAATGCATTTACAATTTGTAAAGGAATTATGAAATAAATGACAATATTTTAGTGAACTTTTAACTTATCATTTCAGTTTTGCATATTCTGTTTTTAAACTATTTATTATATTTTATCTGTTTACCTAGCAGATGTAAAGATATACATTTTGTTAAATATACTGAATACGAGTTATAGAGGTAATGTAAATACAATTATGTTGAGCTATACGTAGCCAAAAGCAGAGAAGGAAAATATCAACAATCAAAATGTAGTTTTCTTGCTAAATCAAACCATTTGGCAATATAAATATGTGTTAAGAGAATGTGAAATGTAGCTGAGTAACTGTTTGTGCAATTATGTAAACCCACTGACTGACATCAGTAAAGAGGACTCCCGGAATATGACACCAGCCAGACTTAAGGAAACCCTATTAAGTAAAGGGATATCCTTTCCATAAAAGTAGCACAAGTAAGCTTGCCTAACATGAACCAATTCAACAAGTGAGATAATTGTAAACATATAATTTATAAACATGCAATGTGAGATAATTGTAAACATATAATTTATAAACATGCAATGCAACCCCATTGTTATATTTTAAGTTCAGATGCATTTCATGAAATTAACTCAGCAATGATTCTGGTCAAAGTACAAGTTGAAAGCAACCATAGTACCTAAAGCAGTGTTGGCGAACCTTTTTGGCACTGTGTGCCAAAATGGGAGCGCACGCGTGCCGGAAACCGGAAGAGCAGATGATCTTCTGGTTTCCGGCGCACGCATGCGCACTGGCAACCTGGTCTTCCGGTTTCTGGCGCACATGTGCACACAAAGACTAGCTGTCTGGTGCGCATGCTCTGGCTCCGCCTGGCCTTTCGGGGGTCCTTGCACCTCCCTGCCAGCCCCCCCTCCTGCCTCTCTGGTCCCTGTCAGGGTGGCGGGACATCCCCACCGATGACCAAGTTCCGGACAGGGAAAGAAAGTTGGGCGGGGAATGCCGCCTCCCTCTGCAGGAAAGCCAGAATGCTGGGGAATGCCGCCTCCCTCTGCAGGAAAGCCGGAATGCCGGGGAATGCCGCCTCCCTCTGCAGCAAAGCCGGAGCCCCTTCCCAGAGCCCCAACTCTGGCCGGGATAAAGTGCCCTCCTATCCCGCCACCGAGAACAAGCCAGCGCAGCCCCCCCGCCACTTCTGCCAAGGGAGCATGACCGCTTCACGGCTGACGCACCTCTTACCCCGATGCTGGATAGACGTTCCTCCTGCACGGACTCAGCTCCTGCACAGCCCCACTGCCCCAGAAGAGCAGCAGCGGCAGCCGCAGGTGAGGGGCAGGAGCGACCAGCTGGCCCCCGCAGCCACTCCCCCACTGGCGAGCCAGGCCCTTGGCAGCATCTCCATGCATGAGGAGCTGCGCTCACCTCTGGCCCTCCGACGGTGGCTCCTCCTCCTCCTGGCTGCTCCAGCATCCCATCCAGAAGCAGCAGCGCAAGAAACGCCACTGCCCCTTGCCCCTCACCCCCGGCAGTGGCAGGAGCAGCGGGCAGGGAGGCCAGCCACCCAGCCAGCGAACGCTGCTCTGCTGCCCCGTGCACACGAGCCAGCCAGGCGCTCTGGACCACGGACGCGCATCGGTGCTACGGGCTGGAGGGCTGGGGCCGTGCAAGAAACCCACTTGGGCGGGGAGGGAGGGAAGCCCCAGCCCGCCTGTCCTGGCCGGCAGCTCTGCTCCCCTTGCTCTTCCGAGTTCCGGCGCGCTGGCCAGTTGGTCTTCACACATGCAGGAGCACCAGAAACCGGAAGAGCAGCAAACAAAATTTAATAGATAGATAGATAGATAGATAGATAGATAGATAGATAGATAGATAGATAGATAGATAGATAGATAGATAGATAGATAGATAGATAGATAGATAGATAGATAGATAGATAGATAGATAGATAGATAGATAGATAGATAGATGGATGGATGGATGGATGGATGGGCGGACAGACAGACAGACAGACAGACAGACAGACAGATGATAGATGAAGAGAGAATGTGTGTGTGTGTGGGAGAGGGAGAGGGAGAGGGAGGGAGGGAGAGACAGACAGACAGACAGAAAGACAGACAGACAGACAGACAGACAGACAGACTGACTGACTGACTATCTAGGCCACTACATCCCTCCAATACGATGCAGCATAACTATTCAAAAATATGGCAGCCATATAGCTTTATCACGTAACAAATACCATTATTTCTATTACTGAGTGAAAACAAAAACTAAACCTATTAGATGAGTAGGTGCATAGGATTGCATAGGATTGCATAGGATTGGCTGACGTAGGTAAAAGGTTGACAGAGGCAGTACTAATAAGAGCTGAATAATAAAAGATCAGGAAGCAGTATAGCAAATGGAATTGTCATTGTTATCTCTTTATCAACAATAATAGTCATACAAAAGTCAGGGGTCTAAATATCACTGTGTACTGATGGAATCACAATCATGGGATTAGAAACAACCAAGACATTCTTCTGATCCATCTGTACCTTCCTGTTAGATCCTCATAGGAGAACAATAGCTTAAAAATGGCTCTTGGCTCATGTGAATCCTTGGCAGGATTTGGAGGCTGCTTCCCTTCCCTAGAAATAGCCAGACCATCTAGGTTAGTCCTGTTCAACCTCAGACACTTTAAGATGTGTGGCTGCGGAATTCTGGGAGTTGAAATCCACCCCCCTTAAACTGCTGAGGTTGAAAAACTAGTTTAACACCATGTTTTATTAATATAAATATGGGCCAAAAGAGAAATATAAAATGCCCAATTTAACATGTTTGTCTATTGTTTGTGAACAGATGATATGGAGACCATATGTATAAGAAATGGAATATAATTCTTTCCTTCAGCAAGAAAATATAATTATGTGGCACAAGCTATTCAAATATATGCAGCCAGATAGCTTTATCATGCAAAAAGTAGTATTATTTCTATTTCTGTGTGAAAACAAACATTTTTTGCCAAGTTGGGTGATATCAGAGGTGGGTTCCTACCGGCTCGCACCGGTTCTATAGAACTGGTAGTAAACTGGTGGTGACGTCACGGAGCCGGTTCTGTTAGTGCCCGTCCGTGGACACTGCCACCTTTTTTTGGATTTTTTTTTTGAAAAAAAAATATTGGGGGGAATTTTTTGATTCTGCGGATGTGCAGAAGCCGAGTTTTCGGCACTGTGCATGCGCCGCCATCTTGTTTTTGGCTTTTTGGGGGGAATTTTTTGCTATTTTTTGCTTCTGCGCATGCGCAGAAGCTGAGTTTTTGGCACTGCACATGCGTGGCCATGCGGCGTGCAATGCACGTGCAGCCACGCGGCATGGGAGGAAGCAAACCAGCGGCGAGGTAAGTTAGAACCCACCCCTGGGTGATATGCTTTGGAGCTGTGCTATAGGCAAAGTGAAAGCTTCAGTCTATACATCACTACAAACTATATAGTTTTCCTGTACGGCCTAATTCCATAAAATTATAATTTACTTTCTGAATAGCAGTGAGTAATTGCCAATGATATGTTGGTATAGTCACAGTATGTCTGAATTTTTACAGTTTTAACATTGCCTCTGCCTAACAAGAAGGCAGGACTTAGCCAATCTTGACTGATCTCACAAAGTTAAACAGAATCAAAACTTGTTTGTATTTTGATGGGAGATAAGAAAACTGCAGGGCTGTAGACTGGAATGAGATATTTTAAAAAGAAAGGAAATGAAGGAAATTATAAGTGAATCACATTGAAATTTCCATTTAGTGACAGGAGTTTACTTTTAGTAAAGTTTACTTTTTAATTGCTACTTTTTTCTTAGCTTTCTAAACGGCAGGGTAGATTAAAATGAAACCAGGACAAACACGGAACATATTCTATGGTAGATTTGCCATTTTTATTTTCCTATTTTGCTACGGAAATATAGCTGTGAGAACCGCCAGCTTATTAAAGAAGATCAACCTACATCATTTTTATAAGCACAATAACATTAAAAAGTTAATGTGCCTCTAGCAGAACAATAGCGAAAATTGGAACAAAAACACAGAAACCGTAAAAAAAATATTTATTTAAATATTGTTTATAGCTGATCTTGAATTTTGTGGAGGGAATTCTCCCATCCCCGAGGTACAACTTCAATATCCTATAATCAGTGAAAACTGAGGTGCCTGTGGTTCAGACCTTTGGGGCTGCCTATCAAGCATTCACAAACTGTGGTTTAATGTTTAGTTTTTGCTTGCATAAATGCATGGATAGTACACCAAACACATTTGTGGGTATCCACTGTTTTTAAAATGCATTCTCTGAACTAATGTGAATACAGGTACATGTCTATTAAATGAGACCGGCGTTTAAATAATTGTCAGTTTCGAAATGATTAGAATGGAATTGTTGAGTCGGGGAGCATGTAGGATTCTCTTTGGGGGAGGGGGAAGCAAAACCATAGGAAGCCATATCTTAAAACCTGTTTAGTGAAAAATGTGAACTGTCACATAGAGTAATGGGGTCTCTCTTGGGTAATTTGCTTGTCTTTATAAGTTAATGGTCATTCCCAGTAGACTTGAATTAGTATTCATAGAGTTTTATGTCTTTTTTTTTTTTTTAGGAATCTGACCCTAGTTTCATGTTGCATTATTACTATCTGGGTACTATTTTTGTCCTTTTCTGCATCTCAAATGGTTGGCAGAACCTGTTAGGTTAGGAGTTATGAGAGTAATACATAAAAAGAGAGGGCTGGATTCCCATACTTGGTTCTTACAAGTGTCCCTTGGACATGTCCCTTTTACATTGTTTCTCAGCATTTTAAGGGAGCAATAAACCTAACTGAAGGACAAGGAAGATTAAGATGATATATTTGTATCTGAATAAATAACTTCTACAATACTTCACTCTGCATAATAAATGTTCTGTTTGACCTGGAAAACAGGTTATTTCTATGCCTAGACCAATGTTTCTCAACTTTGGCAACTTCAAGATGGGTGGATCCATCATGCTGGCTGGGGAATCCTGAGAACTGAAATCCACACATCTTAAAGTTATCCAAATTGAGAAATACTGTCCTAGGTTATCTGGAGGTCAGATCCCATTCTAGGTGGCAGCCTTAGCTTTTGTAATCTGAATGCCTCTTGATCAGGGGTGAAATTCAAAATTTTTCCCTACCGGTTCTGTGGGCGTGGCTTGGTGGGCGTGGCAGGGGAAGGATACTACAAAATCTCCATTCCCTCCCCACTCCTGGGGGAAGGATATTCCAAAATCTCCATTCCCACCCCACTCTGGGGCCAGCCAGAGGTGGCATTTGCCAGTTCTCCGAACTACTCAAAATTTCCGCTACCGGTTCTCCAGAACCTGTCAGAACCTGCTGAATTTCACCCCTGCTCTTGATGTGACTGTGTGTATATAGCAGCAGGATCCATGCTTAATCTCAAGATGTACTTTCAGATGCAGAGTGGATACTTTGGGTTCATTCAAGACAAAAATATATTTTAATGCATGTAACATTATTGCATAATTATTCTAGCACTGTCCTTTGGTTGGCAACAAGCAGGGTCCTATCCCATCATTTACTAAGCTATAGTTTTGGCCCAAATGTGATCTCCAGTCATTTACTAACCTAAATGTTCTTTGAATAGCAATGATTTTACTGCTGGAAGACATCAAAGATGGGATTCATATGACATTAGAATAGAATAGAATAGAATAGAATAGAATAGAATAGAATAGAATAGAATAGAATAGAATAGAATAGAATAGAATAGAATAGAATAGAATAGAATAGAATAGAATAGAATAGAATAGAATAGAATTTTATTGGCCAAGTGTGATTGGACACACAAGGAATTTGTCTTGGTGCATATGCTCTCAGTGTACATAAGATACATTCATCAAGAATCATAAGGTACAACACTTAATGATAGTCATAGGGTACAAATAAGCAATCAAATCATATTAGGAAACAGTCAACATAAATCGTAAGGATACAAGCAACAAAGTTATAGTCATGCAGTCATAAGTGGGTGGAGATGGGTGTTAGGAACGATGGTGAGATTAATAGTAGTGCAGATTTAGTAAATAGTTTGACAGTGTTGAGGGAATTATTTGTTTAGCAGAGTGATGGCGTTCGGTAAAAAACTGTTCTTGTGTCTAGTTGTCCTGGCGTGCAGTGCTCTATAGTGTCGTTTTGAGGGTAGGAGTTGAAACAGTTTATGTCCAGGATGTGAGGGGTCTGTAAATATTTTCACAGCCCTCTTTTTGACTTGTGCAGTATACAGGTCCTCAATGGAAGGCAGGTTGGTAGCAATTGTTTTTTCTGCAGTTCTAATTATCCTCTGAAGTCTGTGTCTGTCTTGTTGGGTTGCAGAACCAAACCAGACAGTTATAGAGGTGCAGATGACAGACTCAATAATTCCTCTGTAGAACTGTATCAGCAGCTCCTTGGGCAGTTTGAGCTTTCTGAGTTGGCAGATTCCTCCTCAGTATCATTTTGACTTAATATTAGCGTATACTTTTCTGTCATATTCTGCCAAATGCCTTTTCTGCTATGGTTCCCGCCCCCTGAAACTTTGTGTCCCCCCGAGGTAAGATCCACATCCACCCTTGTGGGATCCCCAAAGGGCCTGAATACCTGGCTTTGCCAGCTGGCCTAGGGCCGCAGTGGGGCATATCATTTTGGAGGTGGTTAATGGACCCCATCTCTAACCCATGTGCATCTTCCTCTCTTTGTTCATCTTTGTTCATTTTAAACCAATTTTAGTGTTAGTATTTATTCTTTTAATGTGTTAATATTTCTTAATATTTTATTGATTGTAAGCCACTTACAGTAAGCCTCCAGGTGAGATGGGTCACATATAAGTGTAATAAATAAATTTAATAAACAAATACTGCTGCCGCTGAAACAATGAGCAACCAAACCACACTTTAATTTTGAAGTAAAAAAAACTAGAAACACTCACTTCTTCTGCCAGGTTCTTTCCCCTCCCATGAAATGTACTTGAAATGCTGGCAACCCATCTTCAAATCATATTCTAGTTTGAGAGCCAGGAATCAATATTTTTTTCGAACGAATGTTTGTAAAAAACAACTTAATTGCCATGCACTCCAATGGAAAAAAGCAAAATACTGCTTTCAAGGTGGCTGTTCATTTTTGCCCTCTACATTTATCTAAATCATTCTGATTTAATTGACCATCTTAAATTGGCCACAGTGAAGAAACACAGTGAAGTACATCTAAATGAAGAAGCATAGCATTATAGTTCGTCCTTGATTAACAACAGTTCATTTAGTGACCATTCAAAGTTACAAAGGCACTAAAAAAGTGACTTATGACCATTTTTCAGCGTTACGACCTTTGCAGCATCCCCATGATCATGTGATCAAAATTCAGATGCTTGGCAACTGGTTCGTATTTATGACCATTACAGTGTCCCAGAGTCATGTGATCACATTTTGCAACTTTCTGACAAGCAAAGTCAATGGGGAAGCCAGATTCACTTAATAACCAGGTCACTACCTTATCAACTGCAGTGATTCATTTAACAATTGTGGCAAGAAAGGTCATAAAAAGGGGCAAAACTCACTTAACAAATGTCTCACTTAACAACAGAAATTTTGAGCTCAATTGTAGTCATAAGTCGAAGACTACCTGTTGTGGGTGCAGTTGGCCTTTACATACTGTATGCTTACGATTTATATTGATACTGATTGTTTCCTGATTGCTTATTTGTACCCTATGACCATCATTAGGTGTTGTACCTTATGATTCTTGACAAATGTATCTTGTCTTTTTATGTACACTGAGAGCATATGCACCAAAGACAAATTCCTTGTGTGTCCAATCACACTTGGCCAATAAAGAATTCTATTCTATTCTATTCTATTCTATTCTATTCTATTCTATTCTATTCTATTCTATTCTATTCTATTCTATTCTATTCTATTCTATTCTATTCTATTTTAATCCATTTGGCATGAATGATACTTTCTTTGTCTGTTGCTGGTATTTCTATGCCACTGTGCTCCAAAACAGTTCCAAGAGGTGATTTATTTAAATGTCTGCAGTTCATCTACTGCAGGGGTGTCAAACTCGCGTCATCACGGTGACGTCACGTGACGTATCGTGACTTTTTCCCCCTTCGTAAACCGGGCATGGGCATGATGCATCCGGCCCGTGGGTTTGACACCCCTAAACTACTGCCTCAAGTCCAAGAAGTATACAGATATAAGTCACCTAATGCCAAATTCTCCACCCATCCAAATCACTGCCATTTCGCCAATTCACAGTCAATGCAAACCATTTGAAAAAATCAAAGCATATAACATTGCTTATATCACCATCACATAGATATCAGTTCATTCCATAAGGTAAACAAAACAAACCACAACCTATTGTTTCTTTTATTGTCCATTTTAAGAACAACAGTATAAAAAGGATAACTTAGATTGCTCACAATATACCCAGCTATCAGACTGGTCAGCATTCCCATCACAAATCTCGACTCGGCTTCCAAATAAGTAGGTCTATTTCAAGAAATATATGTCTCATGTTTCGGTCCCAGCTGAAATAAAGGGTAGTAATATAAGACTATCAGACATCCTATTTTAACAGCCTCCCGGAAATAAATATATAATTCCTGACTTGGGACTAAAATTAACTACACCAGCTACCTCAGATCAAAACCCTCCAAAGAATTCGTGCTACTTGAAAATTTTTCAAGCTGTTGTCTGCAGAACTATGGAGAGCACCAGACTGAGGCAAGCTAATATAAATCCCAATGGCCTCTGTGTAAATGCCCATTGGAAATGAAGCTGAATAAATCTTCACGTTGGATAAGTCTGTATTATCAGAGCCGAGTTCTAGAAAGCTACCAAGTGAGCCATAATCCTGTCAGGGCATTGAAGCCAAGGGACAAACTGAGGAGGCAGAGCCTATTAATGTGTCAAAACATGCCAGAAAACTATTATTGGAAGAGTTGAAGGAACATTTTGTTGTAAGAACTTACTGGAAGACTTTGAAACTTCCAGACAAAGCTCTTATTGTGCAATTATTCTGACACAAGTGTGGTACTTTATAATGGTTCCAAATGATGTTATTTTCCCTTCCCTTTACATATTCTTTTTCCCACCATTCCTTTGAACATTTTGTATTTGTAGAATAGCTTTAGATTCATTTCACTAAAGGCTAATTTGTCTGGAAGTACAGAGATGAGGAACCCATGATCTTCCAGATGTTGTTGAATCAAAAACGCATCCACCTCATTGTTGATTTTATTCCTCAGACTGGCTTCACCTCTGCCCATGTGAAATGCTGAGAACAAGGGATGAAAATCATTGCCCTGCCTTGACCAATCAGTAAATAATCCTGGGCAATATATTTCATGAAAGATTCACAAAGATGAGTAAGCTGGCTTTGGGAAGTTTGCCTTACATTATCGTTCTTGGAAATTGGAAATTGGTTGGCATTCCATGGAAGGAAAAAAATCTTCGCTGTAGCAGTCTCTAGGCTTATTCTGAAATTCAACATCTCAGCTGCTGAAACTGGTATTCCAGTCTTAAAATTCAGAAAGACGAGCAATGCTTTAGTGGCAAAAAAAAAAAAAATGGACTATGTTTCTGTCTGATCAATAAGGCCACTGGTTCTTTTGATGAGAAGTGCTATGTTTTGTTATGTCTTGGCCAGGTTTTCAAAAATTATTTGAGAAGGTGAAATCCTAAACTTTGTGAACCTCCCTATTATTCTCAGAAACCAAAAACAAAGGATTTTCTTTGTAATGGAAAATACTGTGGCCTTGTCAATAAAAGGACAGAAGTGTGAAGGGCCCTATGTTTAATCAAACTTTTGCAAGAACTCATTTCTCCTTCAACTTTTGGGGAAAGTTAAGGACTGTACAAGTAGTCCTGTACAGTTACTAACATTCGAAGTTACAACAATACTGAAAAAAGTGACTTATGACCATTTTTCACACTTACGACCGTTGCAGCAGCATCTCCATGGTCAGTGTCCTGGGGTCATGTGATCACCTTTTGTGACCTTCTGACAAGCAAAGTTAATGGGGGAAGCCAGATTCACTTAACAACCGTGTTACTAATTTAACAACTGCAGTGATTCACTTAACAACTGTGGCAAGAATGGGGCAAAACTCACTTAACAAATGTCTCACTTAGCAACAGAAATTTTGGGCTCAACTGTGCTCGTAAGTCAAGAACTACCTGTAATGGAGAAAAGGTTACAATTTGCTGACGTTTCTGTAAAAAATGCAGAGAATTGGAATAGAAGAAATACCTAAAACTTTTGGTTGAAAGTGTAGCCTGTTTTCCTAGGCCAACTTCCAGTCAAAGCAATTGATTGTGAAAAGCTTTCCATTTATTTTTGTGCTCACAGGCTCATTAGTCGGTAGCCGTCTGGCATGATATGGTACTTATTACAGCATAACACGCTGCTCAAGAGGTTGTGCCATTTCTTTACTCTATATAGATTTTTCTCAATACCTAGATGCAAAGCACAAGCTTCAGCTTAATCGAGCTTTTTCATCCATATTCCCCAATATGTATTCACACATCAGGTGTTATTTAGCAGATGTTTCCAAAGATATACTTTAGACATCAGCTTTTCATGTTTGTGTTTCCCAAGTTGTTGCCTTGGATTCAGGAATTTGGACATAGTCTCAGATACAATTCATTTTGATGGCCTCACATACCGCCTGTCCTAAGCCTCCAAGATCAATGATGTATCTTCTTTATCGTTCTATTAGTGCTTCAAGTTCAAATAACAAACTTTATACTCCCTCTCAGAAAAGCCTCGTTATAAAGTACTGTATCCCCCCTTTCCTCCTTTTCTCATTCTTATTTTTGCCTTTTTTGTCATTGCGTGTGTATTTACAGGTGATCCTTGACTTACGACCACAATTAAGCCTAAAATTTATGTCGCTAAGTGAGACTTTTGTTAAGTGAATTTGCCCCATTTTACGAGCTTTCTTGCCACAGTGGTGAAATGAATCATGGCAGTTGTTAAGTTAGTAACACGGTTGTTAAGTGAATGTGGCTTCCCCATTGACTTTGCTTGTCAGAAGGTCGCAAAAGGGGATCACATGACTCTGGGACACTGCAACCGTCATAAATATGAGTCAGTTGCCAAGCGGCTGAATTTTGATCACATGACCATGGGGATGCTGCAATGGCTGTAAGTGTGAAAAACAGTCATAAGTTACTTTTTTCAGTGCTGTTGTAACTTTGAACAGTCACTAAATGAACTGTTGTAAGTTGAGGACCACCTGTACTATAGCTGTGTGCAATTGTCATGTTTTGTCATATTTTTGTCACCCTTACAAGAGACACCTTGGTATTCTAACTCTGTGAGACAATTTATATGAGGTGTGTGATGATCATTGCAAGAATACATTGATTTCATATTCCACTAACATACCCAAGAACGGCTCTTTCTGCCTTCCACATGGAGATAGTTGGAATGGCCCCAAGAGAAAACTGTTATTGCAACTCTGATAACTTGATGAACGATAACACAATTTTTTTCCAACTGGATCAATCTGGACATCACTACGAACTCATGATTTCCTTAGCTGAGAGTTATGCACTTTCCAAGTCTATATTAAAAATCATTGATTGTAGATACAATACGTTCCGACCAGATACATTTATTTACTGCTGAGACTACGTGATGTTCTTGTGCCGGGGAAAAAAAATCTTTATTGCCTCTGCTAATCCAGCAATTCATCTCTACTAGTATTAATATAACTCTGTACGTGTCTGGTATTGCTTAAGTCCTGCTATAAGTAACAGCTGTTGCTCATTTTGGCTGTCCGTATGCTATGTCTACATTGTTGAAGCCCAGGAATGCTTTCTAAATAAAAAGAAAAGGAAATGACACTGATGATACTAACTGGAGATTACAATTACTGACAAAAAGTTGTACTGTAGAAGTTTTGAATTGAGCTCAAATTTACAGAAATCATTTTGGCTCCGGAAGAGAAGCAGATCTAGAATTAATCATTAGTAGAGCCAAACGTTGCCCAATGTGGATCTTTCTGACCCAGCCACATTTGCAATAAGTTTGCTCCACAAAGAAACAAAAGCCTTTAAATATAAATGTGCTACAATCACAAAAAACTCCCATCAGTATAGATAAAGAGCCAAGGGTGTTGTTTTCACAACAAAGCAAGGAAGATCAAAACTGAAATGTCCTTGTGCAGCAATTGAAACAAAATGTCTTATCTTATGCAAGGAACCCAAGGAATCTGAAAACGGAATCATTGTGAATATTAAATGAAGATGCAACACTGTTCCTAAATAATCAATTTTCCTTAATGATTCTATAGAAAATATTTCCGTATTTTCAACTCTGTTTTCCTTTCTCCCCCCCCCCCACCCCCAAAGATGCAGGACTGAATTTTGTACTATCTATCATATTATGATTTTTCTGCTCCTGCATACAGTATAGTACCTGTAGTTCTGATATTAACTCAGCAGTGCATCAGTTCTGTAAACTATTCATGGAATAGAATCTCCATCTAAGATTTACAAAATGTTTTATTCTGTACTAACCTAATGTAGCATTTAAATTACGTATAACCAATTCTGGGTAACTCCCCATCATCTCAGCCTCTTATCCCATTATTTGACGGGGCAAACAATTAATTTTCCCAAAGGGTCACATGAGAAACTTGGACCGTTGTGGAGGGCTGAACCAATAGGGCTGTGAAGATGTGTAGACATGCACACACATATGCAAATTTAAACAAATAGCATGCACCTTCAAAATAAAAGCAATGCAGTTGTATTGCATGTTTGATATACACTTATTTACATTTTATTTCTAATGTCCGGTTAACCTCATGCAGGCTGGATAGGAACAGCCAAAGTGCCCAGGCCTGCTGTATCGAATCATTGCAATATTCCATATTGATTTATTGGCACTGGAGACATTAGCTGAATGGGTGTCCATTGCACTCCAAAATGTTTGCAACTCCAGTGATAATTTATTCAGACTTGTAGAGTCTGTGTCAATGGGAAAACATATTTGTTTAAAACTGCAATCCAACATTTAAAAAAAAACCTTTTAAATATTTAAAGACAGAAATAAAGATACATAATTATTTACTGTTGCATTAATGTTTTAGGGAGCTTTACTGTACAGTATAAGCAGAGAAAATAATAACAATATTAAACTTATTCTTGTTAAACGCTGGGGACTGGTAAATCCATGCTAGCCCATATTTCGTCTTTATTTTAATGTAGACGTAAGATCACTCTTCAATGCTCTGTATCCTTTCAGAGTGAATAATTTATTTTAAAAATGAGTTAACCCTTACCATAGGGCTAAAAGCTTATGAACTGTGCCAAAGTATAGAGTTCTTTTGCATGGGTCATTAATTTTCATACCCTTCAGGAAGGAGATAAATAATTGCTAATTATGTCAGCGCCATTTCTATACCTCATCTAATATTCAAGGGCAAGATTGATGAGTGACAGAGTTCTAAAAGATCTTGAGTAATCACTGCATTATTTGACTTAAGGGCCACAATCTGTTCCCTAAATAAACCTTTGTAAAATACTTACCCGCTTCCTTCTTTATTTTACATTATTTGGAGAAACTAATCAGTTTTAAGCATCCTTTTATTCCATACAATGTAACGGGTAAGACTAAATCACTGGTGTAAATTTTTCCTGTAAAAGCAGGAAAGGGCATAAATAAACTCAAGCAAATTTTAAATTGGAGTAGGATGGCAGTTATGCTTGATAGAGTAGGTTGCCTCATCTGTCATAGACTAACCACCTCTGTCTCCTCCTTCTGATCTTCCAAGCAATGTAAGATTGCCTCAGATAACATCTCTCTTGGTATTATCAGATTACCTTTCATTATCTTGATTAAAGGCAAAATATAGACCTCTTTTGATTAATTATTCAGAGACGTTGGAGAATTTCTTGCTCCAGGATCTACAGAACATTGTAAAGATAATCACTCCTGTTTTTTTAAATCACTACTGAACTATCCAGGAAAATGAAAATCTGTATTATTAGCTTAAAATAATACAAATAATTGTATCAGCATTTCAGTTACACTTGTCTTACAAGAAAAATATCATGTCTTGAACAGAATGTGCGTTACTAAATGATTATGTATCAGGGGTGGGTTCCTCCCGGTTCGGACCGGTTCTCCTGAACTGGTAGCAACCCGCTGGTGATGTCATGATGACATCACCGATCCGGTTCGGTCGGTGCCAGTCCGTGGGCACCACCATCTTTTTTTTATTTTTATTTTCGAATTTTTTTTAAAAAATTTTTTTGAATTTTTTTTATTTTGTTTTCCTTCTGAGCATGTGCAGAAGCCGAGTTATGGCACTGTGCATGCGGTTGCCATCTTGTTTTTGGCTTTTTTTATTTTTCGCTACTGCGCATGCGTGCGCGTGCACGCGCCCACGATGCACGCCCACGCGGCGCTGGAGGGAGCGAACCGGCAGTGAGTTAAGTTGGAACCCACCCCTGAACTGTATGGAGAGATTCCAGCAAATAAGCATTTTCGGTGAAGCTGAATGAACCATGCATATATTAAGTAAATAAAACAGAAATTCCAAGACAGATGTGAGAGAATGTTCTCTCTCATTTTAGTAGCAATATTGATTTTATGTATAATGTACATAAAAACTACTTAAACCCCGTGTAAAATTGATTTAAAAACAAAATTACACTAAGCCCTGTCTTATTGATTTAGATATTGTAGAAACCAACAAAAAACATTTCCCTGCTTTTGTGGAAGGCATTTGGTTAAGGCATTTTTCTTACATTTGACAGATTCAAAATGTTCTTTGCTGTCATAGCTGGTAGCCAATTCCATCTGACAAACTCTTATGGTCTCTTTTGGGATATATACAGTAAAACACTTGACAAGTCTTTCAGATTATTACAAATCTCAGATCATAATTCCTTCTAATAAATATTCCTAAACAGAAGCATCCTTGCAGGTGTGTTTGTGATGTTGACAAAACGTCGTGTTGACGGTCTCAACTGAAAAAACGCTGCTTTTTTTGCAGGAATTGCAATTGACCCACAAATTTAAAAAGTATAGGGCTTTATTTGTGCAATGTCCTATCCATGGAAGTTTTACCTGCAGTTTTACATATTTCAGGAGAAATTATAAGGGAAAATAGCATCATTAACAGATTTGGCTGTTTATCAAAGAAGATAAGTTTAGGCTTAAGCTAAATAAATGGTACATCACATGACAAAACTACAGTAAATTTGTTCTTCAACTCTGCTACATGTGGGAAAGCACCTGAACACGTGTTGCCAACAAATTAAATCCCCCTTTTGATTAGACTCTTCTTAATATTTTATTTTTCTATAAAAATGGCACCTTAAAACAAAGACCCAGAAGTCCGGTGTCAAGCAACAGTCTAAACTTGTACCATTTAAGGAGTACATGATCATTCAGTCTTCAGTTTCTGTAAAGCTAGACTTTTACATAAAATTAACATGCAAAATGCTAGATAAAGATTGGAACCCATCAATACAATTTACAGTAATGCTAAAATTTCATGTAGTGGTTAAAGCACTGGACTAGAAAACGGGGACTGTGAGTTCTAGTCCTACCTTAGGTATAAAGCCAGCTGGATGATCTTGGGTTAGTCATGTTCTCTCAGCCTTAGGAAGAGGGCAGTGACAAGCCAGTTTAGAAAATCTTGCCAAGAAAACTGCAAATGCCAAAAATCAACAGTGTCTCAAAAGCACAGATAATAATGCTCATAAATAAATTAGTTGAAATTTTTAAAAAAAGTGAAAATGAAAAAAAAGAGTTGTTCCTATGATGCATGGTATGTGAAAATGGATAAAGAAAAGATAGTGGTGGTAATTTTTATGGAATTATGGGGGAGTTAGATTCTGCCCCCATACATCATTGAAAGGAAAGCTGATAACAAAGGATGAAGGTTTTGTGACAGTAGGCAGTTGATGTCACAACTCTTCTAGATTTCTGCAATGTGCTTGACATGGGACTATCTTTGAAGACCACTTGGATGCTGGAGGATATAAAATACCATGGCATGTTTGCTAATTGGCCCGAATTACTTCAAGCTCCATGTTGACTTTCAGTAAGCTTCCAGGTACAACTCAAAGTTAAACCATGTCTCATGTACCAGTAAAAGTAAAAAATGCATACCTAGCATTTGGATACTTTGCAGAACCACATTCTCCATTCACAGTTGCCCTGACCAACCAACATGGTTGACTTGAAATGTTTCTGGCTGTTCCCCACATCTATGAATTAAGAAGCGTTGAGATATAGAATGGCAAAGTGCAGATCCTTGGTATCGGCATTTTTACTTTGGAATAGCCTTCTGGTAAAATCAGATTTGCCTCTACCTCACCTGCAAAATATTTAAAGGGCTGACCGGGGCCATGTCAGCTGTCCCAACTTGGACAGTTAGAAAAGAAAGACTCTCGACTCCACTGTTAGCAAAAGTACACTTTACTGCAGCCAAGTGGCTATAGTGTAGCAAAGCCAGAACTGGGATTTTCACACATTGAAGCTGATTCTTGCCTTTTCCCCATCTTCCCCCTGATTATCCCTTAGTGTCCAATTAGATTCAAACAAATTGTTTTGGTAACTGTTCCTTTCTTTGCAGACTGTTTTTGCAGGCTGGCCAGTGCGTTCCATCCGTTGACCTTGAAGCAGCCAGATTCTCTCACTGGACAGCAGGGCACACACAGTTTCAGTTATCCCTTTTCCTCCTTATTCCCTCCTCCCTATAGCTCCCTCCCCGTAGCTCCCTCTCCCCCCAGGTGCTAAGACTAGTATCAGGCAAAGCATGACTGTGGAGCAGAATGACAGTCCTGATAGGCCATCTAGGTTAAATATGATGTTGGGTTATTGTTTTTGCTGGGTTAACTGTCTACTTAATAATTTAAATTTATAATTCTACTATAGAGGCCGTATTTCTTTCAACCATCTCTGTATATACAAATTATTGTTGATGAAGATGATAATGCACCATATACCATACTACCTTCCTAATTGTCCCAAAGCCCAAGAGGCAATTGGACTTTGTTTTTCTTTGAAGACGTTTCGCTTCTCACCCAAGAAGCTTCTTCAGCTCTGACTGGATGGTGGGGAATGGAAAGATTTATATTCCTTGCAGACAGCTGGTCATTTGCATTCTTTTAGAGAGTTGTTGAGGCCACTTGGGGGTTTGTTTGTGTCCTCAGGGTCACATGAGTAATGCAAATAGGTGTGGAGCCTTCTTGGAACTGCTGAAAGGACACAGTCCTTTCCAGGTTCCACACCCATGGGCACTACTCAGGTGACCTTGAGGACACAGACAAACCTCCAAGTGGCCTCAGTGACTCTCTAAAAAATGCAAATGACCAGCTGTCTGCAAGGAGTATAAATCCTTTCATTCCCCACCATCCAGTCAGAGCTGAAGATGCTTCTTGGATGAGAAGTGAAACGTCTTCAAAGAAAATCCAAAAAATCCAGTTGCCTCTTGAAAAAGCACCTTCGGGACAACCATGACCTGGATGACTGAGAATCTCCATAGACACCTTCCTAATTCTCCAATACAAGATTGAGTGCAAAAAGACATAAGCTGCTGCTCTCTATTGCCTTCTCCATTATCCTTCTCCCTGTAAATGATCAAACAATGATTGAAATAGGTTGTTGGTCACAATAATGACATACCATTTCCTGTAGCGAAGGTAGCATTTCTTCCAGTACCATTTTCTGGGGAATACAGATACGATGCTACTATTTCTTCTTTGTTTGTTTAGCAGGCACATTGCTTCTGATCTTTCCCAGTACATCTGGTCTGTCAAGATCAGTTGCAATGTCAGCTTACACAATGTACACAATGGATATGGTCATGACTTATGTTTCCTAAATACCAGATTTCATGAGATTAATCTCACTTGGTCACCTTGAGAACAAGGTAGCAGAGTGGGAATGCATGCTGAAGGCTGTGTAAAAAAGCTATGGTTTTGCTTTAATTAAACACCTGTGCAGAATTTTGGAAATGATATAAAGGGAAGTAAAGCAGTTCTGAAAATAAATGGATGCAGCTTTTCTCATGTTTCTGTATGTGTTGGCTAATTTATTTTTAACCAAGACCATCTACCAAAAAAAGGTGAGATGTTAACTTTATTATATATTTCACCCTGGTGCTCCAGATATCAGCAAGGGGAGACAGAGAATCAAGGTTACATTTAATGCTGTTCTCTTGTGGCTCTTTGTTATTCAGTCCACATTTAGCAGAAATCACAAGGAGTTATTCAAAGCAAGATGTAAGGTTGTTTCTGAAAAATTTGCAAGGTTTAGCTTATTTATGTATTTCGTTTATGTATGGCTGCCCATCTCAACAAATGACTCTCGGCAGGGAACACAATTAAAAAGAAAATACAAAGAATTACAATGAGATAAAACTTAGATTGCATAGCAGCTGAGAATAAGTCATATAACTGTATCACTAATATAACCAAAAATTAGGTCCATGCACATACTTAGGGCACCAGACCCAGGCCAGGGCCCAAGTCCTTAAGGACTTATGAAAAACAAGCAGGGTTGAGTTTCATCCTTATCTAAAGTGGGAGAATGTTCCATAAAGTGGGCACCATAGTAGGTAAGGCATGACTTTGACAGTCCTCGTCAAATGGCATTCCTTAGCCATTGTAACCCAAAGCATGCCCACCAGATTATAGTTGCTCATGTAAAATAGCATAAGCTGGAATGCTCCAACATTGGAGGTTTTTAAGAAGAGATTGGACAACCATCTCTTTGCAATGGTATAGGGTCTCCTGCTAGGGCAGGGGGGTTGGACTAGAAGATCTCCAAACTTTTTTTTATTCTGTTGATAAGTAATTGCAATAGAATAATGGCAAGGCAGATTTTTGAACTTATCAGGACCAGTTATGCCCACATGTTCTTCAAAGAGTACAAATCCACAACTCCGTAGTTTGAGTTTTATATGGAAGGAATTAGAACAGGCAAGTCAAACTGGCAGCCCGCAGCTCGCATACGGCCCACACAGGCCACGCCAAGGCAAAAAACATCCCGTTACGGCCCGATACGGCCCACAATGCGAGTGGGTTTGACACCCCTGAATTAGAAGAACATGATCAGAGATAAAATGAGCATCTCCTTTCTAGCCATTTACAAGCTAGTCATATGTACTTGTTGTAAATGCAATCTGTAGACTGAAGGCATGTGAAAAAGAAACCTACTATAGGCAATCTTTGGTTTAATTGAAAACACCCCACCCCCCTTTAGTGAACTTTGGATAAGATGCGTCCGGATTTCCCATTCAAATAATAGGCAAGTCTGTTGCAAGTACAATTTGAATTATTCTTATAAGTTAATGTCGTTTGTCAACTTACATTATTTGTGTAGGTATGAAAGCGATGTAATGTGGTTAGTTGTATCTATTTAGTTCGTTGGGTCATAATGAACCTATTGGTACACACATGATATCAGTTCAGATTTAATCAAAGTTGAGGTATAATAGGCAACCTCTCTCTTGAATGGTCCATAAAATCGGGGTTTCACTGTAGATGGTGTTAAGTGGATGTAATGCTGCAGGAAAGAAACAGATACAGTATACAGTATAGCATGAAAGAAACACAAATCAGGATAACCATCTACCTTTTGCTCAAGGATCATTGCAACAGTAAAGACGGGAATATTTCATGGAGCATTTCTTAATTGTAGGATATTTGCATTATTCTGAATCCTTACATTTCATATCTTTTGCTCACTTCTAAAAACATGGCAGCATTTCTTTATTCAGAAGAAAGTCTTGGAGACTTGAACTACTGCCGTTGCTGTCAGAATAATCCTGCCCTGACCTCTGATTTATTTTAAGTGAGACATTTGAGGAAAAGACTGAGTGGTGTGGTGGCCTAGAGGTAGAGCTCTCGCCTCACAATCAGGAGGCTGTGAATTCGATCCTAGGTAGAGGCAGATATTTCTCTCTCTGGGCACACTGAGAATATATCTGCTTCAAAAAACTCTGCATTGGCGACAGGAAGGGCATCCGGCCAGTAAACACTCAGCTCCATTCAGTTGCCCAGACTCCACAAGGGATTATGGGGTGGTTAAAAGAGGATGATCATTTGAGGAAAAGACTATTTACTTACATGTGGAAATGCTGGTGCTTGAATTAGGACTCCAGGCACTATTCTTGAGAATGTCAGCTTCCTCCCTACCTAGTGAGGAATCATATCAAAATAATTGCTACATAGACACACTGTGAGGTGATCTAACAGCTAAACTTAACTCTACAGACCCCACTGAAAACAAAGCTGGGGGGAAAAAAATCATTCGATGAGATTCTAACAAATTTGAGTGATGTTCCAGGGGGTCTTCTTATGACTATATATCTGTTCATACTACAAGATCAATAGGTTTGAGTTTCAGTATTATAGCAGTTCAGGTTATTTTATTCCAGTGTGAGTGGAGTTATTAGCTTTTTCAGACCATCATGAAGCTTAGTTCCCTTTCTCAAAGGAGGAACCGCCCTGTTTTCCATAATGGGGGGGGGGCATTCATTTCTTATTTTTCAAATGAAAATTAAGTTCGCAGCTTGTTTAGATTTTACTTGCTGAACTGGAAGAGAAATGTTTTCTTCATATTTTCCTGTCGAAATGTCACATTTATCCTCTCTGTGCTGTACCACTGTTCAAAAAAAATGGTTGCATATTCCCTTTCCAATACATTTAGCTTTACTAAATGACACAGCCTGCTCTCAAAATTATGCATTTAGAAAAAAAAGAAAGAAAGCAGCTGCCAACTTGAGTAATTTTCAAACAAAAGCGAACATAACCATCCATGTTAGAAGTGCAGGCATTACAAATAGGAATTGTTTCCTTTCCTTTGTCATTTTTTAAAAAAAAATATGGTGGGATAGTCGAGGTACAACAAAGCAATATACATATATAAAATCACTGACAGACCTCATACATTCTGTTAAAATAGCCCACCAAATTCAGGTCAGGAATATTATTTATTAACTTCTGTATGTAGTTAGTTAGCTTTCATCATTATAGCCAATTTTATTCATGTCAACAAATTGTTTCAGATCAAAGATCACCAGATTAATTTATGCAAAAGAACGGCACAGATCAGAGCAAGATCCCAAACCCCGTTTCTCAGAAGTACAATAGTTTCACACAACTGTTGTGCTGGGTGTACAACAGGTTAGATCAGATCTACAGTGTACATGGCCACAATTCAGGATAATTTGCAATTATTTTCTAATCATGTCTAGGATGAAGTCAGAAAAACCATTCAAAGAGTTATAAAGTGAAAGTACCCCCATCATATTTCATGTAAACATACTTTAATTGCAACTTCTGAATCTGCTACTTTAATCTAGCTTTTCCAAATGTAGCATTAAGATACAAAAACATAGTGCCTTAGAATCCCACAAATGTTTGATCCATAACAATTTTACTGTTTGTGTGCTAAGGATTGGTATAGTTGGAAGTATTTTAAAATGCTTTTTGCCTTTTGTTATAGAAATGAATGAGATACTTAAAATGCCTAAAGTAGACTAGGTTACCTATCTAAATCTTGGGGGTTTGTTCGTTTTTCCTTAGAATGAGAAAATTTAATTCCAAGCTACTATTTTTTAAAATACTGTTGCTTGTTTTTTAAAACCTTTAAACAAAAATCTTTTTAAACAAAGGCCTTTTACAACGGACATTGACTGGGAGTGTGTATGAGCAATAACAATCTTGTAAATGAGATTTACATTTTAGAGTCTGATTGATCAGCTTCCCCAAGTGTTAAGTGTTCCAGTTGCGTAATGAAGATTCACGCAATAGGCTCTGTTCTTATAATCTACAACAGCCATTGCTTGTATTGTATCTGTACCTTCAAGACAAGTCCTTGCCATTTTCTTGACAAGATTTTGGAGAGATTTGTCATTGTCTCCTTCCCAGAGCTGAGAGAGGGTGATTGGCCCAAGGTAATTCAGCTGGCTTTATGTTTATGCCGGAAGGAAGGAAGGAAGGAAGGAAGGAAGGAAGGAAGGAAGGAAGGAAGAGTGTGTGTGTGTGTGTGTGTGTGTGTGTGTGTGTGTTTGTATGTGTTTCAATATGTATGTGAAAGGGAGTTAAACCATAAATATTTCATCATTTCTGTTCTAATTTAAAGTGTGTGTGTGTGTGTGTGTGTTTGTGTGTGTGTACATACATACATACATACATACATACATACATACATACATACATACATACGACCGAGAGAAGGATTACCCACTGGTATATTGATACAACAAGTTCCTTTGATGCAGAGATGCTTCCCATTCCTTCACAGGATAGAATAGCAGTTGTCATATGGATTCTTGCCAGCAACAGATGTTTCTCCAGATATCAGATTCGCTCACAGGAAAGTCATAGCAGGCTGTGCTGGATGTCAGCCAGTATTAGAAACCATCTCTTTACTTGTGGGTGGCTCTTCCTCACGTCCAAACTATTTAGCATTCAACCACCTGAGTTTTTTTTTTTAAATAATTTCCTATTTGAGAAAAACAAGTAGACGTTTCACAGCAAAATGTCAGACTGTCGTTCCTTTTTAACAGGAATGCTTCTGCTTGGATTTCCAGGCAATTATTGGTTGAAACAGGAACATTTCTCTTGTATTTGTACATTCTATATAGTTTTTTTTTCCAATTCTCATACTACTTTGGTGGGCACTAAGCAGAACCTGTAATCATTTGGGATGAAATAGTGGTCTTTTATAGTGGTATTTTTAATAGATATACATTACAGACCGGAGAATTCCTTATGCCCCTTTATTATTACTTAGTGGCCATATTTTGGCTACAGTCATAGTGGGAGTCACCATTTAAGAGCAATACGAGAACTCATGATTCAGTCATTGGTGCTAAAGTAGATTCTATAGCAATTATGACGATCGTATTTCTAAATAACTCAGAACATCTATTTTTATACAGCACTTCTTTCTCACAAATATAACCAAGGTTTGGAAACCCATCTTGATTTTGTTTTGAATGCTAGAAATACAAATGTTATTTTTCTAAAAAGCAATGATCAAATGAAGCATACTGAGTTGAAGCTAGATTTAATTGTACGTTCAGTAGATCCATTGAATTAATAAGATTTGGATTAGTAAGAAATTGAATCAGAGTCCCACTGCTTTTAGTACAGTCCTTTAAGTACATTCAAACAGTTTATTACATGCACCTTTGGGTTTGTCTTTAAAGCCTTATTTTAAAGCTCTGCAGAACTTAATGGTTTGCACAAAAACGTAGTTTGCTTCCTCAGTTTTGAGATATTGCTGATTTGACTTGCCCCATCTTTGATTGAAACGCCAAATGTCTGACATGCTCAGGTTGTTTCTATTGGAGAAAATGCCAGTTGAATTCAAAAGAGGAATCTAGGCAGAAAACTTTCAACAAATGATCAAATTGCATCTCTTTTAGTAACAGCAAGGAAATTAGATTGAAAGAGAGTTTTCCTCCTCTGGCAGACTGGCTATGTCAAGCTATCAGAGAACAGAGTTGTTAAATGAAGCAGCTTTTTGTCTTGGGCAGCATACAAATGCATCTCATTTGACTGGATGACTTGCAGCAAAAATACTCTCATTCCACACTATCCAGGTGAACAATTTCCCTTTCAATGTACAGCAAAAACTGGCAACATGCAGTACTGACATTTTGGCCCTTGATCCATCACACATCTGCATTTTTCATCCATCCAATCATTGAGCAATTTTTTTGGCTCTTTCAAAATGATTACTTTCTGACCTCAGAAAGACACGGAGAAGCCAAACTCTGGTCGAGTATGTGAACCAGTGAATTGTGACATTGGGTTTCCTCCAGTGAAAGCTAGAAAAGGTTGCATGCTGCTTAAATGCACCATTGAAATGGACATTCATAATTATATTCCCATTTTCTTGAGTCAGAGCTTCTTGCTGTAAGGTGCTTTAATTTACTTTAAAATATTTGTTTCATCTACTTGTTTTGAAAAAGTGCAAGAATCATCTTCTTTTAGAATTTCCCAAATGGATTGCTGCCACCCCATATATATTTGGCTTCAAACTTGGTTAAATTTAGGAAGGGCCTTGCTGGCTTTTTGGAGACCGTTGGAGACTAAAAGATGGCCCAGTGGCTCAGTGGCTCAGTGCATGAGAGTTGGGGAGTTAGATGTTATGTCAGATGTTACTGTTTCTGCTGAGTTTTTACTGGGACTATTATTGGCAACCACTGTAGATTTTCAATCAATCAGAATAGAGATGGAAGGGACCTTCTAGTCCAACCCCTTGCTCAAGCAGGAGACCATATACCATTTCAGACAAGTGGCTGTTCAGTTTTTTCTTAAAAACCTCCAGTGATGAAGCATCCACAACTTCTGAGGGCAAGCTGTTACCCTGGTTAATTGTTCTCACTGTTAGGAAGTTTCTCCTTAGTTCCAGGTTGCTTCTCTCCTTGATTAGTTTCCATCCATTGTTTCTTGTCTTGCCTTCTGGTGCTTTGGAAAATAAGTTGACCCCCTCCTCTTCTTTGTGGCAAATACTGAAATACTACTATCATGTCACTCCTAGACTATCCATACCCGATTCCTGTAACAATTTTTCATATGTTTTAGTCTCCAGGCCTTTAATCATCTTAGTTGCTCTTCTCTGCCCTTTTTCCAAAGTCTCAACATCTTTTTTGTAATGTACTAACCAAAACTGGATGCAGTATTTCAGATGTGATCTTACTAAGGATTTATAAATATTTCATGTGATTTTGAGTAAATATTTCATGTGATTTTGATTCTATGCTTCTATTTATATAACCTAGGGTTGTATTAGCTTTTTTGGTTGCTGCTGCACATTGCTGGCTCATATTTAAGTGATCGTCCACTTGCACTCCAAGGTCCCTCTCACAATTACTGTTTTTGAGTCAGGTGTTGCCTAATTTGTACTTGTACCTTTGGTTTTTCCTGCATAGGTGTAAAACCTTGCTTTTCTCCATATTAAATTTCATGTTGTTGGATAGGGCCCATTGTTCAAGTCTGTCAAGATCTTTTTGGATACTGAGCTTGTCTTCTGGGGTGTTGGCTATCTTTGACAGCTTAATGTCATCAGCAAATTTGATGAGTTCCCCTTCTATTTCCTAATCCAAATCATTTATGAAGATATTAAAGAGTACTGGGGCTAAAACAGAACCTTGTGGTACCTCACGGCTCACTTCTTTCCATGTAGCTGTAGTACTATTAAGGACGACTCGTTGAGTATGGTTTATCAGCCAGTTACAAATCCATCTGGTGGTGATGCTGTCTATCCTACATTTTTCTAGCTTACCAAGAAGTAGGTTGTGGTCTACTTTATCAAATGCCTTACTGAAGTCAAAGTATACTATGTCCACAGCATTTCTCTTGGCTACTAATTTATTCACTTTGTCAAAGAATGAAATAAGATTGGTTTGGCATGGTCTGTTTTTAACAAACCCGTGCTGGCTTCTAGTTATGACTTTGTTTCTAGATGTTCTAGATTTTCATGCTTTTGTTCTTCTGTATTGCTTTTAATATGTTGTTAGATGTCCTGAATTAGATTTACAAGATGCAAATCAATATAAATAAAGTCATTATTTATTATGACATTTATTGGTAGCGTTACCAGTGCTGTGTGAGCTTTGTAGTTTTTTTGTGATGTTTCATTACCAAACTAGGTAACATCATCAGTGCTAGAAGGAAGTAGAATTTATTTATTTATTTAATATACTGTATAACATGCAACCTTTTCCATGTTTACATTCAAGGCAGAATTAAAATCTCATTATTAGCATTGCAAGGACACTTAGAAAGAAAGCCTCTGTTTTATATTACAATAAATTGAATGTAGAGATAACCCATTTCTGTTCCCCTTTTCCTTTCATTTCCAACATTTCCTTCATATGGTGTGGAGGGAAGACAAGAAAAACAGCCTTCTGTACAGTATACAGTATTTTCTGAGAACATGGGAATAAGGATGATGCAGTTGTAGACAATTTAATGTTATTGGAATGCATAATGAAAGGACTGTTGAAAATTATTTTACATGATCAAGGTTAAGTGTTTTGTTTAAACATTTGACCAAATTTTATATAATGTAATATGTTTGGAGGAGCTATTTTTTACATAAAGCTAAAATAAATTTTGAAAAGAGATGTCGTTACAAAACACATGTGGAAAGGTAAAGGCTTTGCTGGCCTGCTTAGTTGTCATTACTGAAGGTGAGTAAAGAAAAAGGAAGTCAAATAAGAGAGGGAATGTGGTGTAGTGGTTAAAGCGGTGGAATGGAATGAGGAATGTTCTAGACTAAGCTGTGGAAACTCGGTAAATGACATGGCTTCAATCTCTGTTAGTATTTCATTTATTTGTTTATTTATATGAATGGCTGCCCATCTTAAACACAATTCTTGGTGGCTCAAAACAAAACTAGTAACTATGAAATCATAAACTATAAAATAAAACAAAAATCCAGTCCCGCACTCATGATGCCCCACAACCAGCTCCAGATAGTTTCATTCTATCCCAGTATCTGGGTAAAAGGCCAGATCTCGACAGTCTTCCAAAATACTAAAAAAGTGAGAGCCTGCCCAATCATTTGTGGGGGAAGGTATTCCTTAAAGTAGGAGCGGCTATAGAAAAGGGACAATTCTGAGATCTCATTAGATAACAAGATGTCAGGGGAAGAACCTGGAGCATGGCACCCTATCCAACATGGTAGGATGGACAGACACTCTCAGGGAGAGATGGTCCTGCACATAACCATATCCCATGCTAAGACCTTTAAAGGTGGTAATCACCATCTTAAATTGGACACGGAAGGAAACTGGAAGCCAGTGTAGCTTGCACAACATAGGTGTAACATTCTCAAACATGCAGTACCACACATACTTCTGCATTCTGGACCAGTTGTAGCTTCCAAGTAGTGCAGCACCACATAGATCACATTGCAGTAATCCAAATGGGAAGTAATTAAAGTATGAGTAATCATGAGCATGACCTCTTGGTGC
The DNA here is from genome assembly GCA_003457575.1 of Thermophis baileyi. NCBI lineage: Eukaryota > Metazoa > Chordata > Lepidosauria > Squamata > Dipsadidae > Thermophis > Thermophis baileyi. The sequence goes on from QLTV01003780.1 coordinate 2,361,602, forward strand.
AGAAAAAGCACATTGGGGGCACTAGAAAAATTTGTGCAAAGCCCCTCCTAACTATGGGTGCCACCTGCTTCTGAAACAGGAGAGGTGAGTCCAGTAAGACTCCCCCAAATTGCACATCAGCTCATCTAGGGAGGTGCAACCCTGTCCAGAGTCAATTATGACAGATCACCAGACCCTGAAGGATGGGGTCAAAAACCTAAAGCCTCTCCATTTTGCCAAAATTGAATCAAAGTCAGTTTCTCCCCATCCAAATTCTCAGTCTCCGGCCATTTGGTCAGCACCACAATCACATCATCTGCCTGGCCTGGATGCAAGGATATATTTTGCTTCGCATTATTGAATAAGATGCAAAATATAAACATTTTAAAATTAGAAATGGCGGAAAATATTTGTAGCTCGGGTGGTAGATGTTGGTGGTGGTTTGTTCTCTGAGTTTGTTGTTTAATTTTCGAACGTTCGGAAATTAAACAACAAACTCAGAGAACAAACCACCACCAACACATTTTAAAATACATAAATATGATAATAATTTAAAATAATTTTTTTCCTCATAATTGTACAGACTTTCTCATCACATTCATCTTCTTAAATAATCAGATTATTCCCTTCCTAAAAATGATTATTCTCCCTAAAATCAGATTATTCCCTTCCAACATGTTTTCCATCCCAGCTTATTAGTAATCTGAGTGAAAATTAGAGCAATAACATTTTTTTCACATGTGTTTTACTCAAAAGAAGAATAAGCTATCACGGCCATTAACTTGAATCTGAATATAGAATTTTAAGCCTGTTGATTGTATTACTTTGCACTTGAAAGTAACGATTAGCGATTATGTACTCAAAGTTCAACATTTGGGAGCCCTACTATAACCACTGATTCTGATCATTCAAATGTCTGGTTTCCTCAAGGTGCAGTTGAAAAGTGATGAATCAAAAACTTTTGCAATGAAGATACTAAAGAAACGTCACATAGTAGACACGAGACAGCAAGAACATATACGCTCAGAAAAACAGATCATGCAAGGCGCTCACTCAGATTTTATTGTGAGGTATGACTGTGTTCTGGGATAAAACTCCCTTCTTTCTGAGTACAGAAATTTGTTCTCAGCTTTTCATTACATTCTTCTATCAAATTGCTATATAATGCCTTATCTTGTCTAAACATTCATTCAAATTCCTGAAATATCCAATGAGTACATGAATTCTCACACCCGATACTACATTATTTATCATTGTAAATACCATAGTGTAACTTAAATGAAGAGTAAAGTTGCAATGTGCACAAAAAATCATGGCTTTCTGCTTTATAAAACAGGCAATGAATAACTTAAAACAGCAAATGCATTTTTAAAGATAGACATTTGCTTATTAATAATGATGAAACTGAAGGCATGTCAACTATATTTCAAAAAGCCATGGTGGCTTAGTGGTTAGAATGCAGTATTGCAGCCTAATTCTGCCGACAGCCAGCAGTTCGATTCTCACTGGCTCAGATTTGACTCAGCCTTCCATCCTTCTGAGGTCGGTAAAATGAAGACCTAGATTGTTGGAGGCAATATGCTGACTGTGTAAACCGCTTAGAGAGGGCTGTAAAGCACTGTGAAGCCTTATATAAGTCTAACTGCTATTGCTATTGCTATTTCTGCTCTCCTTCCCATTCTTAACTAATAGCTGTAGCAGGACAGGTCATATCTTAGTAACTTGTTGTGTATAGGCGGATACACACAAACATGCACACATTTGTACCTCCAAAATGTTACAAGGTGGCTTAGAACAACATTGAATTCTGCCTTTGCTTCTTTAGATACTTGGATCCCTAACCTCCTTTGAGTCACCTTCATTATAATTTTATGAAACTTGTATAAAATAGTAAAAATACAAGTAAAAGTTGTTTCTACCTGAGAGTTATTTCAAAATATCCAGCTTTCTAGCAAAAAGATTAGAAAAATAAGAAATAATAAGAAAAAAAATGAGAAAAAATTACTAAAATCCCTTCACCGAATAGCTTATTTTGATTAAAAGGTCCAAATGTTGCAACAATGTTAGATTTGCATATGTCAGAATTGTTCATCAGGCTAGGGAGTACTAAAGACAAGACAAGAAATGAACAAAACAAAACATCTTTAGTACAGTCTTGGACCTATATATACACCTAACTCAGCCTTCTATCTTTCCGAGGTCGGTAAAATGAGAACCCAGATTGCCAGCAATATGCTGACTCTGTAAACCGCTTAGAGAGGGCTGTGAAGCACTATGAAGCGGTATATAAGTCTAAGTGCTATTGCTATAATGGAGGATCCAGAAAAGAACATGAAATAATCTGTAAAGCAATTTCAGAAGCAAAAGACAGAAGTTTTAAAATAATTCAACCCTGTTGGATTGTATTTACAAACATGTTTTCAAAGCTGCTAGGCCAAATTTTGCCTTTCTATGACAAACAATAGCTCATATAGTCTGCTTCCAAAAAAGAGATACACCCATTTTCTTCTGGATCTGGCAGTGCTTTTATGAGATGTCTAATTAATGTAGCACTCAAGTCCCTCTCAAAATTACAGTATCGTAGGACATGTTGCATATCCTCTGTAATTGGGAACCCCCACAGGCAGAGGCATTCATGATGGGGCATCTTTTGATATTTGCCATGACTGAAGGCAGTTCATTGATCCTGGCAAGGCCAAATGTCTTACAACATCTATAATTTATTAGAGATTGGCAACAGTTGGTATAGTAAGCCTCCAGTATTTATATTCCCTTGATGCAGGAAAAGAAAAAAGTAGCAGAAATCCTCAAAAGCTAAGTCAAATGTTGTCTACTGAATTCAGGAACAAAAGAATTAATTGGCAGAAGTCTAAATAGACTCATTTTTTTCTCAGAACGATAATAATACAACACCTAAAGACCATCACTATTCTTTCAGTGGCAGAAGATCATAGACTGTATTTAACATTTCAAAGTCCAGTAAGCATTCATAACTCTTTTCCCCCTTTCTTTTATAGGCTATATAGGACATTTAAGGACAGCAAGTATTTATATATGTTGATGGAAGCCTGTTTAGGTGGAGAGCTTTGGACAATTCTCAGGGACAGGTAAGAGATGTCATAAGGTTTATTTTGATAGGAAATGACATTCACTTGGCATACCAAATGCGATCACGTGAACAATCTGTATAATTAAAACAAATCTAGAGTTTGTTTGTTTATTCCTGTCACAATTAAAATAAGGCATATACAGTATGTCATAAAATTTAAAATATAAAATACAAGATTAAAATATGTACAAATTAAACAGATCTTGCCCAGAAGTTAGAAACATTAATTATGTTCTGTTGGGTGCCATGAGGTCCTCAATGTGAACTTATCAAGTGTAAATACACAAAGGACAGGTGTGTGTGTGTGTTGTTGTTGTTGTTGTTGTTGTTGTCTGCATGTCACCACAGTTGCACAGGGCAGAAGCCACCAGATAGCCCCATTTGTTCAGAGAGTCTCTGGAACTTGTTGTAGCCATGTGCAGTGTCAGATCAATTTTCTAGAGTGATCTGAAATTTTGTGTGGTAGCGGAGAGAGCTACACGCAGATGCTACTCAGTCCAATATGTAACCTACATCCAAGATATAAAACCTAGAAGTCATTCATTCATTCATTCATTCATTCATTCATTCATTCATTCATTCATTCATTCATTCATTCATTAAATTTATTTGCCACCCATCTTGTATCCAATGACCCTGGGCAGCTTACAACATAAAAAAACATTAAAAAATGTTAAAATCATCCATTATTAAAAAAAACAGCAAATAAAACATTAACAGATAAAATCACGTAGACAAGATGGCAAACAACGGAGCCAGACACACGGGACGAGATGGGGTGGGGGGAGGACGTGGCACTGAGTTTTAACTAGTCAACCACTTCCAATATGAAGTTCTCTTTTATTAATATAATGTGGGAAAGAAGCATCATTTCATAGAATTATTTCCCAATTGTCTCTGTCCTATCAGAATTCTCCATTTACCGTATTTTTCGGAGTATAAGACGCACCTACCTTTTTTGGGGAGGAAATAAAGAAAAAAAAAATCTGCCTCTACCTCTGCCTCCCAGCAATTTGCCTCCTTGCAGCAAACAGCAAACAGCCTGTTTCAGTTTCACTTTCAGTTTCAGCAAGCCTGATTAGCACAAGGGAAAATTTTTTGCTTCTGTCTGCCTCCCTGCAGCCTGAAACAGCTGATGGTCAGGAGGCCGATCCAACCGACAATCACCTGCTTGTGCTAATCAGGCTGTGCTGAAACTGAAACAGGCTGTTTGCTGTTTGCTGCAAGGAGGTAAATTGCTGGGAGGCAGAGGCCAAAGGATGGGGGCCAATGGCCGGGGCTACATTCGGTGTATAAGACGCACCCAAATTTTCACCCTCTTTTAGGGGAGGGGGAAAGTGCGTCTTATACTCCGAAAAATATGGTACTTGCTTTGCACAAATGATAAGCTGTAACTTACCATGTCTTTTCTAAGGTACATCCCTACAGCATTTATTCTGAGCGATACATGCAGCCAATTTGATCTCTGTCATCTTCACACTCTGGCAGCATTTAAGTCCAAGTTGTTTTACTGGCAGAGATGATGTGGTATGTGAAATGCAACCTGCATAGCTAGTTCCCTGATTTTAGTAAGGAAATAGGAATCATCTTCCAGGCTTTTGGGTCAAAAGAACTTGAATGGTATAATGGAAAGAATGAATTTGGAAACAGTCAAATTCTGGCTTGGCTACGATACCAATTGTGTATCTTTGAGCAAGATTCAAAATGTAAACTAAATGGGTAATAATCTAGTGTGTTGTGCTGCCATGTAAACAACTCTTCATTTTCTAGGGCTGACATAAAAAAAGCAACTACTTTCTATGGCAAGCAGATGTGATTCAGCCTTCCAATGTAAGACAATATTCTGCTCTAGTAGTGTCCCATTACCAAGCTGTGGCCTATTCACAACCGGTCCGCACGAGCAGTGGGCTGGTACTCGTGCATTTGCATGCACAGCACAACTTGTGCAAGTTGAGCTGTGCATGCACATGCGTGCTGGTCCGTCGCTTGTGCAAGTTGAGCTTCATGTGCAGGCTGGCCCGCCCTCGCGAGGCCTGGTTCCCCTCTCCCCCCCCATCATGCCGCCAAGCCACAAAGGTTGTGGACTACTGCTCTAGATCAGGGGTGTCAAACTCACGCCATCATGGCGGCGTCACATGACGTATCGGGACTTTTTTTTCCTTTGCTAAAATCGGGCGGGGCCAGCACGTGATGCATCCAGCCCATGGGCCACGAGTTTGACACCCCTGCTCTAGATGATGATCAAGATTACATGTGTCCAAAATGTATGAATCTAGTAGAATTTATGGCATTGAGCTAACTACCAACTGATTTTGAAAGAAGACTAGATAAGCATAGCCGTGCCATGATCAGACCAAGGCCTGTTTGGTTCAGCAGTCACTTTACCTCATGGCTGATCAGATGTTTATGGGAAGCCCATTAGCCGACATATTAGTCCTTCCGCTCACCTTCTTCAGCTAATGATATTGAGAAGACACTCTTACTGAAGACAACATTTATCCATCGTGACATGCATCCTATTGTAGGAAATTACTTAGGACTGCTGGCAGCAATAGAAGAGTGTCCTCATATGATCCTCATCTTGCCCAACAGGGCAATTCTGACAGATATCTCTGCCAAAAAATATTTGGCGTCGGCCAGCAGAAATAAATTTTCTCAAAGCACAGCAAAGGGTTCCTTTCCCCACCCAATTCACTCAGTGTGTTGTTGAACTAGTGTTGTTCTCTTAAAGTTGACAGATTTCACTATTATGATGGAGTGCTACATTGTGCTTTTAAATATTTAACATACAATTTTATTCGAGGTAGTTTCAGACAACAGGGTAAGCCATTCAAGTAAGTAATGCTGCAATCCTGACTTAAACAGAATTTCCATTAAATTCAATTATTCTTACCTGGGAGGGTTTCTTTTATTTCATATATTGCCTACCACTCTAATCTCAGTACTCTGAGTTGTTTACAATATGCAGCAAGAAAGAAAATATAACCAATAAAACCATACATCTCACAAAAGCCACAAAAATACATTTTGCTGCAAGCAATCCACTCAAATCCAGCTGCCCCAACAACCTTGATCCTCAAATACCTGGGAGAACAAAATTGAGCAGGAAGCAATCTCAGCTTGTAGAACAAGCTGTCTGCAATGCAGCCAAGGAAGTCTGCTTCCACCTCCCAACATGTATTAATGTATTTATTTCTTTTAAGGCCTGCTTTGTATTGTGGTTAATTTGGTTTGGTTTTCTTATGTTAAAACTTGTTTCTAACTATCCAGAGGCTCTACCGTGACACTGGCAGCCATATAAAACAAACAAACAAGAAATGTAATGTAGGATAGGAACAGTGGTGGGTTGCTACCGGTTCGCCCCGGTTTGGCCGAACCGGTAGCGGCGGTGGCGGCGGGAGGCTCCGTCCACCCACCCAGACATCATCACGGACGATCTGTGCATGCGCAGAAGGTTCTGCGCGCATTCACAGTTCCGAACCGGTAGCGAAGGTAAGTGAAACCCACTACTGGATAGGAAGCAAAAACTTCCTGTCCCAGGAAGGCTTTTCAGGATGGGTAGATTCTCCCTGATTCCAAAGACAACCAAGATGGACTTTATAATTCATACCAGCACTTTGAATTGAATTCAGAAATGTATTGACCAATCAGTGTTGAGCCCACAAAAAAGATAGGTATATATTGTTCCAATATACTGTTTTTCAAAAGGCAACTGGACTGTTTTTCCTTGAAGACGTTTTGCTTCTCATCCAAGAAGCTTTTTCAGTTCTGATTGAATGATGGAGGATGGAAGGATTTATATTCCCAAATGACTGCAAGGAATATAAATCCTTCCATCCTCCACCATTCAGTCAGAATTGAAGAAGCTTCTTGGATAGTAAGTGAAAGGTCTTCAAGGAAAAACAAAGTCCAGTTGCCTTTTCAAAAGCATCTTTGGGGCAACCATGACCTGGATGACTGAGAATCTCCATAGACATCTGTATATATTAATTAGTCCATGGCATTCCTGACCAACTGCAATTTCTCAGATGCCTTCAAAAGTAGCTCCAGGCAGAATATGTTGCATTCCTATATCGTAGAGGTGTGAATGATGAGTTAGTGTCACAAGTTACCCACCACCACCAAAAAAAGAGAGGATTTTATTGTTGCACCAGCTGAAGCTGGGCAAAAGTCTTTTTTTTTTTTTTGGCCTTGACTCTCTATTTGCTGATCAAGCAGGAGCTTGAATTCAGAAAGGCTTGTTAATGTGTGAACTCAGTAGGGAAGGTAACCTTATCCGGAGCCACAATAGAAGTCTGAATCTTTTGTATGAACACTACTTCCACCTTACCTGAGTTTAATTTTACCCAGTTTTTCCCATCCAATCCTTTTCAGCTTCCAGATATCGATTAAGGATCTCCTGTGCATCTATGGCTCAGCCTAGGAAGATAACAAATTAGCCGGGTATGATCAGAGTATTGATCATAACCTCACTCAAATTGATGTTTGACCCCTTCAAGCAGTGGTGAAATCCAATATTTTTTTACTACCGGTTCTGTGGGCGTGGCTTGGTGGGCATGGCTTGGTGGGCGTGGCAGCAGAAGGATACTGCAAAATCTCCATTCCCACCCCACTCCAGGGGTAGGATATTGCAAAATCTCCATTCCCACCCCACTCTGGGGCCAGCCAGAGGTGGTATTTGCTGGTTCTCCGAACTACTCAAAGTGTCCGCTACCAGTTCTCCGAACTACTCAGAATTTCCGCTACCGGTTCTCCAGAACCTATCAGAACCTGCTGGATTTCACCCCTGCCTTCAAGGTATTAAATAGCATGGGATTCCTCCTCTACCATTCCAATGGGATTCTCCATCCCCAGGCTAAAATATGGTTAACCCATTACTGACGATCTCTTTTCTTTCAAACACTTTCAGCAATGCATCTCATCCCGACCTCCTACTTACTTGCATTCCCCCTTGTGGTCCTTCAAACATTCTCCTTGGGGCTTTCAAGTTAAGCCTCCCCCCCCCATCCCCACCCACTGCATTATCACTTTCAGACAGGGAGCTACCTATTCTCTTCCACACAACTAATGTTCCTCCATATCTCCTTTCAAAATATCATGGAAACCATTTCAGCTACAGCAGGGGTGTCAAACTCAAGGCCCACGGGCTGAATCCAGCCCTCAGGGTGCTTAGTTCTGGCCCGCAGGGCCGCCCTGGAAACAGCAAAGGACTGGCCCATGGGGCCTCTGCCAGTGAAAACGGAGCTCTGTTTTTGGCTGCAACGGCCTCATGCAACCCTCTGCAGAGCACTCGGGCCACCACAGGCGCTCCCAGCACGAGTGATATAGAGCTGGCCATGCCCTCCCTGCCCAACCCCCCCAAGGTCAAACACAACCCTGATGCGGCCCTCAATGAAATCGAGTTTGATATCCCTGAGCTAGAGGAACCATCCATAGTCAACAGCCACAGTCTAACCAAAGCAAAATGTTCCTTTTAGTGAGCATCAATGATCCAGGTCCTATCTATTACAGACTGTCATCTGATGGGGCCCAGGAAGAGATCTTTTTCTGTTGTGGCGCCCACCTTTTGTAACATCATCCCCCTTAGATTTGCAAGGCCTTAAAAATGCAGTTTTGTCCTTGTGCTGGGGAGTCTGGATGTGTGGAAAACCGTGCAGTCTTTGTGTTTAATCTGTCTCTTAGTTTTTCTTTTAACCTTGGCTTCTGATCAGTATTTCTATGGAGTTTTAATATAATTTTTATGTAGTTTTTAATTGTTGTCAGCCACCCACAGACATGACTTTGAGACGGAAAGCCATATAAATTTAAATGAATGAATAAATAAATATAATAAAAACCCTATCAGGAGGAGGATAATTAAACTTTTAGACCTCCCTCAATCCAAATATAGAGGCAGAATGTAAATCAGAGTCAGCAGTATTCCTATAATTCTAAAATATATTAGAAATAAAACAAAATTCAGTAATAAAATATCAAAATCAAAAGATATGAAAGAATGGACTTACTGGCTAATATGCCTGCTGCTTCTATGAGATGTACTCTAACACCTGATTGAAATTATGTAAATAAAAGGAGATCACTTGGGTTATGATTGGATAGCAAATACTGTATTTAAAACTTATCAGTTGCGTAAGTGGTACAGCAAAATAAGACAGAAATATAGTAATGAAACCTTAACACTTACTTTTATAGTATTGTTTTTATTATCATTTTAAATTCCAAACATTTACTTGTATTTAATTTGTTTAAAAAATAAAATTACAATACAAATTACGTTGTGCTCAGATTTCTTTTAATTGCATAAGACTTTCAACCTTTATTTTAATACTTTTTCTGTCTACTCCTGGTATCTGCTGCCATCTAGCTACGAAAGAGAATTTCTCTTTTATTTCCTTGGGTCATCTATTAATAATTGAAATGCTTAGCACTAGCAAAACCTTGTTAACTTTTTATGCTGTTTTAGTTTTAGGCTGCATGCCTGCTTTGGAACAGGCTTACACAGCAAAATGTCAGTATATATGTATCCGAAGGAAAGATAAAGTATAGGGTTTAAAGTGCTTACCCAGAAGTTAATTTGGGGAATGTGAAATGTGAAACCATCTGCATCTGTTAAGAAAACTGACCATATTGATTCTCCTTTTAAAACTTAATTTGGCAGTTGGTTGTAATATAGCAATGATTTTTGATTTTGTGATTTGTTGAAAGTAAGCGTCTGATCCAGGGATGGGTTCTAACTTACCTCGCTGCCGGTTCACTTCCTTCCGCGCCGCATGGCCGTGCCTCGTGGGCACGCATGTGCAGTGCCGAAAAATTAAAAAAGTCAAAAAAAGAGCCAAAAACAAGATGGTGACGCATGCGCAGTGCTGGAAACTTGGCTTCTGCGCATGCGCAGAAGAAAATTTTTTTAAAAAAAAAAATCCCCCCCCCATTTTTTTCAAAAAAAAAAAGATGGCGGCCCCCACAGACCGGCACCGAACGAACCAGCTCCGTGATGTCACCGTGACGTCACCAGTGGGTTGCTACCGGTTCGGGCGAACTGGTCCGAACCGGGAGGAACCCACCTCTGGTCTGATCTCTGTGCCTTTTTTATTCGGAAGGGAATGAAGAAAAATAAAATCAGTTTGGAAAATAAATGTATGAGGGTTTTTTGGTTGTTGTTGTTTTTAAAAGATCTCAGAATAAGCAATAAACAGAGAAATGTGATTCTATCATAGCCTACAGTTATTTTGCAGTCTGGTTCTTCTGATAGCTAGTGGGCTTTTGCAGTCAAGTCGTTAGATAAATAAAGTATTCTCTTCTGACACTTCCAGTGGTTTCACACAAAAATAGTTGAACTGTGATTTTCAGTTTGCAAGATAGAATGCTGCCTGAGGAAAGCACTGCCAAGTACTCCACTCATAAAATCCTATCCATATTTAAGTCCTTGACTTACAACAATTCATTTAGTGAACGTTTGAAGTTACAATGCAACTGAGAAAAGTGACTTATGACCATTTTTCACACTTATGACGGTTGCAGCATCCCCATGGTTACCTGATCAGAATTCAGATGCTTGACAACTGACTCATATTTATGACGGTTTCAGTGTCCCAACATCATGTGATCACCTTTTGGGGCCTTCTGACAAGCATAGTCAATGGGGAAGCCAGATTCACTTAACAACCATGTTGCTAACTTAACAACCGCAGTGATTCACTTAACAACAGTAGCAAGAAAGGTTGTAAAATGGGGCAAAATTCGCTTAACAAATTACTCACTTAGCAACAAAAATGTTGGACTTAATTATGGTCATAAGTCAAGAACTACCTGTAATTCACTGCACTGCTCCAAAAGCTGATCTAAACGAAACAAGATTAATGTTCTCATATCTTGTAGACCTGGGATAATTGGATTTCTGTCTTTGTTAGTGTCAAAATCTCTGGTTTTGGGGAAATGGGGAAAATCATCCATGCTCCATTATTCTTTTCAACAGCGTCTTTCAATGACGCTGTTGTCCCTCCTATTTTGGGTTTTTGTCTTCTGGAAGCCATGATGATGGCTGAGGTTGAGAGTGCTAAGGAGTATCAAGTTTTAAGAAAATAATAATAATATAGCCAGTTAAGATGACTTATCCTTCCCTATTTGTAAATTCCAAATAGTATTTTCATATACCTCAACTTTCATTTATCCCCATTTAATTTGACCATGTGCATAACACTTACTACTGTACAATGGAGTGGATGAAAAAGGAGCAAATCATTTGGCATAAGACTAATTTATTCATAACCAAGTCAGCACTGATCAACACAAATTAATACATTAATCAACTTATTACTGGAGCCCAATCCAAATTACTATAATTTTGTTCTGGAATGAAAGTCTCTATCTTTTACTCACCTCCTAATGCATGTACTATTTCTACATTTGTACTCTTAGACATATTCTATTCAGACACATCAGATGGGTGGGTGCAAGGATGCAAAACCAGGAATTGGAAGGTTATCTTAGTGGACTGGCCATGTTTATATTAACCGCAAACACACACACATACATACCCTCCTTAAGTGACGCTACCTCCTCATGCTAGAACAAATAAAATAGAATATCTAAAGCATTTTGCTTTGAGCCAGGATGCCCCCAAATTCTGTTTTCGTAAGCAGGCTTATACAAATCCCTGTTCTCTTGTTTTCAGATCCTTTATCTGCAATATGGGGATGAAAACAGATTGGATTCCGACTTAGTCACGCTTAGATCAGTTCTATTAAAATCAAAGAGAAAGACATGATGAACACAAATCCCATTATTTTCACTAGGTTTACTCATTCAACAGACTTATTTTGTACTGAAGTAAGGCTGTGAAATTTTCTGTCCCAAAAAAAAGAATGAAGTATAAAGGTGAAGCATAATATCTGGAAATTTTCTATTTGTTGTTGACTTCTAAGCTCATCACCAGAGACTGTGTTTAGAGGAGCTCTGAAAACTTAGATCTGGATAGAAGTATTTTAGAGTATTAACATTTCAATTAATTTACTTATTGATGTTTCTAGAACTGTCCATGTGTTATTTTGCTGATTTTCCTTATAAACCATTCTGTCAAAATGGAATGCATTTTGATGCTCAAATGTATTTTATATAATGTGTCTTAGAGCTGTTGGATTTTTAAAATCTCCAAAAATATCTTCAGTCTTTTTTAAATACTTGTTATGCTTTCTATACTTATCTTCCCAATTTTAATTGGCCATTTTGGTTTTTACATTATAATTACATAGTAATGATGCTATGAGGTTTATTTTTATTGTTGCCCCAGATCCTTAATTGAATGAATAAATAACCTTTCTCTCTCTCCCTCCCTCCCTCTCTTCCTCCCTCCCTCCGTCTTCCTCCCCCCCTCTTTTTCTCTCCTCTTGACAGAGGTTCATTTGAAGATTCTACAACCAGATTTTATACAGCTTGTGTGGTAGAAGCTTTTGCCTATTTGCATTCCAAAGGAATCATTTATAGGGACCTCAAGCCAGAAAACCTCATCCTAGATCACCGAGGTTATGCCAAATTGGTGAGTGGTGGGGATGTTTTCCTCCCAAACAGCGATAAAATATTACATCGCCCCAGGGGTGGGTTCCAACTTACTTCGCTGCTGGTTCGCTCCCTCCCGCACCGTGTGGGCGTGCCTCATGGGCGCGTGTGCGCATGTGCAGTAACAAAAAATCCCCCCAAAATAAAAAAAAGCTGAAAAAAGATGGCGACCGCATGCACAGTGCCGGAAGTTGGCTTCTGCGCATGCTCAGAAGGAAAAATAAAAATTTTTAAAAATTCAAAAAAAAATAAAAAAAAATTCAAAAAAAATATGGCGGCCCCCACAGACCGGCACCGACCGATACGGTTCGGTGACATTATCATAATGTCACCAGTGTGTCGCTACCGGTTCGGGCAAACCAGGAGGAACCCACCCCTGCATCGCCCCTACAAAAAAAAAAAATCACAGCATCTTTGCTTTATTTGAATCAGATGAAGTTATAATTTGGCCTACAGGTGGCACTAAGTTATCTTGAGTTGCCATTTCTTGAGTTATGGAGATTGGGAATTGGAACTTCAGACAAGTATAATGGTGCTGAATACAATGTATATGGTAGTGCCTGCTATATAATATCTATATTATTTATATGCTTTAACTCTTAAGTAATATCCAGCTAGGATACATAAGCTAATCATTAGACAGCTGTAAAACTGAAAGGTTTAGATCAGGGGTGTCAAACTCGCAGCCCGCAGGCCGGATGCGTCACGCGCTGGCCATGCCCATCCCATTTTAGCGAAGGGGGGAAAGTCACAATAAGTCACGTGATGACAACGTGACGATGCAAGTTTGACACCCCTGGTTTAGATTATCTTTGTTAGATCGTTCTACTAAATGGAAATTGTTAATGCTTTTGTCTAAATCTTGTCAGAGGAAATATGCTCCTCTAGAGCTTTCTTTTAATACTCTTCCTTTGAGAATTTTCTCATGAAGCCTATTCTTTAGATGTACTTGTGCTCGTGAAAACCTGTGTTGTGACCATTTCTTTATGCGTTTGTGCCTGCATAAGTGCTTTTAACTTTTTGTCTTCCTTGATGGGTGTGTGAACCTTCTTTCACAGGTCGATTTTGGTTTTGCAAAAAAAATAGGATTTGGAAAGAAAACATGGACTTTTTGTGGAACTCCAGAGTACGTAGCCCCAGAGATCATTCTGAACAAAGGTCATGATATTTCAGCAGACTACTGGTCACTGGGAATCTTAATGTATGAGCTCTTGACTGGCAGGTATGGGCATTGAATTGGAGCTACAGATAAAAATAGTTCAGCAAACTGGAGAATATTTATGCTGTTGTCACTTTGATTAGAAGAGTTGGGATTCAGAGCTAGCATACGCTATGATAAACAAAAATAGTGTTTAAAAACATACTATGGAATTACTTATTATGATTTTCAAGGATTTACAACCTGCTTTCTAGCAACTAAAGTCTTTGGATGACCACTATAAGAGGAAAGGGTATTGATGAGACAAATTTACTATTTTTGTTCATTTCATTCTAATTGGTGAGCACTTTCCTGCCCCCATACCAAATCAACCTGGGGTTCTTCTACCAGTTCACCAAATCATGAGTTCATGGTTCCAGTTAGATATGTTTAGATTGATGCAGATTGAACTGAACTTCAGTCTTCAAGAAGGAACTTGAAACATCTCTTCAAAACATAAGGCAATCAAAACAAAATGGAAACATGCTAGAAAGCAGCTAGGTAGTATTTTGAAACAACACATTTCTAAAGAAAAGTTAAATGTAGCTTTTATTTCTTAAAAAAAAATCACTAAAAATATTAAATAGGAAGATTAAAAGGGAGCCAGTTTGGTCTAGTGATTATGGCGCCAGGCTAGAAAGCAAAAATCAGTGAGTTCAAAGTCAGCTGAGTGATTTTGGGCCAGTTACTCTCTCTCTCAGCCCCGATTCACCTCCAGGGAAAATTGTTGTTGTGGGGAAAGTAAGCAGGAAGGTTGTGGGGAAATTAAGAGGGAAGGAAGGATATGTTTGCTGCCTTGAGTTATTTGTTAAATTAATAAAGATGGGATATAAATGATCAAATAAATAAAAGATTTCTGAATATAATATTTTAAAGGCTGCTAGCTGAACCTCCTTGGAGTCTATATTTCAGAACTGGAATATTATCTCTGACAACATTCTATTCAGATCACAAGTGAAGGTAGGAAGACTCAGTGGCGAACCTACAAGGAATATAAATTCCGAATAGGTTCATGTGTGAGACATGGCTTGCTTTTTTGGATGTTATCATTACAATAGTGCCACTGAAAATTAAGAAAAATACCTATATATGTGCGAACAATCAACACAGAGTTACAGCTTTTTTTTTTTAACAGACTGTCTCTTTTCTTAAAGTTAGAAACATAATATAAAAATAAGTCAGAGCTGCTTGATTTCAAGAAGTTCAATCAGTGAAAGATATAGATTAGCATAATTTTATGTGCAGCTCAACAGACTTAGGCCAGCAACTCATGGATTTAAATCATTCTTTTGTTAAAAAAAAAATCCTTACAAAATCAAAATACTGTTTTAAAAAGGAATTATTACCTACTTCACAGAATAACGCGGAAGTCTTTAAACATTTAGAAATGCTATAAACTCCAGTAAATAACAACAACAACAACAACAGTGATACCCATTGTCATAGGGGCACTTGGTACCATGTCCAAGAATTTCACAAAACACATCAAGAAATTGCAGCTTCCTGCAATAACACCAGCGGAACTGCAAAAAATTGCGCTGCTCGGAACATCATATATTTTTAGAAGATACCTATGATACCTAGGACGCTGGCAGCAACCCATATCAACCATTAGCACCAGTCAATGGTATTTGTAACACATTTTCAAATGTTCAGTTGACTGAGTTTCATGTTTAATGAATAAAAGAGAAAATAATAATAATAGTACTATCTATAGTAATAGATCCTTACACTCATGCCAAACTGTGCATCCGCTAATGTCTTTAAATTAGTTTGGAATTTAGCCATTAGATATGTCCATTATACAGATAAGCCTTGATTTACAACAGTTCACTTAGATCAGTGATGGCGAACCTTTTTTGGTTCGCGTGCCAAAAGGGGGGGAGCGCGGGGGGAGCACGCGTGTGTGCCCACACCCATAATTCCATGCGCCCCCAACCCCGCGCATGCGCATGTGACCCCCCGCTCCCAGCACGCGATGGCACACCCGTTTTTCGCTCTCCCCAGGCTTCAGAGCCTTTCTAGGAATTT
>QLTV01003780.1:2395718-2436895 GCA_003457575.1 Thermophis baileyi
CTTACTGAAAAGTTTATTTTGAGGCTTGTTTTGGCCCGTTTTTGCTCTCCCCAGGCTTCAGGAGGCTTCCCTGAACCCTGGGGACGGCGAAAAATGGCCAAACGGGCCAACCGGAAGTTCGTTTCCGAACTTCCGTTTGGCCCATTTGGCTATTTTTCGCCATCCCCAGGCTTCAGGAGTCCGGAGGCTTCAGTGAGTGCGTGCAGGGGGCAGCGGGGGGGGTGCGCATGTGCGGGGGGGACAGCACAGAGGTTGTGCACATGCGCGGGGGGCATCAGTGTGGGCATGTGCACGCTAGCGCGCACGCACACACCCTTTTGGCACGCGAGCCAAAAAAGGTTCGCCATCACTGAGCTAGTAGCTTTGGATCTCTTATCCCTTAAACCAGGGGTGTCAAACTCGCGGCGTCACGTTTTTGTCACATGACGTATCGCGTCTATTTTCCCCTTTGCTAAAATGGGGGTGGGCGTGGCCAGCACATGATGCATCCGGCCCAGGAATTTGACACCCCTGCCTTAAGCCAAGGGATTTTGGCTTGTATCTTTAAAAATATACTCTATGTTAGAACATAGTTGTTCACTCTGTAAGTATTTCACAGGATTGAGAGAACTACCAGTAGGATTATGTTGGTTCCAGTTTATATACAAATGTATAACCATAAGTCTCATTGAAGACAATCAATCCCAATAATCAAAACTAATCAAGATCTCAATGGGAATTAGAAACAATGGGGTGAATTGAGTGATGTAATACTATTATTTATATGCTGTGTAATAGCCAATCAGTTACATATAACTGATAAAGCTGGTTTAATGTAGATTTTCTTTTGAATAAGTTCAGTATTGTAAAAGTTACATGATAGGATCCTATGCATATTTCTCAAAAGTAACTCTAACCATTTGGAGGGGGTTTACCCTCAAATAACCATATTTAAGGATTTTTCTCTTTTTTTCTATTGATTAAGTAAGCTAATAATAGAATGAAGTAATGATATATATATATGAAAAGGTCAGTTTTCAAAACAGGGTTTGTGAATGACTAGTAATGGACAAAAGAAAAGGGACAGTTCACAAACAAAACTGAACCCAGAAACAGGAACAGTTAATGCATTCAAAGAGCAAGGATATGGTTATTTCATTATATATTACAATTTATAACAAAAACGGAAAGTAGGATCTAAATATAATGAATGGATACCGTAGATAAAGGGATGTATACGTGCATTACAAAATCATCTGTAATAACTACATGTACTTCAAAATATATAAACGTCCGATCAAGCAAATGACAATAATCACAAAGGAGAACAGGGAATGGTATCTTCAAATGACTGCCATTGACATTTATAAGATTTGGGTATGCAGTGTTTCTTAACTCTGGCTGGAGAATTCTGGGAATTGAAGTTCATATGTCTTAAAATTGTCCTGGTTGAGAAACACTGGGATGCTGTTTTGGAACCTCACCAAAGAAAACACATTGTAATTCTAATATTGCCTTAAAGGCATGGTTGTGTCACCAGGTTTCTGAAACTTGATCTGTATGTCATTCTACACTGGTTACACCCATTTATTTTTTGGTTGTTTAGGTTCTACCTCAGCTGTCAACTATGAATGTATTACCTCTATTGTTAAATGTTGTTATACAGGTTTTTTAACTGCTGTTAACTGTCATCATTTTTAATCAATAAATTGGAATAGAGCTGGAAGGGACCTTGGAGGTCTTCTAGTCCAACCTCCTGCTCAGCAGGAGATCCTATACCATTTCAGTTAAGTGGCTGTCCAGTCTCTTCTTAAAAACCTCCAGTGATGAAACACCCACAACTTCTGAAGACAAGCCATTCTACTGGTTAATTGTTCTCAGTGTTAGGAAGTTTCTCCATAATTCCAGGTTGTTTCTCTCCTTGATTAGTTTCCATCCATGGTTTCTTGTCCTGCTCTCTAGTGCTTTGTAAAATAAGCTGACCCCCCTCTTCTGTGTGACAGCCCCTCAAATACTGGAACACTGCTATCATGTCACCCCTAATCCTTTTCTCTAGACTAGCCATACCCAATTCCTGCAACCGTTCTTCATATGTTTTTGTCTCCAGGCCCTTAATCATCTTAGTTGCTCTTCTCTGCACTTTTTCCAAAATCTCAACTTTTTTTTTAATGTGGATGCAGCATTTCAAGGTGATCTTACTAAGTGGATGCAGTATTCCAGGTGTGGTTTTACTACGGTTTCAGTAAGGTTTTAAGTAAGGTTTGAGAAGGCTGGCTTCATAAATTGATATGTAAATAACTAAGTAACCTAAAGTTCTATATTTTCAATTATGTTATGGGATTTTTAGTCAAATGCTCTTGAAATGACTTATCCTAGGATATCAATTTTACTGCAGAATGATTATCATGTCTTTCAAATCACATCACAATAAACTGTAGAATAGCAACACATTAAAATCCAGCATGCAAAAAGGAAATGGCTGGGATGTGAAAAATTGTTTTAAGAAAATTAAAAACACCACCAAATGACCTTCATAGGGAAATTTGGTTCAGAGATAGGATTACTCTAAATAAAGTCTTGTAATTATCCACCTTATGTAAGCAGATGAGGAAAGTCACAACATTATATGATAGCCAGGTTAATGACAGACATTTTGGTGAGGAGTAGACAAAATGTGTCACTGATTTATATCATAACAAAAAGATGTGCAAATGAAGTAATTTTTTATGACAAGGATTGCTTTGCCACTTGCAAGTGAGTGTGATGTATCTCATACCCTTCTGAAAACAGGATGATGCAGATTTTTTTTTTCCTTTGAAAAAAAGGCCTTGAAATCCAATTCATAACACAGTAAGGTTTTTTTTTGTTTTGTTTTGTTTTGTTAAGCCAAGGCAAGACATTTTCTACAAATTCTGACACTGCCTCAATTTTCAGTTCCTATCTATTTTCTGGCCTCAGCAAGTATTCAATTCTTTGCAGGACCTGAGAGCATTTTAGCTATAAAAATGTCACCTGTAGACAGTCAGCTAATTCCAATTACATAATTAAAGAGTTCTGTTCTAAAATACAGGCACCCAGCTCTTAAAGGGAATTGACCTTTGCAGTCTACTGTTTTCATGAAATGAATAGTAGTGCAGTTTTATGGAATTTTATTGTTCGGTCTTTCTACTTTGAAAGTCCTTTTCATATGGAAGATAAGCTTAATGATATTTTTTATCTTCCCTGAGTGAAGGAAATCAAGTAAAACGAATTGCCTAAATTTCCTAGGAATGGTGAAAAACTTTTCAAAAGAATTGGAATGAATTAAACAACTTGACCCTGTACAAGGGAAACACAAGGCTTGATGGAACAGCCCCAACTATGAATAGATTAGGTTTATTGCTACTGTAATGAATCAAAATCTCCCAAAAGGTGAGAGAGCTGTTGCATTATTGAATGATGCCAGAAAGAAACATGAGTTTTGAAACAACTAACTGATGCAGGACAGGAAGAATATTAACACCTTTGAACTTAGGTGCTGGCGAAGACTTTTGAGGGTATCATGGACAGCTGAGAAACAAATGGATCATTGGACCAATTAACCCAGGAGTCTCACTCAAGGCACAAACGGCCATGCTCAAATTATCCTACTTTGGACACATACTGTCAAGACATAGCAGTAAACTCAATAAAAGATGAAAAAGTACAACAGATCAGGTAGAATCTCACATTTCTTTGCTAAAAGCTTGGATGAAGATCAGGTGTCCACTCAGTTAATTTGCTTCCTTGGGGATGAAGAAAACCTATCCAGTAGCATTCAGACAACCAAGGAGTTTAAACCTTCTACCCTTCAACAAGTGGATAAAAGGTTCAGCCAAAGTCAGAGATAGCAAAGTTTCAAGGGGAGAAAATGCCCCACTATAAAGTTAGCTATTTTGACGCAGTGGTTACAGTGCTGATGTACAGTAGAAAGCAGGAGGCTGTGAGTTCTAGTCCCATCTTAGGTGCCAAAGCTGGCTAGCTGACTTTGAATCGGTCACTCTTTCTCAGCCC
Source organism: Thermophis baileyi (assembly GCA_003457575.1). Taxonomy (NCBI): domain Eukaryota; kingdom Metazoa; phylum Chordata; class Lepidosauria; order Squamata; family Dipsadidae; genus Thermophis; species Thermophis baileyi. The sequence continues at coordinate 2,399,730 of QLTV01003780.1, forward strand.
AACCCACCTCACAGGGTTCTTGTGTGGAAAATAAGATGAAGCTGCCTTGAGTTATTTATAAAATAAAAGGAGGGATCAAAATCTAATAAATGGATACATAAATAAAATGGATATGACTTGCAGAAATCTGAATGTATGCCCTCATTTTTTAATTGTGTGCTTCATTAATGTTAGGGGGGGGTGTTTAAATTTTGTACCTGTCTTCAGTTGATCTGGGACTATACATAACTAAATATATTTAAAAAGCAGATATTTCACAGGCTCAAACAAACTCCACTTAATCAACTGTATTGGGGAAATACCTCAACTAATCCAAACAACCAGTTTGCCTTGTTCTTCAAGAAAGAAGTCTATAATTCTTTGGTCTATGATTCTTTGGTCTATGATTGTGCATCAGCTAGTAACAGCAACCCACTGAAAACATTGGGCTTTATCATGGTTTTCCCAGTGGCATCCGGGCAACTCTGCTTTCATAAAAGGACTAACAATGCTATTAGTCGGTGAATGCTCCAGCTCTATTTCAGAGACCGTCCATTCCCATTTAAAACTGCAAGCATTTCACAGATAGGCTGCTCATAATGTACAGCAAACTTGCTCAACCAGGTGCTCTTAAATACTTTCTCTGTTAGATGAGAATAGCCAAAATCAGGGTAAGGAAAGGTTGGGAAAAGTTCTGTAGATGCATTTATTTATGAATTGATGGAACTCCAACCTCACTCTTGACGTTTTTGACCAAGCCTGCAAAGACCCACCCAACCAACCTTCCTTCCTAGGTGAATGCACCAACTCAAGGTGAGCTAATTTCTGGACTTCTTGTTCTATCATCTGTCTATCTATCTGTCTATATCCATTCCATCCATCCATCCATCCACTATCTATCATCTAATCTATCATCTATCATCTATAATTATCTGTGTCATCTATCATCTCTATCTTCTATCATCTATTCTTTCTCTCACTCTTTCTCCCTCACTCTCCCCCTTTCATTAAAATACTGCCTTTTTGGGGGGGGAGGAGTCCAAGGAAATTTTATTTGGGGGGGGGATACTTCCAATTTCTGCTTCAGGATAGCTGTAGGGTAGCAGGTTGGGAACGAGCGTCCCTTCTGCCGCCGCGAGTTTCGGGATCCAGAATGTCTTCCCGGTCTCCCCCCCCCACCTTTCCTCCGAGCTCTCCCTCCCCCACCCTTTTGAAGCGGGAGCCTGGCTCTCGCCCCACTTGCTCTCCCCATACCCCAAACGCTCGCCCGCGGCGCAACGAAAGCCGAGCCTCCACCAGGGGGAGCTGCGCGAGTGGGTTTTCTCCGCGCTTGCCAGATGTGCGCCGGGTGGGAGCCCAGCCGCTGCTCTCTCCTTCATCTGCCTGGAGAGGGTGAATGTTGATGGGACAGCCCGCCGGTTGGCTGGAGAGAGAGAGAGAGGGAGGGAGAGAGAGAGGGGAGGGAGGGAGAGGGAGAGAGGAGAGAGAGAGATGCTAGGGAAAAGCCCTGTTTGCAGATGCCGCCCGACCGGTGATGAAGTCTGGAGTCGTCGTGGGACTTTATTTTTGTAACGTCCACGCTTCAAAGAGAGGCCCCAGCAAGCTTCATTTGACCCCGGTCGCTGGCCCGGCTTTGGCTTGAGAAAACACAGCGCGGAGCCCAAGGCGGCCATCTCCTCCTCCTCCTCCTCCTCCTCCATCTTTCAAGCGATCGGAGCTTGGGTTGTGAATCAACACAACGGCGAGTTTTCTTTTCTCCCCCTTCTCTAGGCAGCGCTGCTGGACACCCCCCCCCCCGGACGCTTTCTTCTTCCTTTGCCTCAAGGGCCCCGCTTTGCGTTTCTAGGGTACGACAATCCAGAGTTAACCTGGCCAGAAGAACAGCAGGAGGAGGAAGAGCAGCAGCAGCATTTCCCTTTCAGGAAGGCAGGTAGTCCTCGACTTACAACAGTTCATTTAGTAACCGCTCAAAGTTACGATGGCAGTGAAAAAAGTGACCATTGTTCACACTTAACGACCATTGCAGCATCCCTATGGCCAGCTGATCAAAATTCAGATGTTTGGAAACAGGTTCATGCTTATGACCATTGCTGTGTCCCAAGGACATGTGATCACCTTTTGCGACCTTCCGACAAGCAAACCCAAGGGAGGGAGATCCCGATTTACCTAACTGTGTTACTAAATGCAATGATTCACTTAACAACTGTAGCAAGACAGGTCGTAAAAATGGGGCAGACTCGCCTAACAAATGTTTCACTTAGCAACGTAAATGTTGGGCTCGATTGTGATCGTAACTCGAGGACTACCTGTAATGCCTGGACCGGTGAGAATTGTTAACTCAGTAGATCTGGAACAGCCCAGAGGGAAGGAAATACTGCCAAACTAATGGAGAGAAGGAGTTTGAGTGGATTGTATGCGCTGGAAAACGCATGAATTGTAAGTGCAGTTTTCAGTGGCACCATGCATTCCAAGGCACTGAGTTTCTTAATGATGATTCATATCCCTTCCCCTTCCAGGAGAAATAAGAGCTGGATTTCCCTCCAGCTGCCTACCATTAAACAGAGCTACCATTCAACAGAGAAAGGCACAGGGGGGGTCCTTGGTGCACTTTACAAATGGGTGGTGTTTCCATGGTACCATTGGGGCTGCCATCTTGAGTTTCTTGGCCACTTGAAGGCAACTGCCTACCAAGGCAGCGGACAGCAGTAAGGTACCTGGGAATTGATCTGTTGCTCCCAGATACAAGGACAAAAGTGGTTTCATTGTCAGCGTTGAATCTCTCCTTTGGTTTGTAGCTACAAGATATCATGGGAAAAAACCTAGAGAATCTGAGTTGATATTTAAAAAGTCAGTGACAGAGTTCCCCTGATAGTAACCCATTTTTATCTTCCCAGAAAAAAACAAATGCACTCTCTTATTTTCATCCACCTTTGTGGTGCATGGTATGGTAACATGATTTCCATTTAAAAAATATATATATAGCAAAGCTTCTCTATCTGGTCTCTTTTGTAGAAGGCAGAGAGATGCATTTGGTGCTGCACAGATCCCATCTTCTGAACTTCTCTTTCTCACATGTTTTTTTCTATAACAGGATGAAAACAAACTCAGGCTTAAGTTTTCCAAAAGCACAGAGTAAAGAGTAATACTATAACTTTGAGTTGGTTTCAATTTTCTGTCAAAGCTTGGGATGATGGAGCATTGGATAGCTTCTTGCAGAGTCTAGGTCCCTAATCATGGTTAAATTCTGCAGCATCTCTGAGAAGCCCAACTGTGTCAATCATGGTTCTTCCAGGACATTCCTGATTTGCCTTATTGACATCTTGCTCACTGAGAGGATAAAAGACACAACAGGGATTAGCTATCTCTGACATGACATTAATCAATAGGAAAACCTTTATCAAGAATGTAAAAGTAATAGAAATATGGGATAAATTGGCTACCAACTGGAGTGTAACAAGTTTCAGTCCTGGGCCTGTGTACGTCTCAGAACCAGCATGATAAAGTAAGGGGAAAAAAAGCTGAATTAGTACAGGTAGTACTACTTACCTGTACTACTCAACGTACGACCACAATTGAGCCCCAAATTTCTGTGGTTAAGTGAGACATTTGTTAAGCGAGTTGTGCCCCGTTTTACAGCCTTTCTTGCCACAGTTGTTAAGTGAGTCACTGCAGTTGATAAATTAGTAAGCCAGTTGTAAAGTGAATCTGGATTCCCCATTGGCTTTTGCTTGTCAAGGAGGTCGCAAAAGGGGATCACAGCAACGGTCATAAATATGAACCAGTTGCCAAGCATCTGAATTTTGATCCCATGGCCTTGGTCATGTCATTTTTTTCAGTGCCGTTTGAACGGTCACTAAACGAACTGTTGTAAGTCGAGGACTACCTGTACTTCTAATGCTTCTAGTCATCCTCTTTTGGTTGCCCTCTTCTCTTTTCTTCAACCTTTCCAAGCATTGGAGCCTTCTCCAGGGAGCTAGGTCTTTCCACAATATATCCAAAGAAGGATAATTTGAACTTGGTCTTTTGTACCTTAAATGAGAAATCTGGGTTAATGGGTTTAACCAACAATCCATTGGTATGTTTTCTTGGTTGTCCATGGTTATCCTCAACCTCTGGTATTCTCAGTCTCCAATATGAAAGTTCAATAGTGTTATATCCATCCTATCCTGCTCTTCAAAATCCAATTTTTGCTGCTATAGAATGTTGTAAGAAATACCATGGCTTGATTTTCGTAGGTATCTCTTTTGCTGTCAAAAGATTGCGTAGATGCTTTCCTGGAAAATAGAAAGCCAACTTTCACATAGTGGAGGAAAGGCAGAAAAAGAGACACAATTTAAACCCCAGACATGAAAAATGAATATGACTAGCTTCTGTAGACCTGATCTTTACCACTGGTAGAGCTTCTTCCAAATCTGAAATAAAAGCAACTTACCTATTTTCACCTCAACCTTGAATCATCTCATGCAGGGGTGAAATTCAATTTTTTTCCCTACCGGTTCTGTGGGCATGGCTTGGTGGGCGTGGCAGGGGAAGGATACTGCAAAATCTCCATTCCCATCCCACTCTGGGGCCAGCCAGAGGTGGTATTTGCCGGTTCTCCAAACTACTCAAAATTTCCGCTACCAGTTCTCCAGAACCTGTCAGAACCTGCTGAATTTCACCCCTGATCTCATGTGTGTTTGTGTTCCTAGAGATATATTTAGTGTCATATCATGATGAAACTGAAAACCACAGGATTAGAAATTAAGTCCTATGAGGAGAGAATGAAGAAATTGAGAATGGTTAACCTTGAAGAGATTAAGAAGGATGTGATGTCATTCTTCAAATCCCTAGAAGGATATCCTACAGCAGGCCAAGGCCTGTTCTCCATTGTTCTAGAATGCAGAATAGGGAATATTGGATTTAAATGATATGAAAGCCGATTTTGACTGAATAACAGAATAAGCTTTCTAACAATACCAACAATGAATTGACGGGGAGTTCTCCTTTGCTCCGTGGCAGGCGGAAGTCAAGGCTAAATAACCATCTGTGCTTAAGATTCATTTAGTAAGAAGTTCGAATTATATAATCTAAACGCCCAGTTCCATCTGTTACAATTTTGTTACAAGTGAGTAAGAGGAGAAGTCTGGGAAAGTGACTCATTTGGATTTAACTTTAAAATATTCTTTAATAATTAGCAACCGTGCAGTTAGGGCAACCAAATGCCTTTCAGATATTTTGGGTTTCGTATCCCATTACCTCAAGCAACTTTACCAATACTACAGGTTGTATTGTGCTCCCAAATATTCCAGTGCTTCCAAGCCTACTCCTGCTCTGTGTCCCCCTTCTAATAAAGGTGCCTGAAATACTCAGATTAGCCAGGAGCAAATTGCTACCTCTTTATCTCTGTGGCTCACCAGATACTAATCCTGAAGCTACTTATACCCCCTAAAGCAAGTACTCCCTTGATGAGTCAGACTGCCACATTCCTATTGTGAAAAAGGTGTAAGGTCAAGACAAAAATAAAATATTTACTTTAAATGATCACTATATTGAAATATTTTTCCTCTGCCACCCATGGAACCCTATGAAATCAATCTATTGGTCATTCCCCATTTCATTTTACAGTTCTCACCGTGAAAAGGTTTCAGGTTTTTTGTTTTCCTAAATCAAGTTTCCTTAGTATAATAGATGTAGGAAATCCTGTCTATCCTTAGGAATAAAAGCTGTTGAACTTTTTAAGAAGAGACTGGGCAGTCACTTGTCTGAGATGGTACAGTTCTCCTGCTTGAGCAGGGGGCTGGACTAGAAGACCTCCAAGGTCCCTTCCAGCTCTATTCTATTCTAACTCAGTAGATCTACCTCTGGTGGGAGCATGGTTGTAGCTTATAATTTACTTGTTGAGAACTACAGGTTTTCCTAAATGTAAACCCTTAGCAGAATTAATTTGAATTCCCACATTCATCTTGGAGAACCATATGGAAAGGGGTTATGGATCCCGGGTTATTGCCAGCTGGCTGTCTTTGAACTCCCGATCAAGCCAACCTGCTTATCGGATCTAGAGCCAAGACTAGGCTCAATTAACACCTCCCTTCGCCTCCCCCGAAGTTGAGGATCAGAGGGGGACTTCTTATCGACCTGAGCTCATCAAGCCATCTGGTTCGGAGTGGGCTTTGAAAGGGCGACGACGATTTCGCTCAGAGCTGCTTCCTTTTGATCTCTTTCCCTTGGGTGATTCACCCGCCGCTGGCTGGCCAATTCCAAACCCTTCCGAGGAGGCTGGAAAATACCCAACGCGATTAAACAAAGTGCCGAGATCGAAAAGAAGCGAGCAAGAGAAGCTAAACGGCGCGGCTCCTTCCCTTTTGCAAATTCCAAAGAGCCATTCATTCGCCCCTTCCCTAATCGGCGATTACCAAAACGGCGGTCTCTCGCCTTTCCTCCGGCTTGCCGAAGCAAGCGCATCAAAGAGCAATTATTGGGACGTCCCGCCCCTGCCAGTTCCTTTCTCGGGGGAGGGGGGGCTGGGGGGGTGTATGGAAATCGCGCCCCTTTGGCGAGGACGTCGGAGGCCTCGGTGGAAACAAGGCGGATCAATGCAACATCAAGGGCGAAGTATCCAGCTGTTGCCCATTCACAGCCCCGTTAGACGGCGACATTCTGTAACTAAAAATATAGATTTTAAAGAGAAAGCCGGGAAGGGGGGGGGAGGGAGGGGTTCGAGTCTCCTCGCCTGAAGACTTAAGAGCTTGCAATCCACAAACCTACAGGTGATCTCATCAAAGGTGTGTTTATGCTGCGTTTCCCTCCCTACCCAGCATTTTTTTGGGGGGAATAAAATATAGTACGGAGAGCCCATCCAAGTTTTACTGGAGTCAAATACAGTAACGGAGCCCATTCAAAAGTCCTTTAGGCTCTTCCGAGAGAGAGCAGATCTATCCAGGCTTCCCGGGGCGAATTAATTACCCTTTTATTGAACCGGCTTGAATTTGGGAATAAATCCATTTAGGATGGAAGGGCAAGAATGGCAAGGGGTGTGTGTGTGTGTGTGCGTGCAAGATCCGTGTGAACCCCAAAGCCTCGTTTCTCCTCCTCAACGCCTTAGGCGCCCGATTCTCCCCGATCCCGATTGCGTGAGGACGCGGAGTGACTCCGAAACAACTCCTAGACAACTCCGATCGCGATTCGCGCCCAAAGGAGGCGGCGGCAAAGGGGTTTTGCTCCGGTTCTCTAGTAATGCAACCGTGCCCAACTGTTTAGAAAACCATTCATTTATTGTCGAAGAGACATTCCCCAACCCGAAAGCCCAATGAGCCCGTCCCAAAGGTGTTTCCCCCCCCCCAAGAGGCAACAACTGGACTTTCTGGTTTTTCTTTGAAGACGTTTCGCTTCTCATCCAAGCTTCTTCAGCTCCGACTGGATGGTGGGGCATGGAAGGATTTATACTCCTTGCAGACAGCTGGACATTTGAATTATTTTAGAGAGTCATTGAGGCCACCTGGAGGTTTACCTGCTGTGTCCTCAGCCGTTACCTGAGTGGTGCGAATGGGTGCGGAGCCTTCTTGGAACTGTTGGAATGACTGTGTTGTAGACTGGAGAGAGATGATGTGGTGTCCCTTCCCCCTCTGTTGAGAGAGGGCTGTCCCATTTTTGAACACAGATGGCCTCTTTGACCCCTCTTTCAAACCCCTCTGTCCAAAATATGGACTTCGTTGTCTTCAAAAGAGTGGCCTGGGTCTTTTAAATGCAGATGGAGAAGGAGCCCGTGACTTTGCGGGAGAGGTCTCGTACCTCCCTCCCCCACCCCTCACGTTTTATAACCCCACCCTCGCTTATCCTGCGCGCCCTCCTCCTCCTCCCCCCCCCTTGGAGAGGCGGGAATCCGAAAGGCGTGGAGCCTATAAAGGCAGCGCCAAAGGCCCCAGCGGAGAGGCTCCAATTCATTGCAGAGTCCCTTAAAGGATACTCCAGGGGGGGAAAATCGCGCACCGGGTTGCCTTCTTCCTCCTCCTCCTCCTCCTCCTCCTCCCGCAGGTTGCTTCGGTCGGCTCGCCTGGCGAAGATGCTGGCGCTGCGCGGGCGTGGATTCTGCCGGGCTTGGACGGCCGTGGCCGCGGCGCTCTGCTTCTCCGCCTGGTTTGGCTGCACCGCCGCCGGCGTCCCTTTCCAGGCGAACGCGCTGGCCTCCAACTCCATCAAGAACCCGCCCGCCGGCGGCGGCGGCTCCTCGCTTAGCGGCGGGAGCGGGGCGATGTACGACGGAAGCAATAAAAGCCACGCCGGCGATTCGCAGAAGGTAAAGGGGACCGGCCTGGGGGGGGGAAGGGGGGGAAAGAAGGGAAGGGAGGGAGTGGCCCGGGGGCCGCCCTTGGCTTGCGTCTCACCTGCCCCTCCGCTTCTGCCCCCCTCGCAGCTCGCCTTGTGTGATGCGGACGAGGATTGCAACCGCGAAGAGTTTTGCTCCACCCCTGCCCGGGGGGGCATCTCCGGAGGAGGAGGAGGAGGAGGAGGAGGAGGGCTGGTTTGTCTGACCTGCCGCAAACGCCGCAAGCGCTGTTTCCGCGACGCCATGTGCTGCTCGGGCAACTTTTGCAACAACGGTGCGTCTAGGGTCCCGGGGAGGGAGGGAGGGAGGGAGGGAGGGGGCAAGCAAGCGGAGTCTACCGTAGCAACTTTTTTAAAGAGTCCGTCCGGGAAAGGAATTCCCCAGCGTCACCTTGCCGTCCGAAGGATTGTCTCTTGTTCTTTGGGGGAAGGCTCTTGTGGGTCCTGGAAGCGGGTGGAGATCGTGTCCCTCAAGTTTGCGCGCCTTACCTGGACAACTCCAGGTCGTAGTAGTGCTTGGTAGCTCCGTGATGGAACGGACTTGCCATCGGTCTTCTGGGATTCCCGGCCTGGTTTGCGCTCCTGTGTGTGGGGGGGGGAGTTCTTGAACCCAGGTTCTAACCTAACAAGGTTTGGGTTTGTTTGTTTTTTCCCCCTTGAGCTCACTCATAGTGGATTGCGTAGGGTTTGCAGTAAAGGATCCCCTCTTGTATCCGTTCAAGGAGAGTTTTGTGTTTTTCTTGTTTTTAAGGCCAAGGGATGTTGGCAAAAAAACCAAAAAAGGGGTTAGGTTGTAAATTCTAAGCATCCTTACTTTTGGAATAAGGGGAAATCTATTTAGTCAGAATAGAGCTGGAAGGGACCTTGGAGGTCTTCTAGTCCAACCCCTTGCTCAAGCAGGAGACCCTATACCATTGACTGTGACCCTATAAGTGGCTGTCTTCTTAAAAACCTCCAGTGATGAAGCACCCACAACTTCTGAAGGCAAGCTGTTCCATTGGTTAATTGTTCTTCCTGCTAGGAAAAGTTTCTCCTCAATTCCAGGTTGCTTCTCTTTACTTGTGTTAACATTTATAAAGTGTATATTCCATATTCTGGAATGGGTTGTGCAAGGAACAAGGCATGCTATGTTGGCTCGTTTAGGAAGGGCTGTTTAGGGTTCTGTAATGATAAAGAAGCAAACATTCGTTGTTAAATATCCTTACATACAATTTCATGCATACAGTTTCTTGCATACAGTTTAATAATCTCTTTTTCTCTGCATGAGCCAAGTACCCACTGAACATCTTAACTAGCATCTTTTTTTTCCATCATGGGCTGTTCAAATTTAATAAAAGTTCAAGGAGAACCCCGATATTTTTCCTGCAACATATTACTAAGCTATAACCTTTTTCTGAGGCTATCTAGTATCTGAAGTCAAGCTTTGAAAGGATCTAGTGAGAAGATAACAGTGCTTGGATACTCTCCTTGCTGATACTCATTCAGGCTCCAATGCTAAGGGAAATTCCTATTTTAACAGAGAAAACCTAACCAAAAAGAGATCTGCACCAAGGCATATATATTTACATGGTTTGGATTCAGAATGAATCTTCTCCGTGATCTGTAGATAGTTTCTGCCTAAGTGGATAATCTGCAGTCTTCTAGCATCTGAATAATGAGCCAATCTTCAGAAATTAACTTTTTTTTTTTAAATCCTTGGGAAGTTGACAGGTGTTCATGATTTTTTCCCCTCCCTAATCAGGTATGTGTGTAGAATTTGACCATTTTCATCCTGGAAGGTTTGAAGAGATGATCATAGAAAATTTTGACCATGGTACTTTGGACTCCCATCTGAAAAGGACCACAACTTCATCTCAAATGTACCACATAAAAGGTAAGGCCAATAATGCACTGCTTTTAAATCCAGAAAAGAACAAACAGTTGTAATGTTTAGCTGTTAGAGGACTCTGAATACCTTCTGGAAAGCTATAGAGCCGAGGTGGCGCAGTGGTTAGAGTGCAGTACTGCAGGCTACTTCAGCTGACTGCTAGCTGCAGTTCGGCGGTTCAAATCTCACCGGCTCAAGGTTGACTCAGCCTTCCATCCTTCCGAGGTGGGTAAAATGAGGACCCAGATTGTTGGGGGCAATATGCTGACTCTGTGAACCGCTTAGAGAGGGCTGTAAAGTGGTATATAAGTCTAAGTGCTATTGCTATAATTCAGGTAGTCCTCAACTAATGACCCACATTTTCTGTTGCTAAGCGAGACAGTTAAATGGGTTTTGTGCCATTTTATGACCTTTCCTGCCACAGTTGTTAAGTGATAAGTTAGTAACCCAGTTAAGTGAATCTGACTTCCCCATTGTCAGAAGGTCGCAAAAGGTGATCACATGACCCCAGGACGCTGCGAACGTCACAAATATGAATCACTTGCCAAGCATCTAAATGTTGATCACGTGACCACATGGATGCTGCAACGGTCACAAGTGTGAAAAAACGGTTAGGTCACTTTTTTCCACTGCCGTTGTAGCTTTGGTCACTAAACGAACTATTGTAAGTCGAGGACTACCTGTACAGGTTCAATTGCTGTTAGAAAGACTTTTAAGGACTCTGTGGACATGCTTCTTAGTGTCCTCTTCAAACTCATACCATTATGTGAGCTTTAGTTATTTAGATTGGTTTTCAATGTCTCTTCATTTTTGTCAGCATTTTATTTGCATACCGTAGTTCTATAGGGTGCTTTTCCAATGTTCCAGTTGTTCCTTGCCGTGAACAATTTAGTATGAATAGCAATAGCAGTTTTGGACTTACATACCGCTTCACAGTGCTTTTACAGACCTCTCTAAGTGGTTTACTTGCCCCGAACAATTTGGGTCCTCATTTTACCGACCTCGGAAGGATGGATGGGTTAACCTTGAGCTGCTCAGAATCAAACTCTTGGAGACAGCAGTGAGTTAGCCTGCAGTACTGCATTCTAACCACTGCGCCACCACGGAGTAGATCACTTCTCATAATACTCTTTAGCTAGAGAATATGATGTTGCTTGTTTGCTTACATGGCTTGCAGGGGCCTACTCCTGTTTGCTAGGAGAGCTTAAGTATTTGACACAGGACCAAAGGGTGTTACAGGTACATATAGTTTGATAACCTGTGGCAGTATGTACAGCAGGCACACTTAATTATTTCCCCCTTGTGGTTGATGCCAATAGTCGATGCCAATAGTAGCAACTCAGACTTTCTCTCAAATGAAGCCAAATCTATTAGATTAGCTTGGCCTTCTCCATCTTTGTGCTTCCCGTGTGTGTCAGCTCACTACTTCTGTTGCCCTTCCTTGCCAGGCTGCTGGAATGATAATGGGAAGAGCATCAGGTTGGGTCTATGACAATTCGCCATGGACAACTCGCCACAGCCAACTTGTCTCAGGACAACTCACTGCGAGACAAAAGTTACACTAATATCAAAGAAATGGTGGAATAGCATCATTAAAGCGGTGTGGGGGGGGAAGGAGGGGCAGAATGAAATGTGAATGACAAACATTTAAAATAATTTTTATTTATTTTAAATAATTATTGTTCAGTGACTCTGGAGATTGTCAGTCATCCAAGTCATGGTTGTCCCAAAGGTGCTTTTTATTTTGTTTTCAAGAGGCAACTGGACTTTCTGGTTTTTCTTTGAAGAAAAACTGAAGACGCTTCTTGGATGAGAAGCGAAACGTCTTCTCAAAGAAACACCAGAAAGTCCAGTTGCCTCTTGGGGGGGGGGAAAGGACCTTTGGGTGTCCTACAGTGAGTTGTCCAATAGCAAGTTGGCCGCAGCGAGTTGGCTGTGGTGAATTGTCCCATTCTACATCAGGTTAGGGAAGGTTTTCAAATGACCTCAGTACGAAATGAGACTGTGAACAAATATTCTGTATTCTCAACTCTCTCTCTCGCTCTCTCCTAAGGCCAAGAAGGTGCTGTATGTCTCCGCTCCTCGGACTGCACTGAAGGACTCTGTTGCGCCCGCCACTTCTGGTCCAAGATTTGCAAACCTGTCCTTAAGGAAGGTCAGGTGTGTACAAAGCACCACAAAAAAGGCTCCCATGGTTTGGAACTCTTCCAGCGGTGTTACTGCGGGGACGGACTGACCTGTCGACTGCAAAAAGACCACACTATTAGCAACTCTTCAAGATTACATACTTGCCAGAGACATTAGCAGTGTTGGCTTTCTTCTAATCCTGATGGACTCAGAGGGACTCTCGTTACAGAAAATACCTTAAAAGACTGACATTATTTTTTCAGAGTTTACCCTAAAGTACTCTGGCATTTTCCCCTCTCTGCAAATGGAGTACAAGGCATGTTTCTTTCAGAAACTATTTTTCAAGTGACTAATTGCAGTAAATTACTGTGTCTGTAAATTCTTGGGTGTGGCACTTAACTGTACGGAATTTTAATTTTTCCCAAAGTGCTGCATGATGTCTATTCTGACATGCGTTATACACACTGGTTTTATTATATTGAACGTAAGAATTGTTTGGTGGCAAGTTTAATAAAATCTTTTAAATATGCCTTATCTGGTGACCTTATGTTTAATTAGGAAAGGCTTAATTGATTAACTCAATTGACTGACTCCAGTGTGCAATATGGGAATCCAACAATTCGACAAACTTAGACTGGAGGTGTGTGGTGTTGGATTCTTGTAAATCAGCAAGCAATACTTTGCCTGAAAGACTTAATATTCCAGTTCACACATTGTGTAAAGATGTGGTGCCTTTGTATTAGCATGACTTAAGTCAATGGTGGCTTGCTTAATCATGTTAAAAATGAACCCTGGTTTTGCACAGTGTTGGAACTGGGCCATTCTTTTTGAAAATGGCAGAGTAGTTATGACGTGATAAGGCAGACAAAGCCTTACATACATACATACCCCTTTACTACAGATAAAAAACTATTGGTCTGCAACCTGAAGACTTAGCATTAAAGTTTGTACAAGCTAAGCTTCTATGAAAAATGAAATCGTAGATGTCACCAGTTGGCTGATAACCACATGAATGCAAATCCTGAGCATTGTAACTTATTGCATTTTTAGCCTGCTGCAAAGAAAGTTTACTTATGGAAGTTATTTCACTGATTTTGCCTTCATTGGGACGAGTGACCGATTACTGATGTCTACTGGCCTGTATATGAAGAGAATTTTATATGCAATTCTTTGCTCTCAAAAAGTTTTTTTCCCCCTCCAGGACTGGATAAATTGGCATAATTTCTCCAATTCTGGTACATGATTTATGTACTGTGTCTTTTTATAGGAATGTAAGTACTATAAATAGGTATAAATCTCAAACTGATAGAAAATCTCTTTTAAATTTTTTTTTTTACAAATAGATTCACCTTCAGTCAAAGTAACCCCAAAGCAATATTTAGTGCTCCTGAAAACAGCTGGGATTTACCTGCCTCCTAAATAGGCCATTTTAGAAAATCAAACAAGACTTGAAATTCAGCCAGATTCTGATGCCTGTCAGTTTCTAAGATTAAATTGTTGGACAATTTACGAGTGTTCCCTAAGAAGGAGGGGTGAGGTCAATCTCTAGGACATTATTGTGCTTTGATCATTATGAACTGCATTATGTATGTTTTATCTGTCTACAGGGGTGTCAAACTCAAGGCCCGGGGGCCGGATCCGCATGCGCAGAAGAAAAAAAAACCCGGAAAAAAAATCCCCCCCCCAAAAAAAATTCAAAAAGAAAAATTCAAAAAAAAAAAAGATGGTGGAGCCCACGGACCGGCACCGACAGAACCGGTTCTGTGACATCACCGTGACATCACCAGCAGGTCACTACTGGTTTGGGTGAACCGGTCAGAACCCACGGGGCCGCCCTGGAAACAGCGAAGGACTGGCCAGTGGTGCTTCTGCCAATGAAATCAGGCTCCCGAGCTCCGTTTTCAGCTGCCACGGCATCCTGCAACCCTCTGCCCATGAAAACGGAGCCCTCCCAAGTTACGTTTTCATTTGCAGAGGGTTGCAGGAGCCGTGGCAGCTAAAAACGGAGCTCGGGAGCCCGTTTTTGCTGGCAGAGCGCTCGGGCCAGCAGAGGTGCCCTGACACAAGTGACATCGAGCTGACCATGCCCACCCTGGCCACACCCACCCTGCCCCCCTGAGGTCAAACACAACCCTGATGCGGCCCTCAATGAAATCGAGTTTGACACCCCTGGTCTACACATTTCTGCCAAAAGACAGCAACTGAAATATTTCACAGATCACCACCAACTGGTCTTGAATGTGCCACCTCGAGGATTTGTATGGAGTCATGACAGATGGGGGAAGGCCTATATATGCTCTAAAAAAAAAAGTAAGCTGGCTAGCTTTATTATAGCACTTCTCCAACGTGGATTCAATCCTTTCCCCAATCTTTCAAGAATTTAAGCTAAAAGGTTTGCTGTTATGATCTATGTGTTTTCTTTGGCAACTGGCGCACAAGCAGATCTGTGTGTTTCTCTCCTCAGTCTTACTTTTATCTCATTCACTGAGCTAGAGCGTTTTATGCAGACCCTGTCAGCACGATATCAAAGCACAGGAAACGCAGTTATTATCACTTCTTCTAATGGAGGGGAACTAAACATTTCAAGGGGGGGGGAGAAAAAACCTCATAATCGCTCCTCCCTTCGCAGGCCTCTGTCCATCCCAGGAAGTTGCAGATCTCTGTAGCTTGGATGTCAGGAAGACACAACAGAGAAAAGGAAACAGGAAACCCGCTAGTTGCAAAAAGAACAGATCCTCCTCCAACGGGGATCCTGAAGAGGGAAGATAGGCGATTAAATGATGCCTTTTCTAACCACATCCTTCTTTTTCCTTGCCTCGCAATGTTTCAGATCAGGGTCTCCTTAGGAGAGTGGTAACTGAGGCTCTCTTATAGCCATGGGGTAACCTAAGTCTTGTATGCAGAGGATTTTTTTATCAGGGTTTAATGAAAGGGGGGGGGAGGAAGAAAAAGGCTCAGTATCCATAAATAGCGAGAGCACTTATATACCGCTTTACAGTGCTTTACAGCCCTTTTTTTAAGCAGTTTACAGAGTCAGCATATTGCCCCTAACAATCTGAGTCCTTTTATCGACCTCGGAAAGATGGAAGGCTGAGTCAACTTTGAGCCGGTCAGAATCGAACTGCTGATAGTCGGCAGAATTAGCCTGCAATACTGCATTCTAACCACTGTGCCACCACGGCTCTTAAATAGCAATAGCAATAGCACTTAGACTTATATACCACTTCATAGTGCTTTACAGCCCTCTCTAAGCGGTTTACAGAGTCAGCATATTGCCCCCGACAATCTGGGTCCTCATTTTACCGACCTCGGAAGGATGGAAGGCTGAGTCAACCTTGAGCCTGGTGAGATTCGATCTGCCAAACTGCTGGCAGCCGGTGATCAGCAGAAGTAGCCTGCAGTACTGCACTTTAACCACTGCGCCACTGCGGCTCCTAAAGATAAAAGATAAAGCATCTTTAATCCATGCTACTATAGAAATGCTATGCTTATATTAATTATTCCTTGATGTACTCATTTGAGAATTATATCTGAAAATAAATGTTTAATACAGGTAGTCTCAACTTACATCCATTTGCTCAGTAACCATTAGCAGTTACAATGGCACTGAAAAAAGTGACATGACCATTTTTCACACGGTCGTTGCAGCATCCCCATGGTCACATGATCAAAATTCAGATGGTTGGAAACTGGCATGTATTTATGACGGTTGCAGACTCCTGAGGTCAAGCAACATCAACCGGGAAGCCACGTTCTCTTAACAACCATATGGCTAACTTATGTACAATTTTAGTGATTCACTTAACAGCTATGACAAGAAAGATTGTAAAATGGAGCAAAACTCAACAACAGCTTAGCAATGGAAATTTTGAGCTCGGTTACGGTCATAACCGTACTACCTGGACTTATGACCATAATTGAGCTCAGCATTTCAATATGATGTTCAATATGATAACAGCTAGAACATAGAATAATAGCTCTTACCACTTAGACTTACTGTATATGCCACTTCACACTGCTTTACAGCATTCACTGAGTGGTTTACAAATGTCAGCATATTGCCCCCAACAATCTGGGTCCTCATTTTACCGACCTTGGAAGGATGGAAGGCTGAGTCAACCTTAAGCCAGTGAGAATCGAACTGCCAAACTGCTGGCAGCTGGCAGTCAGCAGTAGTAGCCTGCAGTATTGCATTCTAATCACTGTGTCACCACGGCTCTTGAGTTGGAAGGACCTTGGAAGTCTTGTACTCCAATATCCTGCTCGAGCAAGAAACCCTATACCAGGGATGAAATGATCCCAGTTTGCTCTTACCTGTCAGTCGCCATAGAGCCGGTCGCCAAGGTAGCGCAAGGCGCCGCCCACCCGCCCGGACGCCACCATTTGAGTTCTTTTACCCTCTGCGAATGCACAGAACGCTTTGCGCATGCGCAGAGGGTAAAAGAACCCAAATGGCGGCGTCCGGGCGGGCGGGCGGCACCTCGCGCTACCTTGGCGACCGGCTCTATGGCGACCGACAGGTAAGAGCGAACCGGGAACATTTCACCCCTGCCATATACTATTTCAGATAAATTATTTTCTTTTTGAAAGCCTCCAGTGAGGGAACATCCACAATTTCTGAAGGCAAGTTGTTCCATTGGTTGATTGCTCTCACCGTTGGAGAATTTCTCCTTAGTTCTAGGTTGCTTCTCTCCTTGGTTAGTTTCTATCCATTGTTTCTTATTTTGCTAGAAAGAGCCTGATCACGTTTTTTAATGACATAGATTACAGGAAGTAGCATTTAAACAATTGAAAAGGAGTATATTCCTCTTTTGGTCTTATGTATGATTACTCTGAAGTAAGCCCTATAGAACTTTGCAAACTGCAGTGCAAACCTCTACATACAAATATAATTGTCAAGAGGAATGGCTGTATTCATGCCTGACCTTAGGCCAGGACAATTTTAACCTGGCTTGTTCAGCTAAGCAGCTAAGCTGCAACATCTGGGTTCATGCATCATATTACCACCCCACCAAAACAAGCAATATTATGACTTAACATTATAAATAAACCCAGCCAATAACTTTAAACATCTCCACAGCACTCGGCTGTTCAATTCAGTAAAATATCTGAATTATTATTACCCCACACTTTTGGCATTACTTAAATGATCCCTTTAATTTGGATGTGTCTTACACGGCTATAACTTGTTGACAAATGTTAAAGCAAACGTTGCATGAACAAGCTTGAAACCACCGCAATCGTTATTCCTGTGAGTTTTTCCATTTCCATTTCTTTCTTTCTTTTTCCCATTGTGTCATCCTATGTAAGTTCTGCTTGTTATGGAAACCATATTGGCAGATTGGTGTGGGCTTTCTTCCAGCTGTGGCTTCTTTTTGAAGGGAGTTATAATTTTTATGAGGACACCCAGTATAATAGCTTGTAAAGACTTAAAACACTCGCTCTAACGTGACTTCAGTTCTCTTGCATCCTGTTTCAAACTGCATTTATTTCCTTAAATTTGAACTTCCACATCTAACAAGCACATCAGTAGAACTAAATTCTGTTGCCAGTCAAAACAGTACAGAAGTCAGTACTGCTGTGAGTGCCATACGCAACAGTTCTTGGTGCTCTCTGAGCTTGGCTGTTTGCTTGCAGACATTTTACATCACCAGTAAGGGTGGGAATAACTCCTTACACTCCATACTTATTACCCCACACTCCCTAGCACTCCCTAGCACTGATGATGATAGCTAGTTGGGTAATAAAATGTCTACAAACAAACAACCAAGCTCAGAGGGAATCAGAGGCTCCACATTTCAGTTCTGAGCTATATATATTCTTTTCTATATACAATGGTTTTCAGACTAGGAGAGGCAGTTCTTACTTCCTAAAAATGCAGTCCATAAAGTCCATTTCTTTTGAACAGTAAAATAGGTGTTTGAGTAGATGGGGTGTGTATGTTATATGAGTAGTCAGGTATCTTGCCTCAAATGGAAAGTATTAATTTATCTGATAATTTCAAATAGCAAAAATGCTGCAGACTCCAGGGCTGCTTTTTTTCATGGAAAGAAATTACAGCTCTTCTTCAATGGGATTTTTCTTAAACTTGCATTCCTCCTACCTGTCTTAATTTTCAAGAAAAAAAATAACATTGTTGCTCAACTGGAGTCAAGGTCTGTTTGCTGGTGTCTTATTGATTGAGATAACTTAAATATATTTTATTACTTTGAAAACCTATTATTTCTATTTTAATTGAGCACAGAATTTTCATTTGTTTAAAGGGCCCATGCTCTAGCATACTGCGGTAGGAAGTATGTCTTCCTCCCATTCAGTTCTCACAAATTGTGCTGCTTGATAATGCTCTTGAATGAAATTCCCTCTGGTTAGTTAGCTACCTACATCCTTTTCTTTTTCATCCTCCATGCTTTGTTGAAATAAGATTATATCACATGCTCTTTTAATTCTTCTTCTTCTTCTTCTTCTTCTTCTTCTTCTTCTTCTTCTTCTTCTTCTTCTTCTTCTTCTCCTTCTCCTTCTCCTTCTCCTCCTCCTCCTCCTCCTCCTCCCCCTATTTCTGTTGTTAATAAGAAATCTGTTTGAAACCTATTATTTGTTCCCCCAATCTTAAAAAGAAACCATAGCAAGAAGCACCAAGATGAAAGGCTCAACCAATCAGGGGGTTTACAGCAAGTCATATTGGATCTGAAAGGCAAATAAGGGAGGCAAAGTCTGATCCATGGACACACCATGCTTAGTGTCCCCAATGATGCAAGTTGTACTTGAAACAGGAAATGAAAACAGGCAGGAAAATAAAATACGACTATAATCCAAAAGAGACATAATCAAAGCTTGAATTTGTGTCTCGAGCAGGTGATTCTTGTACTTCACTGGTGTTCTTATGTTTCTGTGTGCTACAGTGGCTTTCCCTCCCATTTTGGCACCAGACCTAACCCTGCAGCTTTAACTAGCTAAGATCAGAAAAGCCAGCCTTTTATCTTTTATCTTGCAGAGGGCCCCAGAAGCAAAATGTCTTGAGTTGTTTCCTATATTACTTCTTTGGGGGGGTTGTTAGGCAGGGGACGTGGGGTTCGAATGTGTTCAGTTCATATGCCGTGACCAGTGCAATTGTTCGGATGGTTGAAGGTTATTTGTAAGAGAGAGGTGTTTTCATTTTATTCATTTTATTCTTATTCTCAGTCGACATTTGAACTTCCTTTTTGCTGCACATTCTTGACAAAGCTAAGAAAAAGATTTTGTTGGGGTTCAAAGTAAGCTATTTAGTTGCATTTTTCACGCATGGTCTGCCTATGGCTTTGATAAGATGAGTTATTTTACCATTTCTAAAATGTTTGTATTTTGGATGCTTTGTGGAGAGTTGAAGGGTTTTTTTTAAATATCATTTTATAGCACCTATTATGTCTTTCTCCCTATTTTAAGGAATTTGACTTAAGTGTTCTACATGGCTCTGGTGGGTGGGTGGGGTACCTTTTTATTATTTAGATCCATAAAGTTAGCTCTTAAAAGGCAGCTTTGATAAAAGAAAGGTAAAACATCAAAACTACCCATAATAATAGTGTTATATTTACTCAGCACATTAACTATAAGATCTCTAAGGTGTTTTATCTAACAGTGGTAAATAAAATGAGTTTCAAAATAATATTTACCAAGATCACAAGCATTTTTAAAATTTGAAATTACTTCAAAGTCCGATGAATATCCTCCTGAATAACTCATTTGTGTTTCCGGATGCAACCCGACTATTTTCTCAAGGAAGTCCAGCAACGGTTGTGTAATGTTGTGATCCAGAACGTTATGCACCCTTTTTTGAGAGGGAGACTACAACTGTGATGGCTAACCTTTTTGTTGTTGTGTGCTGAAAGAACGCGTACGCACCCACACCCATAATGCAATGCGCCCCCCCCGTGTGCCCCGCCCCCCTGAGCATGAGCGTGCACCCCCCTCCCGCGCTCCCCCGCCCCCTGCGCATGTACACGTGACCCCCATGTGCAACCCCCACGACCCGTTTTGGGCCTAGTAGGCCTCCCTGCAGCCTCCTGGGGGCAAAAATGGGCCGCAGGGGGGGGGCTGCGCCGTACCCCCCATGCCCCGTTTTGGGCCTAGTAGGCCTCCCTGCACTTATAACCCATAATGCAATGCGTGTGCAACCCTCCCATGCGCCCCTCCCACCCGCACATGCGCACACATCTCCCGCATGCGCCCCCGCCCACCCATGCATGCACGCATATCTCCTGCATGCGCGGCAGAGACCCGAAAACCAGCTGGCTGGTGAGAGGCGCGCGCGCATGCGCGGTGGACCTGAACTGGGGCGACGGCTCGTATGCACGCAGAGAGGGCTCTGTGTGCCACTTGTGGCACCCGTGCCATAGGTTCGCCATCACGGGACTGCAACATTAGAACTGTTATCAAATTGTGGTTTATATCTGATTAGATTAATATATGTATCATATAGTGAATATGGAATTCTGGTTGTAAACCAGAATATTTGCTTCTGCAAACATTAAGTCAAAATGAGACCATTATTTTCCATATCCTGTGAAGCTAGCTATGCAATGCTCAATTATAAGTATCCTAAAATACACATTTTTTTCAATTGTTTGTATAGGGATTTGCTTTTTTTTTTTTTTTTTTTTTTTTTTTTTTTTTTTTAGGTTTTTTTTTTTTTTTTTTTTTTTTTTTGGACAGATAGTAATCACTGTTCCAAAAGTTGAATTCATGGTGAATCCTTAAGTCCGTTTCTTGAATAATGGTTTCTTTGAGATCTCTGTAGAAGTCACAAAATGTTTGGGTCGTCCTCAGCTTACAGCTACTTGTTTAAAGTTACATTGAAAAAAGTTATTTACAACTTGGTCCTTGCAACTTAACCCCCGCCATAGCATCCCCAAAGTCACATGCTTAAAATCCAGATGCTTGGCAACCAGAATGTATTTATGATGGCTGCAGCATGCTGGGTTCAGGTGATCACCATTTGTGACCTTCCCAGGTGAATTCCAACAAGCATAGTCAATGAGAGAAATGTGATTCACTTACCAACTGTGGCAAAAAAGATTGCAAAATCAGGTGTAGCTCGCTTAACAACCAACTGGCCTAGCAATGAAAATTCTGGTCCTAATTGTGGTGTAACGGACTTCAATAAAAAGCTAGGAATGAGCCACTTTGTCTCAAAAAAGAAAAATGTAGGAATGTCCTGTCTTGTATCTTCATTTCTACAAAGACTGGAGATAGCAATAGCACTTAGACCAGGGGTGAAATGTTACCGGTTCGGTCCAGTTCACCCGAACCGGTAGTAACAAATGCTTTTAAAAAGTTAAAAAAAGGTTCCAACGATCGGCACAGCTGATTGTCACAGCTGATTAACCTTTTTTTTTACTTTTAAAGCATTTTTACTACCTATTCGCCCAAGTAAAAAATGCTTTAAAAAGTAAAAAAAAAAAAGGTTCCCACGATCAGCTGTTTGACAATCAGCTTGCTGAGGATCCTCGGAATGTTTAAAAAAAAACTTTTTAAAAGCATTTTTACTACCTATTCGCTGGAACCTGACTCTGTGAGGTTCCTGCTTGTTGCAGGGGCCATTTTGTGTGAAGTCCAGCTGCTTTTGCATTTTGTGTGAGTCAATTGTGTAGCTTTTGTGTTATTTTTGTGTAAAGTGTGATAGTTGGTTTTTGATGCCACGCCCACCCGGTCACATGACCACCAAGCCACACCCACCCAGTCACATGACCACCAAGCCACACCCACCAATCACATGACCACCAAGCCACGCCCACAGAACCGGTAGGGAAAATTTTTAGATTTCACCACTGACTTAGACTTATAAACTGCTTCACAGCCCTCTTTAAGAGGTTTACAGAGTCAACATATTGCCCCCAACAATCTAGGTCCTCATGTTACCAACCCTGGAAGGATGGAAGGTTGAGTCAACTTTGAGCCGGTGAGAATCGAACTGCTGGCAGTCGGCAGAATTATCCTGCAATACTACATTCTAACCACTGTGCCACCATGGCTCTATTATTCCTTTCTCTCCATCTATTCTTTCCACTGAAGAGTGCAACCTGGGCTAGTTAGGGGAACCTCTAAGACTTGAGTTACGGAGTCTAGGGTGC
This sequence comes from Thermophis baileyi, assembly GCA_003457575.1. Lineage (NCBI taxonomy): Eukaryota > Metazoa > Chordata > Lepidosauria > Squamata > Dipsadidae > Thermophis > Thermophis baileyi. The sequence goes on from QLTV01003780.1 coordinate 2,422,110, forward strand.
AAGTATCTGGACAACTAATAAGTAGCTATAGAGGCATAAATGCTGTTGCCATCTTTTGGTCTTCAGATATTTGACAGCTTTAGTTGGTGGGAACATCCATGGTGCCTTCATCCTATGGGCTAATCTGACCATGTTTGGAATGCAGTATTACTGCCTTCTTCCACTTCCTTTTCCTCTTGGGATGGATCTATTTTCACACTATAGTATGCAGACTCTCACATTTTGTTGAAGTTTTCTAGGCATAAGAATCCTTTGAAACCTTTAAAGGCAAGCTGATTTCTTAGCATAGTTTTGAACTCTTGTTCAAAACTCTCAGGGCACTGTTACTGATTAATTGTATTGCATACAAATTGCTTAAAAAATAAGATCTATTAAAGTCAGTGGACCTTCATCTTTAATATATATAGAGACTTGGAGGCACGCAAACTGATCTGGCATGCAGATTTATTCAGAATAGTTTCCCATCATTTGTGTCCTTGATTGCAAATTGCACACGGTGAGTAGAGCCCTGAACATCAAGTTTAATCATCTTTAAACTTCCTTTTCTGAACCCATTAAGTAAGTGGATAGAAGTCTCAAAGGTTATTCTATAAAAGAGGGAAAACCAATTAATTTCTTGATAGAAGGGAAGCTATAATGATTAAACAACTGAAAAAAAGAAAGAGGTAAGCCACCTGCTTAAGCTGTTTGCTTTGCTTTTCTAATTTGGCTACAGGGCTCTGTAACTAAAGCTTGATTCCCTTTGAGATGGGAGATGTGCACAGCAGGTCACAAGTCCAAAGATTTGATTTCCAGCGGTAAACCATACTTGTTAAAAGACAGACATCAGTATTGTTTGTTGCATCCTATCTTTTTTTTACTTTTTCAACAAGGCCATTGCATCTTTGGACAATTCTACGTAATGATTAATATATTTTGTTTGTTTGAATTACTGGAGTATTTCCCCCAAGAATATATACTTAAATACCTAAATATACCTAAAAAAATAGGTAGGAGAGTAGCAATGGAAATGCTTCTGTGCATTCCTTTGCTCTTTGGGTATAAAAAAACCCCCAGGGGGGATATGAATAGAATAGAATAGAATAGAATAGAATAGAATAGAATAGAATAGTTGGAAGGGACCTTGGAGGTCTTCTAGTCTAACCCCCTGCTCAGGCAGGAGACTCTATACCACGGATATCAAACTCGATCATGTGACGTATCATGACGTATCGAGATGATTTTTGCCTTTGCGGAGCCAGGGTGGGTGTGGCCTGCACGTGACGCATCCGGCCCACAGGCCACCAGTTTGACACCCCTGCTGTTTACTATTTCAGACAAGTGGCTGTCCAGTCTTTTCTTAAAAACCTCCAGTGATGAAGCACCCACAACTTCTGAAGGCAAACCGTTTCCACTTATTAATTGTTCTCACCATTGTTCTCACTGTTAGGAAGTGTCTCCTTAATTCCAGGTTGCTTCTCTCCTTGATAAGTTTCCATTCATTGTTTCTTGTCCTGCCGTCTGGTGCTTTGGAAAATAAATTGACCCCCTCTTTGTTGTGGCAGCCCCTCAAATAATGAAATACTGCTATCATGTCACCATTTAAATGCTTCCAAGTTTAAAAGAGCAAATGGACTCTTTACCAAGATTCAAACAATGACATCATAAGAATGACATAATTCTTCCTCTATGTTTTCTTTTCTATCTGTTAGTTTCAATCTGGATTGGTTTGGAATGTAGATTTAATATGAAGCTGTGGGCGGTGATGGAAGTGTGCGCACACAACAGTGGTGGGATTCAAATTTTTTTACTACCGGTTCTGTGGGCTTCGCTTGGCTTAGTGGGCGTGGCTTGGTGGGCGTGGCAGGGGAAGGATACTGTAAAATCTCCATTCCCTCCCCACTCCAGGGGAAGGTTACTGCAAAATCCCCATTTCCTCCCGATCAGCTGGGACTCGGGAGGCAGAAAATAGATGGGGCGGGGCCAGTCAGAGGTGGTATTTCCCGGTTCTCCGAACTACTCAAAATTTCCGCTACCGGTTCTCCAGAACTGGTCAGAACCTGCTGAATCCCACCTCTGGCACACAAGCATTTATATAGGCAAATTATGGAAATGTTAATCCATCTTTTATTATTATATTAAATGATACTTTTAGTGGATAAGACTGCAGTATTTCAGGGTGGAGGCTCTGGGTTGCAATGAGCTGGAGGGTAATGTTGATAAAAAGAGATGGAATTAAGATCCAATTCTTTGCAGGGGCTGGACTTTCCCATCTAAGGGAGGGTATTTAAGACATGCCTGTTTTAGAGTAACTGCTTTAGTCATGGCTTGAAATACAGGTACAGTAGTTCTTGACTTATTTGATCCTTGATCCTGATTTGAAGTTCAGATGCCCCCACAATCACGTAATCACATTTTGGGCACTAGGCAACTGGCCTGCATGTATAGCTGTTTGCAGCATCTCTAGATGATGTGACCTTGATTTATAACATTTTTGCCGGAAATGGGTGTTTACTTCCAGTTTCTGGGGGGGAAATGCCCATTGTGGACCTGGGTTTGGTTAATGACCATGGCATTTGTTTTAAGACCGTAGCATTTGCTTAAGGACAGTCACAAAAAAAGGACTAAAGATCAGTCACGTGGCAACCTATTTAACAACCGTCACAACTAATGACCATAATTCTGGGTTCATTTATGGCTGTAAGTTGAGGACTACCTGTAGTAGGAAAGGCAAGCTGTTAAATTGTATTTCTGTAATTAATGTAGATGAAATTCTGATTGGCCCCAGAGAAGAGATTAGAGTCCCAGGTGATTTACAACATAAGGTAGAAGGTGAAAATATATGAGAATGAAATAGAAGTTTTAAATTTTTATCGTTTTTATTTATAGAAACATGTTTTAATTATTTAGTACTGTGACATACTGTAGTCTGCACTTACAATGTTTGCATTTTTATTTTTGTACTTTTAAATCGAGGTTTTAATGACATTGAATTAAAATGTCTTACAAGTGATGCATAATACGAATGCTGCACTTGTGTCCCTCTGCTGCCTTCTGTAAGATGAATAGATAACCTCTCCAAATATTTTTATATAGAAGATGATTTTGGCAAAGGAAAGATAACAAAATGGACATAGTTCAAAGTCAAAGAGCTAAAATGAGATACAATCTGAACTTAACAGTCTACAAAAGTCAATAGGAGCTAAAATAGCCCTTGGTTATACCACTTTTTAGACAGAGTTTTCAATCCTAATCTTTCCCGAAAAATACTTGTATACTTGTATATATATATATATATATATCTATATATCTATATATCTATATATCTATATCTATATCTATTCAAACCTTTATACAATATAAACATAGACTGTATGGTGGAATTCTTCCCAAATTTTTAACTACCAGGGGAACACAAGGAACTTGGGTGACTGAGCATTTTCATAGACGTTAGGGACTAGGAACTTGGTTTGTTCAAAAGTGAAAGCTAAGATGATTAAAAAAAAAAACCCTGCAAAGTGATCTAGAGAAAAGAACTACCGTGCACTACAGGGAGGAATTTGGATGACTGAGAATTTCTCATAGACATTAGGGACTAGGAACTTGATTTGTTCAAAAGTGAAAGCTAAGATGATAAAAAAAAAAAACCCTGCAAAGTGATCTCTAGAGAAGTGATCTCTAGTACCGTGCACTACAGGGAGGGAATTTTCTCCGCAACAACCAGCATCTATCTCAGAGGTCTTCAAACTTGGCAACTTTAAGACTTGTGGACTTCAACTCCCAGAATTCTCCAGCCAGCTATGCTGGCTGGAGAATTCTGGGAGTTGAAGTCCACAAGTCTTAAAGTTGCCAAATTTGAAGACCTCTGATACTATCTGCTCACCGCAGAGCTGCTTATAAACAAGAAGCGGATATCTGTTTTGAAGGGCAGACTGGAGGAACAGCAAAATAAGGAGCAGGTTGGCTGGCAATTAGAGTAAGGAACGGAATTGGAGCATTACAGCCGGAGACGCCGCCGTCTGGTTCGGAGAGACAGAGGGCATTAGCCGCATCGGCAGCAAGGCAGCCTTTTCCATAATAAACCTTAATTTGGTTGTCTGTCAGAAGTGGACGAGACCCGAGACTGTGCAGAAACGCCGAGGGATTCCAGAGGAAATGAAAAGTTCAGGTCTGACGGGTTTGGTTGGGTTGCAAGGAGGAGAGGATGAGTCAAAGGAGCGTCTGGAGATCAACGATAGCCCGGCCCGCGCCGAGCCCCAAAGGGCGACGGATTGAAGGTGCAGCCTTGCTCCTCGGGAGGGAGAAGGGGGCGTGGCATGAGCCCCGCGGGAGGTCGCTCCCCCCCCCAATTCCCCTTCCCGGTCCGTTTGGAATGTCTTCAACTTTCCGCACCGGAAACATGGTTTTCCTTTTAACCCGTTCAACAAACCAAGTTCCTAGTCCTTAGTGCCTTTGAAAATTCTCAGCCATCCAAGTTCCTAGTCCCTAGTGTACTCTTCATCTCTGTTTCAACATCTCTGTCTCACAGCATACCCTAACGCACCCAACTGCTGCCTTTTATGCATCAGGGTTTTTTTCTTTTCTCTTCATCCTCTCTCCTCCCCTTCCCCCGCCCACAGCAATCTACCTTTTAAATGTCTATAGAGATTCTCAGTCATCCAGGTCACAGTTGTCCCAAAGGTGCTTTTTTCCCCTCCCCAAAAGGGATTTTGTTTTTTCCTTGAAGACGTTTTGCTTCACATCCAAGAAGCTTCTTCAGAAACGTCTTCAAGGAAAAGCAAAGTCCAGTTGCCTTTTGAAGGGGGGAAAAAAAAACACCTTTGGGACTATCTTTAAATTGTTTTCACCTCTTCGCTCACAATCTTTCTTTGCCTCTCCCTATGCCGCCAGGGCATCTAGTTGTGCCCTGGCTGGAGTCACACACAGAATGCTAAACCAGGCTAAAATGGGGATTTGGGGGATACCTGGCTATTAAAAAAAGTGATTAAAAACAGATTAACTCACCCATCCCCATGCAGGTGTAGATGTATGGCTTTGTGAAATTTGAAACTTTATTATGGGGTGTCCACAAGGCATGGTCAAAAAAAGTCAATATAGTGGCCCCAGTGATGCAAAAGAATTCTGCTTTTATGTGCATTAGGTATGTATTGTGTACATGCAACACACATAACAATAGGCAAAGCTTTGATACCACCATTATGGTGTCCTCTTGGTTTGTTTGTTTTTGTGTATGTTTTTGGTCACACTCTGAGGACATCCCAGCTTTGTTACCATAATAGTGACAATCTGAAACATGGTCTAGTCATAGTTTTTATAAATAAATAACTATTTTATAAATAACTAGCATCTTTCAAAATTCAAGTAGACTATTGTTCACCTGTGTTTCATTTTTTTTTTTAATGAAACGTTGCCAGGTTCATGCAAAAGGAAAGCAACATGGTTTAAACTGTGCTGAAAGAAGAACAAGTTGATTTCTCACTGTTGCCGTACTCAAAACTTCTCAAACCATTCATATAATAGGATTAATGTTTCATTCTCACATTTTTAAGAAGCACTATTCTTGCTGCTATCACTGCGTGAACCACCCACTCTTCAGATTCCATTTTCTCATTATCTTCAATGAATATTCTCAGTATTGATGATGGTGAATCTATTTTAAGGAACTCAGCGGGTGCTTTTAAAATTAGCGTACTATATGCAGCAGGCCATCATGTAAACCCATCATATATTTGGAGGAGCATGGTATATTTTGTGAACACGGCAGTGTGTGAACATTTCCATCCTCCTGTGTCTCTTTGTTTTATAAGTTCTTTCTGAACCTTATCAAGTTGTGGTCTCTATTACAGGTAGTCCTTAACTTACAACCATAATGGAGCCTTGCCATTTATGGTTGTGAGTCAGGATGATCGTAAAACTGATCCACTAAATTTACAACCTTTTTGTAACAGTCATTAAGCAAACACCAAGGTTAAGCAAACCCATTGTTTGCTATGGGGCATTTTTTTTTTTTTGCCAAAAACCAGACGCAAATGTCAGGTTTTGGCAAAAATGTCATAAATCACAGTTGTGTGATCACAGGACACCGAAGCATCCAAAATTCAGTCATGTGATCATGGGGGCTGCTCACAAAATTTTGAACTGGTTCATAAGTATATTTTTTTGGGGGGGGGTGTCTGTTGTAGCTTCAAACTGTCACTAAGCAACCAATCATAAGTCAAGGTCTACCTTGAGCCACGGTGGCGCAGTGGTTGGAGTGCAGTACTGCAGGCTACTTCTGCTGACTGCTGGCTGCCTGCAATTTGGCAGTTCGAATCTCACCAGGGTCAAGGTTGACTCAGCCTTCCATCCTTCTGAGGTGGGTAAAATGAGGACCCAGATTGTTGGGGGCAACATGCTGACTCTGTAAACCGCTTAGAGAGGGCTGTAAAGCACTATGAAGCGGTATATAAGTCTAAGTGCTATTGCTATATGCACTCTGTTATGTTGTTGGTATTTTTTCCTGTTCCCACCCCCAGCCCACCAATCTCTTGACTGTTTTCTAGCAATATACACCTCCCTGGAAATACTAAGGATATAGCATCTGTCTAATGGAGGTTCTCATTCATCCAGGTCATGATTGTCCCAAAGGTGCTTTTATTTTAGAGACAACTGGACTTTCTGATTTTTCTTTAAGACGTTTTGCTTCTCAACTGAGAAGCTTCTTCAGTTCTAACCGAATAACTGGTGGGAAACGGAAGGGATTTATACTCTTGGCAATCAGGCAGTCATTAAAATGCTGAGGGTCATTGAAACTATCTAGGAGCTAATCTGACGTCAGAGTCACCTGAATCAGAATGTAAATGAAATGTGGAACCATCTTAGGACTGCAGATATAGCCTCGGGACCTAGGATACAGCCCCAGTACTCCAAGCTAGCATGAATGGCAGGGGTGGGTTCTAACTTACCTCGCTGCCGGTTCGCTTCCTCCAGCGCTGCGTGGCTGCGCCTTGTGGGTGCGCGCGCATGCGCAGTGCCAAAAAATAATTTTTTTTTAAAAAAAAAGCCGAAAACAAGATGGCAACACATGCGCAGTACTGGAAACTCAGCTTTTGCGCATGTGCAGAAGAAAAAAAAATTAAAAAAATAAATAAAAAAATAATAAAAAAAGATGGCACCGACCGAACCAGCTCCGTGACGTCACCAAGACGTCACCAGCGGGTTGCTACCGGTTCAGGCAAACCGGTCCGAACCGGGAGGAACCCACCTCTGATGAATGGGAGTTGTAGTCCTAACATGGCTAGAGGCCTCCAACTTGTTGCATTATTTGACTTCTGACAAATGAGACTTAGAATAACTTTATTGTCACTTTGAATATACACTAATCGGCATACATTAAAATGAAATTTCGTTGCATACAGCTCTCAAAGGGTCACCACCACCAATATACACTATATAAACATGACTAAATAAATAAATAAATAAATAAATAAATATGCATATACCCACATACCCACATCAGTGGTGGGATTCAAATAATTTAACAATCGGTTCTCTCAGGGTCAGGTTGGCTGTCGTGGGAGGCGTGGCCCATCCCCGTCCTTCAGCTCCACCGCACATGCGGGACGAGCCTCTCGCTACGGCCAACCTGACCCTGGGCGAATTGGTTGTTAAATTCCCCCCCCCCCATCACAGTGGATCCTGGGCGCTGCGCTGCAATGGAGAAATGGGCAACGGAGCGGCCGGCACGAGGGAAGGAGGAGGAGTAGGGAGAAGAAAGAGGGAAAGCAGCCTTCTCCTTCCCTCCCGCCGGGCCGCTCCGTTGCCTGTTTCTCCATTGCAGCACAGCGCCCAGGATCCACTTTGATAGCAGGGGGTGGGTTTAATTTAACAACCGGTGCGCCTGAACCGGTGCGAACCAGCTGAATCCCACCACTGTGTAGCTGATGGTGATGTTATGAGGTCCAAAATAGTCTTGTCAAAATAGACACGGGAGCCCGTTTCTCCATTGCAGCGGAGTGCAGCGCCCAGGATCCACTTTGATAGCGGGGGTGGGTGGGTGGGTAATTTAACAACCAGTTCGCCCGAACCGGTGTGAACTGCCTGAATCTCACCATATTATATGACATGAAGAAACAACTCAGTCTAGTTTGGATGTATACATGTACATGGCGAGAAAGACGAATCAAAAGACGCCTAGCTGTTTATCCATTTGGCAAAATGTTGCTAGGCAATTCATAATATCTACAGTTTCAAGTATACCTATCAGTTGTATGCTAAGTGCTCCTCCCCCCCTAGTTTTCCCTGTCCATTCAGATTTACTTTGGGTGAGGGGGTCACAAAGATTGGCCAAGGCATCGTCCCCAAGGGTAAAAATATGGAAAACAGTTTACTAGGAGGAAGTCACATGACTGCAGTCCTATCAGTAGTCAAAATTTCTTAGGCGTAAGTAGGTGGTGAAGACAATGCTGTGTAGCCTGTTGTGCTGTTCCTCACAGCCATCTCGATGACTTCAGGTAGGATGAAGGATTGTCTGCCATTGGTGAAATGAGACCCAACTGTCAGCGAGATTATCAATTGGAGCAGGAAGTGCAGGCAAGGAGAAAGGGTGAACTTTTCCCCTTGCAGCAGAATGTCTTGAACTGCTTCTAAGGTTTCTAGGGAATTTCCCTGGGGAAGGAAAGAATATTGTGTCCCCCAAAGAAAAAGGGGCAAGGCGGAGTGATGATATATTATCCTTTGGCCTAAAGGCACGTCTGCAAGTTGAGAACCTATTTTGTAGCGAAATCAGGAGATCTTGACTTCCTTTCCCCCCCCCATCTAATCAGATTCAACGTCTGCCTCTTATCTAGAGGAGATCCTACCGAATCACCTTCACTGACCTCTCTCCAGGTTTCATGTATATGAATTCGCTGAAAGCAATTTGCCAGCTAACTGTTCACCCCTTCCGACACACAGAGAGGTATGTCGCCCTTAAATAAACATGATTATACCCTATGAGAAGCTGCAGTTTTTCTTCAAATGGTAAAAATAAAGCATCCAAAATGCAGAAACTTAAATTAGATGTGGGTTGCCCAGCAATATAATTTCTAATTGCTTTGCGGTTCTTCCTTGGCTAAAAAATGACTCTGTTGATTTACAGCGAATGGGTTTGGCGAATGGGGAGAGTGATGTTCCATCTGAGTAGAATTAAAGCAGGGCTACCGTACCTTGGTTGCAAAAAAAATCTAGACAACCAACAGGTTATATTTATTTATTTTTATTTATCAATTGTTTTATGGCCATCTGACTAAAACTGACTCTGGGCAGCATATAAAAGAGTCCAAAGAGATGAGGGATACCTGTTATTTTGCCATCTAGTGGTCATCTGGATCCTTGTAGCCAATTTATGGTAGCCCTAATCTGTCAACCAAAGACCAATTATTAGAGAATAACAGAGGTGGAAAGGACCTTGGTGGTCTTCTAGTCCAACCTCCTGCTCAAGCAGGAGACTCTATACCAGGGGTGTCAAACTCAAGGCCCCGGGGTCGGATCTGGCCTGCGGGGTGCTTAGATCTGGCCTGCAGGGCCACCCTGGAAACAGTGAAGGACTGGCCCGTGGTGCCTCTGCCAGCAAAAATGGAGCTCGGGAGGGCCGCATGTGGCCCTCCCAAGCTCTCTTTTCACTGGCAGAGGGTTGCAGGATGCCGTTGCAGCCGAAAACGGACCTCAGGAGCCTGTTTTCTCTGGCAGAGTACTCGGGCCACCACAGGCACCCCCGACACAAGTGACGTTGAGCTGGCCACGCCTACCCTGGCCACGCCCACTCTGGCCCCCTAAGGTCAAACACAACCCTGATGTGGCCCTCAGTGAAGTTGAGTTTGACACCCCTGCTCTATACCATTCCGGACAAATGGCTGACCAATCTCTTCTTATAGATTCAATCTTTTGTCTTTGTCAGTGGTATGGCAGCCAAACACAAACAAAATTGTGGGAAACAGAACTTCTATATCAGGTGCATACTGATGATAAATGTATGCATGTTTCTCTTAGTTATGCTCAGTATGACTAAAATGGCAATTGTATGCATAAATTCTTGTGAAAAAGTCACACTGAACACAGCAAGACTTATCCGTAATGGGTACGTTAACCATAACGTTTTGTATCCAGCCACAGATTTGTAGATGGCTCAATCTCACGTCTTCCTTTTTCAAAATATAAGTACTGTAGGTAACAACAGTCTCTGCCTCTTAGTTCCTACCCATTCTCTGATGAGTAAGTGCAAATGTGTGTTCAGAGCCTGAGAAAAGTTCCCATGCTGGCTATCTGGATTATTGTTTTTTAATCAGTTGAAGAAATGGACTCCATCAGTTCATAGAGAGACACTGGTTCAGTGGCTGAAATGGTTCCTGCTTTAGCATTCTGAAATGGCTTGTGAATGTGAAAACAATCCTTGTTATTGAGACTTCCATAACTTAATATCTTTCCCCTTTCAATAAAAAAATCTGGATTAAAAAAACCCTGAGAAACTCATTTGTTGACAGCAGGCATAATACCAATTTAATATTAATAATTCAAAAAGTGACCCAGGAAGCATTATAACTTATTAATGACACCTAGCCATTTTGACTTATGTTGAAATTACTAACCAGGATCACACACTATATTTCATAAAGGTAGACCAGATTGTGAAGTTCTGGGGGAAAGAAAATTATATGGTTATAACCAGGTAATCATGAGGACTCTGATTCTAGTCACCCTAACCCTAACATATTTGCCAACATGGCATTCACAAAAACAGAATAAAATGCATTTCTTTTCAGAATAACTCAATCTTTCCATACATTGACCTTCTGACAATGTCTTCCTTATCGATGCAATCTCCTGTTGAACTGGAACGCATGCTAAATTAATTGGCACCTAAGCCTAGCTTTGAAAACCTGAAGGTTTTTTTTTAATGTGTTTTCCAGTCAGCTAGCATGGAGTACAGCTTCAAAGTTATATTGTGATTAGAAGTCCACTACATTAAACTGTCTCCCAGCTACCTTTAATCTGAGGTAAAAAAAAAAAAACTTGGAAGGATACTGATGAATTACGTTTTCAATTTGTCAGTTTGACAAATGGAACCTCATCTGTTTCCATCACTGTTTGCTTCAGCTCCTTAGATAGAAAATATCACCTCAAGCATTGGTATCTGCCCTGTATCTTCAGCCCTGAAGGAAAGGGCAAATTTTTTTTAATGATTATCTTATTCTCTGTGAATATCCTTTAGGTTCCTGTCAACCAAAAACCAATTATTCTCTAGTTAGTCCCCGCATTATACTTAATGATTTATTTGTTATCATTAGTAATTTGCTCTGCATACCATTATCATTATTATTTGCACAGTCATTGAAATGTTTAGATTGGATTTGGCACTTTTATCCACCTATCAAGTTCTTTCCAAGGACCTTGGATAGACAGAGGTTGTTCTTTGATGGTGTTAAAGGTATTGTGGTAGGATGTTCCAAGTAAAGCTGCCTTTTGCAATTGATAGTGATTTTGTCAGTGCCAATGGTGTCCAAGTTGTTTTAAGATTACACCTACGGTGCCTATTACTATTGATACTATCTTTGCGTTCTTTTACCACAGTCGTTCTACTTCCATTTGTATATCTTGATTTTCTCCAGTTCTTTCTCTTCTATTTTACTGTTTCCATGTACAGGCAGTCCTCGACTTACAACACTTCATTTAGTGACCATTTGAAGTTACAACGGCACTGAAAAAAAGTGATTTATGATCATTTTTTACAATTACGCTATTGCGGCATCCCCATGGTCATGTGATCAAAACTCAGACGCTTGGCAACTGACTCATATTTATGACAGTTGTCGTCTCCTGGGGTCACGTGATCCCCTTTTGCAACCTTCTAACAAGCACTTAACAGCTGCGTTACTAGTTTAATAACTGCAGTGGTGTCACTTAACAAATGTGGCAAGAATGGTTGTAAGGTGGGGCAAAATTCACTTAACAAGTGTCTCACTTAGCAACAGAAATTTTGGGCTCAATTGTGGTCAAAAGTCAAGGACTACCTGTAGTGTCTTTTCAAATATATATATTTTTTTGTCTTTCTTATCAACAATGGTTAAATCTGGGGTGTTATGTAGCAAACAACTTGTCTATTTGGATTCTAAAGTCCCAGAGCCCTTTAACTACAGATAGTCCTCGATTTACGACCACAATTGCGCCTGAGTTTTCTGTTGTTAAGTGAAATGTTTGTTAAGCGAGTTTTGTCCCATTTTACGACCTTTCTTGTCACAGTTGTTAAGTGAATCACTGTAGTTCTTAAGTTAGTAAAACGGTTGTTAAGTGAATCTGGCTTCCACATTGACTTTGCTTGCCAGAAGGTTATAAAAGTGTTCACATGAACCCAGGGACAGTACAACCGTCATAGATATGAGTCAGTTGCCAAGCATCTGAATTTTGATCACTTGACCATGGGGATGCTGCAATGGTCGTAAGTGTGAAAAATGGTCATAAGCCACTTTTTTCAGGGCTGATGTAACTTCGAATGGTCACTAAATGAACTGTTGTAAGTCAAGGAATACCTGTATTTACTTTTCTATTTCTATTTTGTGGCCTTGCCAGTTCTTGCTTGCAGGTGAGTGGTATAGCTTGCAGATTGCTACTTTACTACCGTTGTTGCTACTTTGTCCTGCCATTGTTTGTAGTCAGTCTGTGTGATGTTCTCACAGCACCTGACTAGGTGGTCCACTATTTCTTCAGCTTCTTTGTAGAGGCGGCATTTGTTTCCGTTGCTGTCTTCTTAATTCTGGCTCTGTATGCATTTGTTCTTAAGGCTTGGTCTTGTGCTGTCAGAATTAGCCCTCTGTCTCTTTCTTTAACTTCTGCTCTTGGCTATTGTCGGTCTTCTTGTTATCTGCTTTGCCTGTTAGGTTTTGTGTGTGTGTGTGTGTGTGTGTGTGTGTGTGTGTGTGTGTATTTGCGTACTGGTCATATACTACTTTGTCTTGTCTTGTCTCTTTCCTATTTTTCATTTGGTCTTTCTTGTAGGCCAGTTTGGTCTCTCCAATACTATCTCCAATACTATCCAATATCCAAGGAGCCTTCGAGGTCACCTAGCTTCAGTTGATCTTCTCCACTGTCCTTCTTCCCATGCTCTTCAATTTCCCATGTTTTTCAATTGTCTGATGTACTTACAACATTCCACACCCACCTATTTTCCTTGGTTAGTAGAATATGTTACCATTGCTGCATAGATGAAGGGCATGTTTTCTTGTTATTATTTTTCTGGTTTTCCTATCCAGGGTTTTTAGTTCTGCTTGAGTCCAGTCTCCTATTCCAACTATGTCATCTAATGACTGGAATTGCCCGATTGTCTTGTTGGTATTTCCTCCACTGAATTTGGACTTTAAGATCTTCTTTACTCTTATGATGCATTCATTCCTAATCTTCTTAACTGTTTGTAAGGTTGGAGAATGCCCAGATATTTGTAGTGAATTTCTTCAACCATAATTATTATAATTCACAGTCAAAGACTGATGAAAACTTAATAATTCAAGTCCTAATTAAGGAGCTAAGAATATTAAGGTAGTGGATACAGGCAGTTCCAAGCAAAATAATAATAATAATAATAATAATATGTCCAGGGTATCGAACCTTGGCAACTTTAAGATTGTGGACTTCAATTCCCAGGATGGATAGAATAATAATAATAATAATGATGATGATGATGATGATGATGTATTTAAGTAACTTAAATTCAAAATTTTCAAATATCAAGAGAGTCCTTTAGTTATTGCTCCAAAGGCTCCAATCACAATTTGTATAGCAGCAGATTTCTTGTTCCTTAAAAGTTTTCATGACTATAGTCTTGTATCTCATAAAGGTGTAGATTATCTATGAAAATTGGTGCAGTATTAAATTTGATAGACTAGAAAGTAAATATAATGAAAGATAACCCCAGCTGTAAACTTGCAGATATTTTATACTGCAAGCACTAAAATTCTTCATTATAGGCAGTGGTGGCTGTGGTTGATGGCATTTTTAGCATTACCATTAGATTCTCCCACGCTATGCAGCACAGTGTTTCTCAACCTTGAACACTTGAAGATGTGTGAACTGGGGAATTCTGGGAATATAGCTATGTGTGGCTGGGGAATTCTGGGAGCTGAATCATCTTCAGCACACATCTTCAAGTTGCCAAGGTTGAGAAACACTGATGTAGCATATGAAGGAGCAAGGGATCTCCAATATTTTGCGAGTATGTCAGCTTCTTCCTATGTGATGTTTAAAGTCTTTAAGCCATCTATGAAGTTCTTTGCCATGTATTTGAGGGCATCCTCTTGGTTATTTGGCATCAGGGGCAGTGGTGGGATTCAAAAATTTTTACTACCGGTTCTGTGGGCGTGGCTTGGTGGGCGTGGCAGGGGAAGGATACTGCAAAATCTCCATTCCCACCGCACTCCAGGGGAAGGATACTGTAAAATCTCCATTCCCACCCCACTCCAGGGGAAGGATACTTAAAATCTCCATTCCCACCCCACTCCAGGGGAAGGATACTGTAAAATCTCCATTCCCACCCCACTCCAGGGGAAGGATACTGTAAAATCTCCATTCCCTCCCCACTCCAGGGGAAGGATACTGTAAAATCTCTATTCCCTCCCCACTCCAGGGGAAGGATACTGCAAAATCCCCATTTCCTCCCGATCAGCTGGGACTCGGGAGGCAGAGAATAGATGGGGGCGGGACCAGTCAGAGGTGGTATTTACCGGTTCGCCGAACTACTCAAAATTTCCGCTACCGGTTCTCCAGAACTGGTCAGAACCTGCTGAAACCCACCGCTGGTCCTA
>QLTV01003780.1:2443152-2455796 GCA_003457575.1 Thermophis baileyi
AGGGAGGGAGGGAGGGAGAGAGAGAGAGAGAGAGAGAGAGAGAGAGAGAGAGAGAGAGAGCTCCAACTCTGTGGGGAGTATTCATGATATTATCTGACCTAAAGACTCAGTGGATTCAGTATAAAAAATAGCTAGAGAGGAGAAATAACCTGGGTATTAAGGGCACAAAAAACCAGATTTAAAATGGAATGACCATACCACCACAAAGCTTTAAATCTTTTTTTCCTGATCTTCTTTGGCCATGACTTCATCACTAGAACATGTCTTTGTTCCATGTCTTTGGAAATGTTCCCTCTTAATTTTATCTGAGATGTTCTGTATTCTCATCCAGACAAAAGGCTCAGAAGTTCAAAAGCAAGAAGTTCTAAGAAATGGATCCCCTATTAGAGTAAATACCACATCACCTTCTTTGTTTAGGGCTGTCTTCCTTTCTCAACTTTAGTGTACATACACAAAATTACTCCCCCATCAACATTCTCCTGTGATAAATTTATATCTGGTGAAATACACACATAAGAACAGAAAGAATAGGTGTATCTTGAGGTGCCACCATTAATGGAAGCTCAGACATGTGATTTGAACCCTCTACTTTTTTTAAGAAAAAGAAAAATTATCTGACCTCCCTCCCTCCCTCCCTCCCTCTCTTCCTCCTTCCCTCCCTCTCTCTGCCTCCCCCATTACTTGGATTCAGTGATATCTTTTGTTGAAAAGTACAAGTCCAATAAAATTAAACTGAGCTGGACAGCTCAACATTAAAATGATTTTAAAATATGATCTTAACTCACAAGGCAGGTCATTGGACGTTTTTATATCATTTAATTTTGCTACTAAGCATTGAATGTTCTTTTCTGACATCAAAGAACAAAGACAGAAGGAAGCAGCTTGTTTTCATCAGTGAAAGGAAAAATGAACTTAATGAAAAGGAAAAAAAAATAACATTTTGTACTTGTGCAATGAAGCTTCCACTGAATCAGCATAAATTCTAACTTAACCTTTTAACTTCTAACTCTGCCCACTGCCAGGAGTTCAATCTTGACTGGCTCAAGATTGACTCAGCCTTCCATCCTTCTGAGGTCGGTAAAATGTGGACCCAGATTTTGGGGGCAATATGCTGACATTGAGAGTGCTGTAAAGTACTGTGGAAGGGTATAGAAGTCTAAGTGCTCTTGCTATTGTTATTAATAATTAGTATTTTATTTAGAACAGAAACCCAAAGTAAGATAATAGGGGAGGATGCTAACTGACAGAAGCAAATGCTTCTTCCAGCTCAGATGATATTTTTTTTGAATCTGTAAAGACACTATTTGGAACTATATCCCGTTTTTTATTTGTTTACATCATGACTATATTAATCAGTCTGGGCACTCTACAACATTGGTCTAACACAAAATCTAAAAATAAGCCTCACAAATTATAATAATAATTTGCATGACAAAGGAAAGAAAAATATATTGTTTTCTGGAATTCAAATTCAGCTGAAAAAGTACAATTTTTATTGCTTTTGAAAATGCCAAGAGGTTAATTATGACAGCTGTCAGAGCTGAAGAAGCTTCTTGGATGAGAAGCAAAACAACTTCAAAAGAAAAAATAAGAAAGTCCAGTTGCCTCCTGAAAAAGCACCTTTGGGACAACCATGACCTGGATGACTGAGAATCTCTACAGACATGGAGAAAACAGGTTTTAAATATATATGTTATATGTTGTATTTATATGTTGTGTTGTAAAAGAAGCATAATCTACTTTAAATAGTGATTCTCCATTACCATGGCCACAGACTAAAATAATGCTACAGTATTTTTAGTATTAAAATGAGTAAAATCAAGAGTTAAAACAAGTTACACCTCATTTATCACTACAGTGTTCAAAGAGAGAGAGAAAATATCTACATGAAAGGACAGATGGCAATAATGTTGAGTAAGACCCATTAACAAGAAGTTAGACAGCTGTTATCTGCTGCTTATTATGTAGACTGTTAGAATAAACTTGGCTACATTTACAGGTATTCTTAAACCTTGATTAGATTAGAAGTTGTTGAACACAGAGTCTGTCAGGTTGAATTGAGAGATAAATGTCTATTAATGGTCATCATGATGTAATGGTCAACACAGAACCGAGGCCAGGACTTGAACACTTGAGGATAAAATATCAGGACACAGAAGCATAAAGTCTCTATGATATTTAGAAATCACAAAACTCACCTAATTTTACTCCAAATAGTGATGCACAGAATTACAGTAATATAACAGTTCATCAAATCATGGCTATTCAGAAGTTAACCCCACTGAATTTATTTTATTTATTTATTTATTTTATAAAATTTATATGCCGCCCAACTCCCGAAGGACTCTGGGCGGCTTACATCATAAAAAATAAAACATATAAAAACAATTTAAAAAAGAAAGGGGAAAAAAAAACCCCCCCAACTATATTTAAAATAAAACATTCACACAACCATGCATGGGCCAATCAGAACAACTATTGGCCCCAGGCCTGCCGGAAAAGCCAGGTCTTAAGGGCTTTACGGAAGGCCAGTAAGGTGGGGGTAGTACGGATCTCGGGGGGAAGTTGGTTCCACAGAGTCGGAGCGGCTACAGAGAAGGCCCTCCCCCGCGGTCCCTTTAATGAGACTTCCTTCCTAATGATTGCAGATGAAGTCTAATAATATATTAGTCACTAGGACTTCAGACTATCCCTGAATGAAACCAAACAAAATATCTTCATTAATGTTAATAGCTTAGTTAGGTAACCACAGTCTTTTAAAATTGTAATTAGCCCAATATATTTGTAATAGTAACCCTTAGACCCTCAAGCACTTTTCTTTCTTTCTTTCATCATGAACTCAGTGTAGCAAGGAAGAAAAAAAAAAGAGGGATTTTTGCATAACAAAATGGTACCTTCATTATAAAAGAAATGAAATCCCTTCCGTCTGTTATTTTGCTTTAAACCTCTCATCATAAAAGAGCATGTGTGAAAGCAGAAATAAGTATTGAAAAAGTAGAGGTGGACAGATGAGTAAAGAAGTAGATACTACTGGTATCTGCTTCATAATCTAATATCTAATCTAGCATTTGGCCAAGTCAGCCTAATCTTAAAGGAAGTTGATCATAATATAATTGAACACCCGATACTACACCCAGTTTTGGTCACCACAATATAAAAAAGATAATGAGACTCTGGAAAGAGTGTGGAGAAGAGCAACAAGGATGATTGGGGGAATAGAGACAGGGGTCCCCAAACTTGACAACTTTAAGACTTGTGGACTTCAACTCCCAGAATTCTGGGAGTTGAAGTCCACAAGTCTTAAAGTTGCCAAGTTTGAAGACCTCTGGGCTAAAACATATAAAGAACAGTTGCAGGAATTGGATAAGTCTATAACTTTTCACTAGTATACTGAAAAGAAGGATTAGAGGAGACATGATAGCAGTGTTCCGATATTTGAGGGGCTGCCACAAAGAAGAGGGGGGTCAACCAGAAGGCAAGACAAGAAACAATGGATGGAAACTAATCAAGGAAAGAAGCAATTTAGAACTAAGGAGAGATTTCTAAGAGTGAGAACAAACAACCAGTGGAATACCTTGCCTCCAGAAGTTGTGGGTGCACCATTGCTGAAAGCTTTTAAGAAGAGACTGGACAGCCATTTCTCTGAAATAGTATAGGGTCTCCATTTCGAGCAGGAGGTTGGAGTAGAAGACCTTTAAGGTCCCTTCCAACTCTGTTATTTTATGTTCACTATGTTTACTCTTCTTCCAGCATGTTCTGTACCTGCAGCTTCTAAGTCACTGCTATTAGGGCACATTGGACAGATCATTTTCTATGAGCTACAATAAGTACAGAACATGCTATAGATGCTACCCAACCAGAGCAGAGCATTGATGAACAAATGGACATGGGGGGAGGGAGCACAGAAGGCAAAAGGAAGATCCAAACAGTGGCAGCCTCACAGCTGATTCCCTCTGGACTTAGTGGGTCTCTTGGCATCATGACATGGTTGGCCAGGATATGCCATTTGAGCCCTGAGACCTCTGATACCACATCTCACCACCCTCTGGAAACTTCTTTTTACTCTCTCACAATCCATGGTAGGTGCTACTTCAGAGGTTGGACCTTTGGGTGGAGGTAGTAGGGAGGTAAGGTGAGACCGAAGGGTGCGATGACTCAGTGGTTAAGATGCTGAGCTTGTCGACTGGAAAAACTGACAGCCTTGGTTCCAAACCTGAGTGCCGTGCAACGGGATGAGCTCCCATTACTTGGCCCAGCTCCTTCCCATCTAGCAGTTTGAAAGCATGCAAATGCAAGTAGATTAATAGGTACCGGTTCAGTGGGAAGGTAACAGCGTACCCATGTACCTTGCCATAAAGTCATACTGGTCACATGACCATGGAAATGTCCTTTGGATCAGGGGTCACCAACCTTTCGGACCTAAGGGACCACTACATTAATAATTTTAAATCCCACGGACCACTAATATGAATTTTAAAAAAAGATAAATAGTATTTAGTGCAATATAAAAAATTCAAATAATTTTTCTGCGGACCACCAAAATTTTCTTGCGGACCACCAGTGGCTGGAGAGCTGGGAATGCCCTATAGAAAAGAAGCAGCAGCTGAGAAGAAGATGGATTGGGGGGCGGGACTTCTCTGCCGAGGAAGGAATGGATAAGATAATAAGGCAAGGAAAGGGAAGGCATTGAAAGTGTTGAGCCTTTTCTTCATTCCTGTTCTGTTCTGTTTTCTCTTGCCTTGGCAGAATCCTTCCCATTCTTTGCCTAATAGAGAAAGGTGGCATGCTTATTTTCTTACCTGTGCACCAGAGGTGGGTTCCTCCCAGTTCGGACTGGATTGCCCAAACCGGTAGCGATCCATTGGTGACGTCACAGTGACGTCATGGATCCGGTTCAGTCGATGCCGGTCTGTGGGCACCGCCATCTTTTTTTTAAAAAATTTTTTAAATTTTTTTTAAAAAAATTCCAGGTTTTTTCTTCTGCGCATGCGCAGAAGCCAAGTTTCTGGCACTGCACATGTGTCAGCATCTTGTTTTTGGATTTTTTGGGGGGGGGATTTTTTTGGATTTTTCGGCACTGCGCATGCCCTGGGTGAACAAACAGCCGCCACACCCACCTCTCGCCTGCCCCGCTCCCTCGCACCTGGGGGCAGCAGGGACAAGCCAAGGTCTCAGCTGCAGGGGAGCAGCTCCAGACGAGCCCGCGTCTCCCGACGCCAACGCCATTGGAGCCGTGACAGGCAAGAGGCGGGCATGGCGGCTGTATGTTCAGGCAGGGCAAAGGGGGGGGAATGGCCCCAGCCCCGTTCAACCGCGCCAGCAAAGAAGCATGGAAGTTCCAGCCCATCTGCCCCACGAGCGAAGCAGGCGGCATGAAGGAGACCGCTCGGCAGCAGCAGATTGCGCAGAGGAGGGGCGCTGGGGGTGGGGGACCCCCTGCCTTCCCCTCGCCTGCCCTCCACACACAAAGACGAACCATCACTTGACCTGAACTCCTCGCCGCTCCCGCACTAACACCCCAGGCCCGCTCAACCGTGCTTCTTTGCTGGTCCCGGCGCTGAAGCCAGGAAGGCGAGAGGGGTGGCGGTGGCGGTAACAGTGGTCCAGGACAGCACATGACAGGGGACACACCGCTGCCGGGCCGGGCCACCCGCCCTCCCAGTCCCAGAGCACTTTCTTCCTTCTCCCGCCGCTGAGAAGAGAGAAAGAGAAGTAAGAGAAGAAAGAGAAGAAAGAAAGAAGAAAGAAAGAAAGAAAGAAAGAAAGAAAGAAAGAAAGAAAGAAAGAAAGAAAGAAAGAAAGAAAGAAAGAAAGAGGAAGGGAGACAGAGACAAGAAAGAAAGAAAGACAGAGAGAGAGAGCAAGGAAAGGAAAGGAAAGAAGGAAAGGAAAGGAAAGGGAAGGAAAGGAGGAGGAGGATGTTACAGGTGTTACTCTCCCCCCCCCCTCCGCGCAGCTGCCTGATTATCTTTATAAACTTTCTCTCGAGGGAGGGAGGGAGGGAGGGAGGGGGAGAGAGAGAGAGAGAAAGAAAGAAATAGAAAGAAAGAAAGAAAGAAAGAAAGAAAGAAAAACTTATGACCAGAATTGAGCCCAAAATTTTGGTTGCTAAGCAAGAGCGTTGTTAAGTGAGTTTCACCACATTTTACAAGTTGGCCACGCCCACTCAGTCACCTGACCACCAACCACACCCACCTGAAGCCACGCCCACCTGATCCCCAAGCCATGCCCACAAAATAAGCCACGGCCACATAGCCGGTAGTAAAAAAAATTTAGAACCCACCCCTGCTGTGCACCCTGGTGGCACAATGGTTAGAATGCAGTACTGCAGGCTACTTTTGCTGACTGCTGGCTCTAGTTTGGCAGTTCGATTCTCACTGGCTCAAGGTTGATTCAGCCTTCCATTCTTCCGAGGTGGGTAAAATGAGGACCCAGATTGTTGGGGGCAATATGCTAACTCTGTTAACCACTTAGAGAGGTCTGTAAAGCACTGTGAAGTGGTCCATAAGTCTAAGTGCTATTGCTATTGCTACCCCTCCTTCTCCAGCAGAGAAGGCACCAAGGGGCAGCCAATCGCACCTCCATGTATAAAACCCAGCAATCTGAAAGGACGTCTCTCCGTGTATCAATCTTCATGAGTTCTTAAAACTTGGTGGAAGGGCCATTTCAATGTCTCACTACGTAGGGAAATATATCAGGTGGTAACATAATGGAAGAAAAATACTACATATAACTTTCTTCCTTGAAGAAAAGGATCTAGTTTACTGACATTTTACCATCTTGCAAAGAGCCATCTATTCCATCTGTCACTTATGCCTGCTGATTAAGTCACTGTGCAAAGCGTGATCAAGTAGAAAGTTCCTTTTCTCCCTCTATAATTATTATTTTTGCTTTATTTTAACATTAATGTTTTAATGATATTTTATCATGGGCGTTTTACTAGTATCTGCCATTTTGTTCATGAAAGAAAGGATACCAGTTGAAATAATAACAGCAGCAATAATACTATGGGTAAAATTTACAACAGTATTTGGGCCTTTGTGATTCAGGAAAAAAATGAAAGCAAACTTTGAGGGACAGGATAAGGGAGGGGGTAAAATTGTGGTAAAAAAAAAAGCTAAACATTTTCATCCCTCCACCCCTGGTTTTATAATACTAACAACTTGGGTGATCTAAGAAGTGAAGTAGGCGATATGGGGTAGATGAAACTTAATACATTGTATGAAATTAAACCATAAATGCAGCACCAGAAAACATAGTCTTGGCTGTGAAATTGAATGGTTTTAAACTGAATCAGTCCCTTCATGAAAGAGGAAAAATGGTTACTAGTTATAATAATGAATGCCTACAGTATGAAAAGCAGACTACTTTGTGTCAGTATCAGGATCTATGGGAAGTGTCCATATACCTATGTTCTACATGTGGGTTTCTTATAATAATTTGTTTGATCATTTTAGATAAGGAATGCTGGAATACCTTGACCTTTTGTTTCATTTTGCATGACTTTTCTTAGTAGGCTACAGATCAATGGAAAATATAGTTGTTTATTAAAAAAATGTTCATCTTTTCACATCTGAAATGTCTCACTGTGCTACATGATATTGTAGGCTACTCTAAGTTACTTGTTCTAACATATTTTACTCCCATAGCTTACTACTAACTTTTTATTCAGAAGAAAGATGCATTGGGAAGAAAAGTTGAACCTCTTTAGAAGTCCTGATTACTCCAGAGAAGATTAGTTTTCCCAGCAAAATGATTCTCACCTTTCACATCTTACTGTGTGCTGTGTTTGTAGAAACAACAAGTAGAAAAGCTTTCAGCTTTTGGTAGCTTTAGCCAGGCTAGTTATCTGACTTGCTACATTCTTTAAAATGAAGTCTTTCTTGCAAAATGGTCAAGATGAAAGAAATCATTTCAATTTTTCCCGAAGCCAACAACAATTGACTTAAATCTGGTCAAAGAATACTGAATGTGAAAAGCAGAATGTTTGCTCAAAGGACTAAGCTTCCATCTGCCTTCTACCTACACATTGTTTGTTAGTACCAGAGCTGTAAATGTTGTTTAGCTTCTGTAGAAAAATCTAAGGTCCAGGAGACTTTGAAGTATTTTCTGTGACTTAACATCACCTACTGTTCCTGTCAGCAAGCTGAGATAAACCTGATGGATTCAAGGTGTCTGGTCTAATTCCTTTATTGACGCATTGTCTTGTCTTCAAATGCTTGAGTAAATGACTGTTTCCAGAGAGTAATGTGTCAGTAATAGCCTTCCAGATAAAGGTTCTTGTTTATGTACTGGTTCCTTGCTTCCTAAACTCTTAACAACCTTCAGACCTTACAAATTAGCACCTCACTGAGATCAAAGTGTTTTTTTTTAAAAAAACTTTTTCTTTCTGCAATTTCGTGCCTAAATTGTAGAACCAAAGGGGAACCCCTATATTCATCTTGGCCCGGTTGAAGTCTCAGCTTTGGAAGAAGGCAAATGGTGGGTCTCATCCTTTGACAGCAAAACATGTACGGCTTTCTGCGTAAGTTAATCTGATGTATTCAAGAGCAAGCAGGATACTTTCTATATTGTGTATAGAAAGCGGCATGTATATTAAAAATTTTGGGAATCTTAATGAGTAATCTCCCTGGTCCTCAAAAGTGGTAACCACATCTGTGTGTACAGTGAAAGTTATAGAGCTTCTGCACCGGAGACAAATTCCTTGTGTGTCCAATCATACTTGGCCAATAAAAAATTCTGTTCTGTTCTGTTCTGTTCTGTTCTATTCTGTTCTGTTCTGTTCTGTTCTGTTCTGTTCTACTCTACTCTACTCTACTCTACTCTACTCTACTCTACTCTACTCTACTCTACTCTACTGTTTTTAAAGTCTGAAATTCCAGACATACAGCAGCATAGGTGCTTGCCATTAGTGTACAGTATGTCCAAAAAATGGACCAACACATGGCCTGGTGTTTTGTTTAAAAGAATGAAACATTTCACAAACGTCATTTAGGATTGCCAGCAAATATTTTTAATGTCAACCATTCATTAATACGTTAAATATTATACTCCCTATATCACAGCCTACTAAAAATTCATTTTTTAAAACCTGGATTTCATAGTTGGATTTCAAGCATGATGAAAGTAATGAAAATGCGGTCGCTTGATTTACTTTTGCGAATAAAGTATTCTTGGGGTTGTATACATTCATATAAATCACAAAACTAAAATATAACAGAAGCAAGTCTTCTCAAATTACATGCACACACAAATAAGTAACATTTGGAAGTATAACACAGCAAGCCTAAAATAATGATCCCAAAGTAACTAAGAAGGCATTGCAGAATCAGACGGGATATGGGTGGCATATAAATTTAATAAAGAAAATCCATAACTTAGCCAAGCAAATGATGCCACTGAGAATCATTTCAACATCACGACAGAAAGGACCAGCCATACAGTGATTTCATTGCAATAAAGAATTTGCCTCCCCCCTCATTGGATGGGTACAAATAGAGATGGATGAACAGCTGTTACTTTAATTTGGATTTTTTCACTAAGCAGGAGTTGGATTTAGTGGCCTAAGTGGCTCTCTCTCCACTCTCTTTGCATAATATAAGTGCAACATTTCATGTTAGGTTTCTTCTCCCCCTTTTAGTGGGGTTTTAATGGAGAATGGCAAGATTTACTGCTTGTTTTTCTTTTCCCTTCTTCCTGTCTGAGCCATGTACCCAGCTTGTACCTAGAAATATTTTTCTCAGAATTGCAAAACACTTGCAGAACCAGTTGGGGTACATCTGAAAGTAGACCTCCATACATCTATTTTCCTACTGTTGGCTTGCAAAAAAAATTCTTCTTATGTACTTTATTATTTTTAATCTCTTGTTTGTGGTTTACAGTATTCTGCTGCCTTCAATTTGTGGCCATTCCCTAACCGCTACTTGTGATTCTGCCAAATGCTTCCCCCATTACAAAAGCTTTTCTGGGCAGCCACAAAATTTTGGAGAAATTGGGACACAATGGACTATTTACAGTGAATATGTTCACCTGCTAAAAAAAAATAGTGCTTTTGGAAGCGTTCTGAAATGGTAAATAAATTTAAAACAAAACAAAACAAAACAAAACCCTACCCTTACTCAGACAAACAAAATAAGTTAGGCAGGATATTTATTTGTATCCCACCTTTGTTGTTTTTACAAATAGCTCAAGGTGGCAAACATTAAGCTATTAAACATTATCTAACAAGTTTAATTGTTATGTCAAATCCAACACAATCCGATCTATGAATAATACAGTGAACTAAAGTACCGTAAGTTTCTATAGGGCTTAATACACCTTCCAGCATTATCTCTTAGAGAACATGACGTTTTAAGGGAAAAGTCAAGCTAGTTCCTAATTTTGGTGATGATCTTTTTGAAAGACAGGGAGATTGCTGACTTTCAGTGACTTGGGGTATTCCTGACATCATCTTGCATGGATCTGTCCATATTGTCACCTGAAGGCCCAAAACGCCAACATTTTCATTCCCATGCAAAGACAAATGCAGACCAACTTTTGACAATTGTGAGTGTTGACTTAGAGATGGGCTCAGAAGCTCTCTGTTCACCCTTTGAAAGAACGTGGCTCTACTTTAATGAGCACGCATTTAGGAATATTAATATGTTCTGTGTATATTAATTATGGCTATTTTTTTGATGGGCTGAAATGTTAATCTCAAGTAGAATATAATGGGTTGTTTATGTTAAAACCTACTGCAGCATACATACAAACAAAATAAAATGGGAAAGGACGAGAATGTCAAGAAAGCCAAAGAGAAAGGAGAATGAGAAATACAATTATAATTCTGTATTTTAGTGCTCTGAGCTCAGGAAACAATGACCATCACTCTGAATAGTATTTATTGCTATGTGAACAAAACATGGAATTGTGGGTTCTTGCCCCCCATTTAATGCAGCTATTAGAAGCATATATTTCCATTTTGAAATAAATCTCATTTCTTATCTAAGAGGAACAAATTATGTTATATTTAATTAATTTATTTAGTAAACTTATATACCTCCCATCTCACGTAGAGATGAATCTAAGCAGCTTATAATTATATTTAACTATGGATTGAGTATCTGGCCATCTTACATTTGGGACTTTTAACTTAGACCTTTTGGGGTAATATATCATCCATCCATCCATCCATCCATCCATCCATCCATCCATCCATCCATCCATCCATCCATCCATCCATCTATCTATCTATCTATCTATCTATCTATCTATCTATCTATCTATCTATCTATCTATCTATCTATCTATCT
Source organism: Thermophis baileyi (assembly GCA_003457575.1). Lineage (NCBI taxonomy): Eukaryota > Metazoa > Chordata > Lepidosauria > Squamata > Dipsadidae > Thermophis > Thermophis baileyi. The sequence goes on from QLTV01003780.1 coordinate 2,454,444, forward strand.
CATTTCTACATCACCCATTTGACCTAAGTGATTCTGGATGATTTACATTAAGAAGACATAATAATATAAAATCATAAATAACAACAAAATTAAAAACAGAAATTAAAAGGTTAGAGTTAAAATATTGGAAGTTCCCATTTTGAACATAACAACCAAGTGTGAAGTGTGGCTTCATCAAAGAAGAAAATAAGGATCAAGAATATTCATATACGGTAATTAAAACTATATATTTGTAAAGCTCCAGCTAACAACCAGTGGCAGCAAAGAGTTTGAGTTCTTGTCCATCTATGCTGCCTTCTAGTGATTGTCCATATTTTGTAGCCTAATACAATATAGCCCTAATGCAATGTTTTCAACCTTGACAACTTTAAGATGTGTCGACTTCAACTCCCAGAATTCTCCAGTCTGCACATCCTAAAGTTGCCATGGTTGAGAAACACTCCTGTAATATAATGCTATGAGTTTTTCAATTCTGTAGAGATCTTGTTTCAATCCATGCCCTTCATGATTATAGGGGTGGGACCAGGTTACCTGTAAACACCCCTTGACTGGATTATGATATATGAACAGCCTACAACCTACAACTTTAATGAAGGACACACTTTTCTTATCTTCTCTATCACCAACAAACACAAGATCCAAGCTCAGGGAAGAAATCAGTCATCCATGTCAGTTTCCTAAATCTCCTCCATCTGTTTCTATTCTCTCTGCTTTCTGAAGAGAATCTTAAATAGACAGCTGGAGAGCACATGTACTGTCACCCGTTGAATATATTATTTCAAGACCTTTCAGAATTCCCATTACCTTCCCACAGTGCTGTTATTATTGGGCTGTGATTCCTGAAAAGGTAAAGTAGACGAGTTGAGGAGCAGAGGAACATAGTTTCTGGTAATACATTTTTTCCCCATACCTCCTGCATACAAATATCCATTTATCAAACTAACAAAGAAGAAAAAAGATTTTTCAATTACATACCAAGTGTTTAACATGCACTGTGAAAACTATTATAAATTATAAAGTAGTGTTTTCATTATGCCTCTTTAACCTTAAAATTTTATCTGTATATCTGTATCTCTCTCCCTCCCTCTCTCTCTCTCATCTATTTCTCTCTCTCTCTCTCTTTCTCTCTCTCATCTCTCTCTCATCTCTCTCTCTCTCTCTCTCTCTCTCTCTCTCTCCATCCATCCATCCATCTCTATCTATCTATCTATCTATATCTATCTATCTATCTATCTATCTATCTATCTATCTATCTATCTATCTATCTATCTATCTATCTATCTATCTATCTATCTATCTATCTATCTAACATAATATATATCAAATATTTAATATGTAATTGAAAAATTGAAA
>QLTV01003780.1:2462866-2477982 GCA_003457575.1 Thermophis baileyi
TATTCTATTCTATTCTATTCTATTCTATTCTATTCTATTCTATTCTATTCTAATTCTTATTCTTATTCTTATTCTATTCTATTCTATTCTTATTCTTATTCTTATTCTTATTCTTATTCTTATTCTTATTCTTATTCTATTCTATTCTATTCTATTCTATTCTATTCTATTCTATTCTATTCTATTCTATTCTATTCTAATTCTTATTCTTATTCTTATTCTATTCTATTCTATTCTTATTCTTATTCTTATTCTTATTCTTATTCTTATTCTTATTCTATTCTATTCTATTCTATTCTATTCTATTCTATTCTATTCTATTCTATTCTATTCTATTCTATTCTATTCTATTCTATTCATGACCGTTTTCACCCTTATGACCATTGCTGCATCCCTGTGGCCAGGTGATTAAAATTCAGATGCTGGCATGTATTCATGAGGGACGCAGTGTCCAAGTGTCATCTGATCCCCATTTTCAATCTTCCGACAAACAAAGTCAATGGGGAAACCAGATTCACTTAACAACTGTGTTACTAACTTAAGAACTGCAGTGATTCACTTAACGACTGTGGCAAGGAAGTTCGAAAAATGGGGCAAAGCTTACTTAACAACTGTCTTGCTTAGCCATTAGAAATGCTGGGCTTAATTGTGGTTATAAGTCGAGGACTACCTTTTATTTTGATCGGGCCAAGAGTGGCAATTCATCCAGATTCAACGGCAGCTGTTCTGCCTAAAGATATCTTGTGTTCCTGAGCACATTCTTTGCGCTCCATGATTTTCACTTGGGGTTCGATCAGCAGAGAGTGTGCTACTTACTGCAATTCTCAGCACCCGAGCTGAGGAAAAATGTAGCCAAAGTGCTACAACTAATGTAAACAGAGAATTAGATTATTATAGCTGCATGTGGTGGTATAATTAAAGAAGACGGCAACAAAGCCACTAGTGCATCGCATGCGCCACGGTGTCGCCAAATTTGCAGATGTTCAGTATTACTTTTATTAAGCATGACAATGCTCAGCAGGATTTTTTTCCCTTTCTGATTATGCTCAACTGAAGAAGAATAGCAAAAGGCAAGATAATTAAAAATATATGACTTAACAAAGGCCGTGTCTACGATCCCTTTTTCAAGGGCTTTGAAATAGTTCAGATTTCTTTGCTGACTGATATGTATAAGGAACCAAAAGGATGTCTTGAATCCAACATATGACTCCAGTCTGTTTAATAAAAGAAACGTAGCTCAAGACCACCATGAATTGATCTCTAAGTGGTGGCTTGTCAGAGGATTTCTAATTTTTATATTTCCCCTGTGTATTAGGGTAAAAACTACTGCAACCTTTTGGTAATATATCTGGGAAGAATATTTCGCTCAACTACAATATGTTTTCTCCCTGGAATTAAAAAACTAGAAAGCACTTGATGGTATCCACCTCATGTGTGATTTTAATTTTAGGAAAGGGCTCCTTAAAAAATGCCACCACCAAGATACACAAACTGGAACTATTCTCTGACTTCAAATTATGTGGTTTCTCAAGTGACTGGATGAATAAATTAAGACAGATGTGTTTGTGTTCTAAATGATAGCCATTTAAGACTGGTAGTGGCCACAAACACAAACACATATGAAAGTAATCCATGGAAGCTGTCCATGAATGAATTAAGGCTGAAGATGAGGCAGAGACACTTTCTCCAGCTTCATTCCTACATATCAGAGCATCATGTCCTGCTCTGTTCTTCTGTTAGGCTCAATCAATCAGAGTAGAGCTGAAAGGGACCTTGGAGGTCATCTAGTCCAACCCCCTGCTCAAGCAGGAGACCCTACACCATTTCAGATAGATGGCTTTCCAGTCTTTTCTTAAAAACCTCCAGTGATGAAGCACCCACAACTTCTGAAGGCAAACTGTTCCACTGGTTAATTGTCCTCACTGTTAGGAAGTTTCTCCTTAATTCCAAGTTGCTTCTCTCCTTGATTAGTTTCCACCCATTGCTTCTTGTCTTGCCTTCTGGTGTTTTGGAAAATAAGTTGACCCTCTCTTCTTTGTGGCAGCTCCACAAATACTGGAATACTGCTATCATGTCACCCCTAGTCCTTCTTTTCTCTAGATTGGCCATACCTAATTCCTGCAACCGTTCTTCATATGTTTTTGTCTCCAGGACCTTAATCTTAAGTTGTTCTTCTTTGCACTTTTTCCAAAGTCTCAACAACTTTTTTGTAATGTGGTGACCAAAACTGGATGCTCAGTATAACCATATGTCTTACATTATAGCCTCTTTCAGTAACTTCTTGCATATTGAACTTAACATATGAAGAATGATGAGCAGGCTTACATCATGTTGTGATATCAGTGCACAATACATGGTCAGCAATTCACCAATACAAGTAATGGTCTGCAGCCAAGGCCTTACGAAGGGACAAAAGAGTTAGGACCATTCTAATCTTCAAAGATTATAAATACAAAAAATTTATAATTAACAGATTAACAGAGTTGGAAGGGACCTTGTAGGTCATCTAGTCCAACCTCTTGCTCAAGCAGGAGACCCTACACCATTTCTGACAAATGGCAGTCCAATCTCTTCTTGAAAGTCTCAAGTGATGAAGCTCCCACAACTTCCGAAGGCAAGCTGTTCCATTGGTTGATTGTTCTCACTGTCAGAAAGTTTCTCCTTATTTCTAGGTTGAATCTCTCATTGGTCAGTTTCCATCCATTATTCCTTGTCTGGCCTTCAGGTGCTTTGGAGAATAGCTTGACCCCCCCTCCTCTCTGGGGCAGCCCCTCAAATATTGGAACACTGCTATCATGTCTCCCCTGGTCCTTCTCTTCGCTAGACTATCCATGCCCAGTTCCTGTAACCGCTCTTCATATGTTTTAGTCTCCAGTCCCCTGATCATCCTGGTTGCTCTCCTCTGCACTTTTTCTAGAGTCTCAATATCTTTTTTATAGTGTGGTGACCAAAATTGGATGCAATACTCCAGGTGCGGTCTAACTAAGGCTTTATAGAGCGGTATTAGTACCTCACTTGATCTAGATTGTATTCCTCTGTTAATGCAACTTAGGGTTGCATTGGCTTTTTTGGCTGCCGCTGCACACTGCTGGCTCTTGTTTAGCTGGTTGTCCACTAGGACTCCAAGATCCCTCTCACAGTCACTGCTATTAAGCCTGGTTTCACCCAGTTTATATGTATACTTTTGGGGTTTTTTTTACCTAAGTGTAGGACTTTACTTTTCTCTACATTGAATTTAATTTTGTTAGATAGGGCCCAGTGCTCAAGTCTGTCAAGATCCGTCTGGATCTTGAGCCTATCTTTTAGGGTGTTAGCTATTCCTGCCAGTGTCATCTGCAAATTTGGTAAGTTCCCCTTCTATTATGTTCCTCATTTCTCTCACATAGTAGGAAAAGCTTTTTCTAAGCATATTTATCCTGTTACATGTCTGTATGACATAAAAGATGTGCTCCTAATATCAGAAAGACTGGTATAGGAAGAATGTAAATGATACTTAAATGAGTTAATATCAACTCATATAATGTCCAAATGTGTTTGCTAGGTCACAACACTAATACAACATAAATGTCAAATGAGACTGATAGAGACAATACATATGTTCATGAAAATTACAGAATACATAATTAATTGTGTGTGTGTCTGTGTATCTATTGCAAGCTGGTTATGTGAACTCAAATTAGAGAAAGAATATTGGCACATCAACATGGCACAGAAAAGAAAATGAAATTTCTATTTTTCAGGATGGAAAATATAAATTCCAAGAAGTTGAGGTGACAAAAGTGGCTTTTTCTTGTCAGAGAGATTTATGGGACAAAATGAGATATGAAGATATACTTAGAAAAGGAGAAAGCAGTTGAATGAAGAACTCAGGAAGGGAAGTAAGGGAGAGTCTCTTTTGCACACTAAAAGCCTGTTTCTTAAAACTATGGTAGAACCAATTTTATTTATTTATTTATTTATTTATTTATTTATTTATTTATTTATTTAAAAAATTGTAATCCCAGATTAGAAAAATGGAAGGGCCGCAGTAGCTCTGGGCAGGGAGCCAGTCTAATGGCAAACTACGGAGAGAGGTGTCAATTGGCATTTTTTGTCTGTGACTAGGAACTTTCCTATTGGAAAGTCTATCTGCTGTTACAAAACATGACAGAAGCTGATTCTGGCCCACTACCTGCAGACTCTCCAGAGCAGGGCTGTCAAACTCAAGGCCCTGGGGCCCGGATCTGGCCCACAGGGTACTTAGATCTGGCCCGCGGAGCCACCCTGGAAATAGCAAAGGACCGGCCCGCAGTGCTTCTGCCAGTAAGAACGGGCTTCCGAACTCCGTTTTTGCCTGCCACGGCCTCCTGCAACCCTCTGCCAGTGAAAACGGAGCTCGGGAGGGCCGCTCCATTTTCACTGGCAGAGGGTTGCAGGAGGCCGTGGCAGCCAAAAATGGAGTCGGGAGCCCATTTTTACTGACAGAGTGCTCGGGCCACCACAGGCGCCCCCAGCACGAGTGACGTCAAGCTGGTCACGCCCACCCTAGCCACGCCCTGAGGTCAAACACAACCCTGATGCGACCCTCAATGAAATCGAGTTTGACACCCCTGCTCCAGAGAAATAGAGAGGAGGAGGGTTCTGGGAGGAAAAAAAGTCCTTTAGAAGCTAGAAAGGAGCTTGCAAAGTGGATTTTTTCCTTTGTCATTGGGGCTGCTCTATTTACCTTGGTAAATAGAGCAGCCATGGTGGCGCAGTGGTTAGAATGCAGTATTACGGGCTAATTCAGCTGACTACCAGCAGTTATATCCTGACCGGCTCAAGGTTGACTCAGCCTTCCATCCTTCTGAGGTCGGTAAAATAAGGACCCAGATTGTTGGGGGCAATATGCTGACCCTGTAAACTGCTTAGAGAGGGCTGTAAAGCATTACGAAGTGGTATATAAGTCTAAGTGCTATTGCTATCTTTTGTTTCTCCCTCTCTCTTAGAAGAATTTTGCTGTTTCATTAAGACATGGTGTTGGAAAATACTTGATTCCAGAGGTTCAGAGAATGTTAGAAGGGATAAAATGAAATTCTTACTATTTTCCCCCTATCTGGTCTCTGTTGTAGTCTCTGTTGTGGGTAGTTGAATATTTGCATCTAATATATTTACTTTAATCTGCTCAGAGTAGGTGAGCTGAAAAGCCAGGTCAGTGGAGAATTAAATTGGAAATATCTGATTCATTGGAAAAGGTCATCTCCAGAAATGTCATTAATTTCAAAGAGTTTAAGACCAATGCATGCCTGTTGCCCTCTTTATTGGTTGCTGGAATGATATGCGAGAACAGAGAGAACAGAGCCATGACCATTTACTTGATTCAGCATTGTGAACAAAATTATATTTTCCTTATGTCTGAGAATCAATACTACTGGGATATGGGAATAGCACCTCAAATGTCAACAAGCACAACAATATTTTTCTGGAATTCACACCAAAGCCCTATAGCAGATTATATTGCAATATGCTTCATAAACTGAGAAGAAACCTGATTAACATAACATATATCCTTGTTTTCCTTTTCTAGAGACAGATGTGGAATCTATCGGTAGTATTGCACCAGTTCTGAAATATTGAGGGGAGAGAAGGACCCTATCAGTGGGTGATAGGAAAGGGAGGTTGAGAAGATGGGGTCAAGATTTCCTTTGAAAGGGAACCCTTGTCTTGAATCATCTACCTTTTGAGTTCTAGATACTGAAACAGGTACAACAGCTTTGGGGATCTGCTTGCCTGGTTCCAGGAAAACAACAAATAATATTGACAAACTTTTTGTCAGGTTTCTCTTTCCTCAACTTTTTGTCAGGTTTCTCTTTCCTCAGCGCTAACCTGAGCCACATCCAGCCTTTTGACTGTTCCCATCTGGCTGGTGGTGATGGCGGCTATGGGGCAGTGTGTGGCGGTGGCAGTGGGGGGGCAGTGTTGGCAGAGCTCTCAAGAGTCCCAGTTTCTCATGTAGCCCCTTGGGAAAATTAATTGCCCACCCCTGCCAATGCCAGTGTAAAGCTCCAGATGTTTTCTTTTTCTTTCCCTTCTGTATAGTGTAGAGCTGAGGGAGTCCTTGTCTCCTTCCTTGCCTCCCTCCCCTCCTCTCCCTCCCTCCCTCCCTCCCTCCCTCTCTCTCCCTCTCTCTCTCTCTCTCTCTCTCTCCCTCCCTCTCCCTCCATCTCCCTTCCTTCCTTCCTTCCTTCCTTCCTTCCTTCCTTCCTTCCTTCCTTCCTCTGTAGCCACTCACTACATGCAGTCTTTCTCCACCTGTGTCCTTATCATTTCAAGCTGCACCTGAAGGTTTGGGGAGGGAGAATAGAGACATTGGGGAGGGTGGACATGCTTTAAGGCTAAACCAAACTTTCACTCTTGTCCAGCTTCAGTGCATGACTGAAAGTAAAAAAAAAAGAATGAAAGTTTTATATAAAGAGAGAAAAAGTCTTTTATAGTATGGCTCTTTTTCTTTTTGCTGCCTGCGGGCAATGATGCACTTTGGTTTGTAATTTAGTGCATAATATGTATTACTCCAGCTTATTTACATTTTCTTTGTACTTATGCTGTGTTGCTTATGGTCGTATTTCTTCACATTTTAAAACTTACATGACGTGACACACAGCACTGGAGTTTTCACAATAGTAGTAGTAAGACATATACATAAAGCAGCATAAATTCTAGTGATATATAAAGTTCAGATTGATTCTCCTTCTCCTTCTCCTCCTCCTCCATTTCTCCTTTTTCTCCTTTTCTCCTGTCCTCCTCTTCTCCTCCTCTTCTCTGCCTTTTCTCTTCCTTTCTTCCTCCTCCTTTCCTCCTCCTCCTCCTTTCCTCCTCCTCCTCCTCCTCCTCCTCCTCCTCCTCCTCCTCCTTCCTCCTCCCCCCCCTCCTCCTCCCCTCCTCCCTCCTCTCTGCACACCTCTCCCCCTCCTCGCACCGATGATGTTATCCTCCTCCTCCTCCTCCTCCTCCTCCTCTTCTTCTTCTTCCAAAGTCACCGGCTATAATAATTAATTATAAGCCAAACTAGTGAAGAAATGTCTTCCTATGTTAGCTTCAGCATCTTGTGGTCAAATTAAAAAATATGGTAAAGAACCAGACTTGACCAAATTTCTGAGAAATATAGCTAGCGAGACACAGACAACGATACAGACAATGGTTGGTGGCATATGGAATCAACCCTGCACTTTGATAGTGTTGCCATTCTATGGCACCGATGTGTATTATTACTGCTTTCACGCATCCATGCATACTGATTTCTTGTCAAATGGCAGCATAAATACTCTGGCCTTACATAGCAGAGCTTTCAACTGAATTAGGAGAACAAAACCACTATTTTCTATCTGAGATTAAAAAGAAATGCTTGGTGGATTTAATAAATTCACCTTTCAATTCACCTTCCCTAAGACAGATCTATTCAGTTGTTGATATGCCATGATGCATGCTGAAAATTATTTTGCCATGCGTTCCTCTCTAGCTTGATCTTTCAAAAACATTTCATTAGCATGCGGCTCTTACTTCATGTGAGGACAGAAGGAGGTAGCGTGCCCTCTTCTCATCTGCTGGCTGTTATCACATTTCTTTTGCTAAATTGACATTTTGACATTAGCCATCTTATTTAAAGATGATTTCAAAAGGAATGGCCAGAAATGTTTGTTTATACTGCGTAGGGCCATATGGCACAACATTATTTAAACAGGCAGTTTGCTCTAGCACTCCGCTTTAGCAACTTAATTCTTTTCCAGCATTCATATCTCCCTCTCTGTGTACAATTAGCCGAACGAGAAAATTAAAAAGAATCATATCGGCCAAATTAAGAGGCTATATCTAGAAACACTGGATGGTATCCATTGGGGTAAGATGATTGAACTAATGGTGGTGTTGAGTCAAACTAAGGGAACTAGGGACCTCTCTTTCATTTAGCCTGTCACTGTGTATCACAAGGCAATTCAGTTGGGTTTTTAGCTTCCATGAAAGCCTTCTTTATTGCTTCAAGGAAGAGGGCCTACAACCTGTTTCATACTAGGCAGAAGGTCTCCTTGGTGCTGTCAAGATAAATCCACTGTTTGATATGTAATTTCTCTCCATGTTTACTATCTGTGGTGCTAACAAATATTCTCAGTAGTTTGAAGAAATCCTTGGACTGTTTTGGTTCAACTATGGTACCTTCTATTTTGAATTTAAAAATTATGTAGTTCTTAGGAGAAGGGGACAACGGAAGATGAGATGGCTAGATAGGGTCATCAACGCTATGAACATGAATTTGGGCAAACTCCAAGAGACAGTGGAGACAGTGGAGCCTGGCGTGCTATGGTCCATGGTGTCACGAAGAGTTGGTCATGACTTACCAACTGAACAACAAAAAATTCTCACTCTTAAACTCTCACAACAAGAATACTTACAACCTACAGCTTATTTTAGTTTTTTTTTTTTTTGACAAAGCTATGTCAACTTTACTCATTTTGGACCGATCCTATGAATGTTTTATGTCATTATACCGGCTCTGTCTAGGACTAACTGATTTCCCCCCCCCTATAATCAAAACCTCATTGCCTTTCAACCAGCTTCATTAAACGTATTTTTTTCTACATTCTGTACTATTCTTAACAGCTCAAAATAATTCTCATGAACAAAATCATAAGTGGTTGCTCTTATTCTTACAGGAGAAGAGTGGAGTCTAAGAGGGTAAATGTTATTTTATAGGTTTAATTATTAAAAGTGTCATTGATGTGATATTCATTAGAATTTTATGCATTTCGATGCAAAATCCTACCCCTTTGCTGTTGTCATTTCCATTTGCTTTAATCCCTTATTTTCTGTCCAATTCAGTGAATATGTCACAATCCACTATCATGCAAGGGTGTGATTTGTCAGATTGCAGATAATGGTGTTTTTATTTTAGTTGCTAGTTTTTAAGTTCCATTTTCCAAAGAAACAACTGCAAAGGCCAAAGTACCTTCTCATTCCCTCTATCTAAAATAGTAAGAATGCTTCCAAACATACTGGGAACAAATTTAACTCAAGAAAAGTAAAAGTAAAATAGAAATAAAAATCTGGAATTGTATTACAACTTCCAAAGAACAAAGGTTCTTGGAAACAAAATGAAATTTTGTATTAATTTCTCCCCCTACATATTTCTTAAGGGAATGTGGGATTGAAATAGATTGGAGAAATTTGGCTAGAAACGTTCTCCCTTCTCTCTTTGCCTGACCTCCAAACTTGAAGCACTCTACTCTTATAATTTATTTTGCAAAATTTGTATGCCGCCCAACTCCCGAAGGACTCTGGATGGCTCACAGTAAATAAAAAAAAGACAACAATAGAATGCAACAATTATAATGCAACAATTATAATGCAAATCAAGAGAACTAGGTGAGGGTGCATAATTGCCAATGGTCTGTGTGCTGTTTCTGTCCATGGTGCTTAGCTTGTGATGAAAAACCAGAGCCATAAAAACGATCTCCATCTGTTGAGTCTTCCTGTTGATCCAAAAATGAAAGTGCTCTCCTGTAACAGATCCAAGGTTGACAGGTGGTGTGGATTTCATTCATCAGTGGTGTCATCTGGCTCCTTGCTGGTCATTCCTGCTGTTGTAATGATTGCAGCTGATCCTCTGAGTAGTACTTGACTGCTCAGGAGTTTTGATCCTTTTAGGAACTTGGGGTTTTGATAGCATTGGTTTAGATAGCATTGGAATGCACATCTAAGATGTCATTTAGTAATCTAATATTATCCAAGGCTTTTGTCCTATCATTTGCAGTCTACGTGCCAGTGTAGCTGTGAAAATACTGACATCAACATTTAAGAAGAAAAATCAAGTAGTACATTACACAACCCCCAGAAGTTTATCCAGTCTTCAAAGTCACAGTAAAATAAGCTTCATCGAAGGAGGATGAAAACAATTAACAAAATCATCATCATCATGATTAATTCTTAGGTAATCTTTGACTCAGAATTACAAGTTAAATTTCAGAAATATTTTTTTTTTATATGAACGACTTTTAAGATCAGAATCATAGTATTCTGATCTTCTGATTTTCCCTGAGCATCCTTAATACTGGTAGTAGAAATAATAAAACTTGTTGCTGTTTCACTTAAGAAACCAACAATATATTACTTTTTCTTGTTTTTTTCCAATGTCTCATAAATATTCTTCATCAAGCACATAGAGGGAATTAAGTTCCAATTTAGCTAATGTTAAATCTTTATATACGTCTGGAATGGCTTTTCTTCCCAATATATTTAAAGATTCCTTGACTTTATTTTCCAAATGTTTTTCAAATGTCCTTTAAAGTTTTTGATTCTTTTTTTTAATGTAAGCAATAATGCAACCATGACTATTTGCTTTAAAAGTATCTCAGACCACCATTAAATTAATAGTCTATATTTATATGAAAAATCTTCATAACCTGGTTCCATATGTTTTCTAAAATATGGCTTTATTAAGAATGATATTCTTTTATACTATCTTGAAAAACTAGAAATAGAAAGAAAAAGAAATACTTTTTCTTACAGCAATTGATCATTTCCCTTTATATTTTTAAATAGTTGATTGATTTGATTTTCTATTTATCCATGCTATGTCATACCTAGTTAAGACCACATCAACAAATTTTAATAGACAGAAAATCCTTAAAATATAATAAGGAAAGGATCTCTGAAAGATTGCATACGGGATAGAAAACACATCTACTCTCAATCTCTTATTGTTTTCATAAGTCTCATAGCTTATGTACTGATGTAATTCAAGAATCGCAGCTAAAGGAATATAAATTTGAGGATCATATTTGTCATATGATTAGCTTTAATAAGCTATGGATTATAGAAGAACTCCATGGCTAATAAACCACTACTGGCTGATATTGCATAAGCTAGAATTTTCAGAAAATAACTTTTTCTCCTTATTCTCTCCCCATTTTAAAGAACTCCTTTCTTTGCTACATAAAGAATATAGATGAGGCTGTTTTATGTGAGGAAATAAGAGAGCTTGGTCAGGAATTTTAGGAGCCTACCCTGTTTCCCCCAAAATAAGACATCCCCTGATAATAAGCCCAATCGGGCTTTTGAGTGCATGGCAATAAGGCCAAACGCTTATTTCAGGGTTCAAAAAAATAAAAGACAGGGTCTTATTTTCGGGGAAACACAGTAGACTTTTATCTTGTACAGTTTATGAAACAAGAGAGAAATATTGTAAAGGGAGAGAAAAACTACAATTTTCTCTATGTAATTCTAAGGTCTTCTGGGCAGTCTTATGGGGAAAACATGTCAATATCATTCACAGGGAGAAAAATTATAACACGGGACATTTTATACATAATAAAATTTATAGGAATTATCTATGGTTTAAAAATAAATACAGATTTTGGGAGATATTTGGAACAAGGACTGTGTGGCACCATTAATTCCATTTTTTTTTTCTGGAATTGTCTTTAAGGCAGGCGTGTGTGTGAAAAAGACCTGGGAGAAGCACCAAAGTGGCCCCAACTGTCAGGAGGAGCTCTATTCTGCTCAACATTTGAAAGCTGCCATCCCTATAAGATAGACTAAGACTAAAGAAACAATGCTATATAGGTCAGGGCTACTTTTATTGTAATAGAGTTTTGCTTTCCCCTCCCTTTCTTTATTTTCATGTAAATACCTGTCTGAGATGTTTTCTCAAGTTTTTGGCCCAACCTCTCTGCCCTTTTCAGAGCCTTGGTGGCGCAGTGGTTAGAATGCAGTATTGCAGGCTAACTCTGCCAACTGCCAGCAGTTCAATCCTGACCGGCTCAAGATTGATTCAGCTTTCCACCCTTCTGAGGTTGGTAAAATGAGGATCCAGGTTGTTGAGGGCAATAAGCTGACTCTATAAACCACTTAGAGAGGGCTGTAAAGCACCATGAAGTGGTATATAAGTCTAAGTGCTATTGCTACATAACCTGAGCACTCCATTCAGTGATTTGCACAGCAGTAGCAGAAGCAAGCTGACAAACTTTTTTAAAAAAAGTAAATTATGTTCAACTTTCATAGTTAAAACAGCACTGATCTCACAGAATAATGGGATGATTGATGGTGGAGGGAATGATGAGAAATGACTCTGGTATATATGGCATAATAAAAAAGTAGTACACATTTTTCTGGGATAAGTTTCGGTGGGAAATTGTGATATATAAACACCCCTATTTATTGTCTGGAGAGTTGCTGCTTGGCTGGAGAGAGAGAGCTACTTGGTTCTTTAGAAGAAAAGAACAAATGGGAGATAGCTTCATAGTTCATTTTTCTTATATTATATTCGCCTCCAGCCATAATATCTGGTTATTTTCTCCACATGGAAAATCATGTGCAGATGTGTGGAGAGACATATCTCCCAAGCAACTGAATCAGAAAGAATGATAATGATGTTAAATGTTCTAAATCAGATTTCATATATTAGCATGGCAAGAGAAAATTATTAGACAGGCCCTTCTCATTTTGGAATTTCTTCTCTAGTGACATGACCCTGTCATCTTATTCATCTTCTTGTTTTTAGTTACTTTTTATTTTGTGATTTCTGTGGTTTTACCTTGTCCAAGTGAAAGAAAACAATAGAAGGTAAAAGTTACAAACCAATTGCTCATGATACCATGCTTTTTTAAAAAGTCTAGTTCATTCCATTAATTTGCAATGGCCCTTTTGCTTCTAAGGGAGTTCCTACAGGCTCAGCTTTGGATTATGGCCTGAGTCTACCAAGAATTGCAAGTGTTTAATAATAAATAAGAATGAATCTACAGCCCATCGTAGCAATATATAACTTCAGATTGGTGGCATACCCTGCCTGTTGATTTGGTGTCTATGCAAATACAAATTCACTTATGACAATGAAATATGCCCCGTGGGTTTTGAAGTGATTCATGAAACTATTCTTCTTAAAACAGAAGCAGTTACTAAAAGTAATATATACTACTTCTCAGTACAAATAATCCCAAAGCAGGAAGGAAAGGAGATTGAGTTTGAAATCAGCTCCAGATCTCCCATAACACTAGCAATGTATCATTTCTTTGTGATTTATTTCTACTCAGTTGTAATGTAGTTAAAACTTCTTGGAAGCTATTTTTTTAGACATAGTGATTCTATCTTCCTATTGTGTTTCTCTTTCTGCTGAGGATCAAAGTTCTCCTCCTCCTCCTCCTCCTCCTCCTCCTCCTCCTCCTCCTCCTCCTCCTCCTCCCTCCTCCCTCCTCCTCCTCCCAATGGACTTTATATGTCACTAGAGTTTATGAAAGAAGGAAGAAGGGGAAGGAGGAGGACTGACAAAGCTTTGGTTAGTACTACTTTCTTGTGTTATATTGTATGGAGTTAGGGTCACAGGATTTGCGGAAGCTTTTCTGGAAGCTGCAACAGAATGGAGAACTGAAACCTGATCTGCCTTTCTGTCATGAGACATACAGTCTATACTTATTTATACAGTACCTAATAATCTGAGTTTGGGGAAAAATAGGGAGAAAGCAGGTAAGTTTTTTCTCCCCTCACATGTGTAGTTCATGAGAGGAGAGGAAGTTGACATGGACAAAGGAGCTTGCAGGAAGAGAATTAAGGAGGGACTCCAAAAAGGAGGGGAAAACAACTCGACCAGGGCAAAGCAATAGATGCAATTTACATAGACTTCTGTAAAGCCTTTGACTCAGTGGTACATGACAAACTACTTTTAAAACTAAAATCTTATGGCATTTCTGGACGCCTGCACATATGGATAACTGTGTTCCTGTCAAACAGGCAACAAGTGGTCAAAATAGGAAGCGCTCTATCAAACCCTGTACCTGTTAACAGCGGTGTCCCCCAAGGCAACGTTTTAGGGCCAACTCTCTTTATACTTTACATAAATGACCTCTGCGATCATATTAAAAGCAACTGTGTCCTCTTCGCAGATGATGTAAAACTATTCAACACCACCGACAATGCTGCTACCCTTCAAAAAGATCTTGACTATGTATCAGAATGGCCAAAGAAGTGGCAACTGCAAATCTCAATCAACAAACCTAATCTTGTGTAGCTTCTTCTCTGGTAATATTGTACTTTTAACCAGAGCATATAAAACATTTGCTAGACCAGTTCTCGAATACAGCTCAGCTGTCTGGAACCCGCACTACATATCGGACATTAATACAATTGAGAATGTCCAGAGATATTTCATGAGAAGAGTCCTCCACTCCTCTGTTCGCAACAGAATACCATATACCACCAGACTTGAAATTTTGGGCCTAGAAAATTTAGAACTACGCCGCCTTCGATCTGACCTAAGTGTAGCACACAAAATTATCTGCTACAATGTCCTACCTGTCAATGACTACTTCAGCTTCAACCACAACATTACACGATCACACAATAGATACAAACTTAAGGTAAACCGCACCAAACTCGATTGCAGGAAATGCGACTTCAGCAACAGAGTGGTCAATGCCTAGAATACACTACCTTACTCTGTGGTTTCTTCCCCAAATCCCCAAAACTATAACCTTAGACTGTCTACTGTTGATATCACCCCATTCCTAAGAGGTCTGTAAGAGNCCCAGAGTGGGGTGGGAATGGAGATTTTGCAGTATCCTTCCCCTGCCATGCCCACCAAGCCACGCCCACCAAGCCACACCATGCCCACCAAGCCACGCCCACAGAACCGGTAGTAAAAAAATTTGGATTTCACCACTGACCTCACCCCATTCCTAAGAGGGCTGTAAGGGGCGTGCATAAGCGCATCAGCGTGCCTACCGTCCCTGTCTTAACGTCCCCATGTAATCGTAACCATCTCATGTACTCATAACCATGCTTATACATCTTATGTATTCACAATCATGTTTGTACTTTGTCTGTAATCATATATACGCTTGACAAAATAAATAAAATAAAAATGTTTAGCAAGCAAAAATGGTATTAGACACTTTCAGGCCTCTGAAGAGATGCAAGTCCTAGGGTGATTCAAGATAGAGTCAGTATAGAGCAGTGGTTCTCAACCTTTCTAATGGCACGACCCCCCCGTGACCCTCCCCCCCCCCCCACCCCCCCACCCCCCCCACCCCCCCCCCCCCCCCCCCCCCCCCCCCCCCAACCCCCCCCCCCCCCCCCGACCCCCCCCCCCGCCCCCCCCCCCCTCCCCCCCCCCCCGTCTC